>JAJPUD010000295.1:394753-485491 GCA_023553655.1 Myrmecobius fasciatus | reverse complement strand
ATATATTAATTTGGGAGTCACTGGTAGCCAGTAAAGTGAGAATAGATTGCAGATAAGAGATGGCATTGAATTGAGCTTTGAAGTAAGTTAGAAAGGGAAGAAAAAGTGCATTCTAGGCAAAGGGCCCAGGCTAAGAAAAAGTTTACAGCCTTGAAGTGTTATGTGTGGAAGGAAGAGCAAATAGCAACAGGAACCAATTTGACTGGAATATAAGTGCATGAAGAGTAATAATGAGTAATTACCAATTTTTAAAAAAATAAATTTTAATTTTAAAAAGTCAAATGAGTTTGTATTTTATTTTAGGGTAATTGAAACTCACTAGAATAACCTAGTTAGACCAGTGTTTTAGGAATATCTCTTCAGTAGCTGTATGGAAGATAAATGGAAATCCAGGTTGTAAACCTGGATGAGTAGCAATGCCCTCTATAGAAAAAAGGAAATTCATAAGTGAAGTGATTTGAGGGCAATCAGTAATGCATTTTGTTGTAGAAATGATGAGTTTGAGATCTTAAGGGAAATCCAGTTTGAAATGTCCATTAGGAAATTGGTAACTTGGGACTGGAGCTCAAGGATAAATGCTTGAGTTGGATATATAGATCTGAAGAGTCATCTGCATCAAAATAATTAAGCCCATGGGAGCTGATGAAATCATGGAAAGAGAATGTATAGAAAGAGATGAGAGCTAAGAACAGACTTTGGCAATATACTCACAATTAGTGGAGAGATAACGAATTATGATCCAGCAAAGAAGCTGAGGAACAAGGTAAATAGGAGGAGAACCAAGAAAGAACAGTGTCATGTTAATACTGGCTCTATCGTCAACTGTGTTTGCTATCCCTCCTAATTTTCTGAAATCTGTAAACTTGATAAGCATGCCTCCAATCCCTTTATACAAATAATCATTAAAAATGTTACACAGTTTAGGGCAAAGTACAGATCCCTGGGGAACTCCATTGGAGACCACCTTGAATGGTGGCATCGAACTATTGATGATTGCTGTTTGGATCCAACCATCTATCTAGATGGTAAATCCATTTAATTCTGCTATCATCTAGCTTCTATTTATTCATATTTTACATGACTAGCATCAAAGAGTTTATCAAATATTTTGTTAAAATCTGAGGAAGCTATACCTATAGCATTTATCTCTTTACAAGTTCAGCAACTCAAAAAAAGTAAATAAATTGAGTCCAGCATGACGTAAGTCTTGATGAAGCTATGTGGGGGCTTTGTGATGCCTTTAATAATATATTCTAGAATTTTGCCAGGAAATAAAGTTGAGCTCAAATGAGTTAGTTTATAGATTCACTGTTCTTTTCTTTTTTGAAAATTGGAACATTTGCCTTTTTCTAATCCTGTTATTCCCAGGATTTCAAATGTCACTGACAGTGGCTTATCAATCATATCCATCAATTCTTTCAATACCAGAGTATGGGCCCAGTAGCTTGAACTTATCAAGGGCAAATAAATGCTGTCTTAATAGTTCCTTATTTATCTTAGATATCAACTCCCTGATAGTCATTTCTGTTCTGTCCTTTTCAGTCCAAATCTCGTTGTTCTTGGCAGAAAAAACCTGAAGAATTAAAGAGCAACCTCACTGAAGAACTCACAAATCTTTCCAAGTATCCTTATGAATACCTTACCTAGAGTTTTTCAAAGTGCTTTCATCTCCATTATCTCATATTTCAGACTATGTTCATCCATCCCTCGACTTTGCTGATTTCAGGTCTGTCCATCATAGATCACAGACTCTATGATGATAACGCCAAAGGAGACCCTGAAGACCATCTCATCTAACCCATTATTTACATAGATGAGAAAGCTGAGGCCTTGAGTATGGAATCACTAGTCCATCATTTTTGAGCAATCATTGAAAGCCCCCAAAACCGTACTCTTCCTTCTCCCATCTTCATACTGCTTGCTGTTGCCCTTCAAATCACATTTCTTACTCTTTCTGCTTTCAGGAAAACACTCTTTCTGGCTTATTCAGATCTCTTCAAGCCTACAAAACATTCCTAATGGGAGTCTGTGAGGGGCTGCCATTGGGAATTACTTTGGCTGGCTTAAAGCTGGATTCAGGCACAAATTGACTTTAGGAGAGCACCATATGATCCTGGCATTTTAAGGAGATGTATTCAATTTGTCCCATGCCTTACACTATTCTCCAGTCCCAAGAAAGACTTCCTCAATCCCCAGTAATTAGTTAATTAATTAATTCCTCATCCCCAGTAAATAGTTAAGCTATTCCTATTCATCCTCCTGTGTCTGGTATTGAGGATTGTGAAAAGTCACTCTATCAGGCCATTCTGGCATTTCAGTGCTGGTTGCATTCCTCTCTAGTGTAGTTTGAACCGAATTAAAATGTAATTGGGACTGGGTCTGTATCCCAAGGAAATCATAAAGAAGGGAAAAAGACCCACATGTGCAAAAATGTTTGTAGCAGCTCTTTTTGTGGTAGCAAAGAATTGGAAAATGAGTAGATAGATTCTCATCAGTTGGGGAGTGGCTGAACAAATTGTGGTATATAAGGGTAATGGAATGTTATTGTTCTATAAAAATGATGAACAAGCTGATTTTAGAAAGACTTGGAAAGATTTGCACAAACTGATGCTGAGGAAAACAAGCAGAGCTAGGAATATATTGTACACAATAGCAATTAGAATGTGTGATGATCAATGTGAAATACTTGGTTCTTCTCAGTGGTTTAGTGATCCAAAGCAATCCCAATAGACTTTGGACAGAAAATTTCATCTGCCTACAATAAAAAACTAAGGAGACTAAATGTAAATCAACACATGATATGTTCACTTTCTTTTTTCTGCTTTTTTATCTTTCCCATGGGTTTTCTTTTCTGATCTGATTTTTCTCTCCCAACATGATTCATCAAGCAATGTGTATTAAAAAAATTTAATAGGAAAAAAGTAAATTATATTAACCTAAAAAAATTTTAAATGTAATTGGGAAATGTTTAACCACATACATTTTAAAATAAAATATAGATAGTGTTAACTTGCGGGTTTTCTGTATCAATATGTGGCCTCAGTGTTTAGTGGCTCTCTATTTGAGTTGGACACCATTGTTCTGGAACAAAAGGTTTAGAAAAAATTACTGCTGTGTTCAGATTACCTTCGTGTACTCAGTATATTTCTTCTATGTACCTCGATGGTTGGCCGCTGCAGCAATAGTTACACAAGATAGCAAGGGAGATGGAAGACATTTATATATTTCATCCTCATAGGAGGATTAACTCACATCTAAAGAGGTATTCCTGAATTCATACTACTGCATCCTGAAAGGCTTCAGTATCCCCCTAAGACCTCCAGATATGAAAGATCCATGGTTACTAACCACTGGGAATAGAAAAGGATTTTTAAAATGTGGTTCTAATCTCAGGACAACTTGAGATTATGTACAGCCCCTGTGGGAGAGAAGTTTTTTCAGGGTCCCCCAGAATCTCTGATCCTACCCGAAAGGAGAACTTTTAGATTTTTATAGAAAATATATTTTAGGTAAGGCATGAGAAGTACCCCTCAAGGGACTAAAGATAGAAGATTTCTTGGCAGGATATGTCAAATTCACAAGGAATATGCTGAGAATTGAAACAGGGATGGATTCTAAATCTTCTAGAACAAAGATGTCAGATGTGAGGCCTGATGGTTGCCTCCTTCCCTAGTGCAGTTTGAACCAGATTAAAATGTAATTGGGAAATGTTTAACCACATAAATTTTTAAATACAATAAAATATAGAAAGTGTTAACTTGTAGTTTTTAACATCATTATGTGTCCTCAGAGTTTAGTGACTCTATTTGAGTTGGACACAATGTTCTGGAACAAAAATTCCTAACCTGTGACCCATGAACTTTTAAAAAAAATTATTTTTGGTAACTATTTCAAAAGAATTCATTTTCTGTATAATCCAATTATTTTATACATTTAAAGGCAACATATTGAGAGGGAATCCCTAAATTTCCCCAGATTCTCAAGGGGTTGTATGATACAAAAAATAAAACAACAGCTAGAAATTGTTTTCCCCCAGTCCCTGTATTCTGTCTGCTTCAATTGTGTCTCATGTATCTAAGAAAGGATTGAAGGCAAAGTAAACAACCTTTCCCATTCTACCACAATCTGCTGGGTAGAGAAAAAACAACCAGCCAGCATTCTTGGTGAGGCAGGATGAGACTACAGACAAAATCTCATGGTGCAGTTTTAACTCTTGCTGGGTGAACACATATGTTGTGGACAAGGCTTTTACTTCCAGAAAGAATTATAGCCAAAGGAATCTTGTCTCTGCTTCCTCCTCCCTCCCAAACACCCTTTGCTGCTTTCTCCACATCACCCCTTGACCCTTTGTTGACCATAAAACCCACCCTGTAGAATCACTCCTTTTTTAAATGCATGAGGAACTACTGAAATCCTGGTCTAAGTATCTTACAAGCATCTCATTTCATCCTCACAACAACCTTGGGAGTAGGTACTGTTATTATCCTCTTTCTACAATTCAGGAAACTGAGGCAGAAAGAGGTCAAGAGACTTGCCCAGGATCACACAGATATGGAGTGTCTGAAGCCCGATTTGAACTCAGATCTTGCTTAGAACTCTAAGCAACCTAGCTTCATAAGTCCTGCTCTACTTAAGTTTGCCCTTCTTTATCTCTATTATACCTGTCCTTGTTTATCTCTATTATACTTTCCTTTTCTCTCTCAGGTACCTATACTACTGTGTTCAGATTATCTTCATGTACTCAGTATATTTCTTCTAAGTAACCAGATGATTGGCTGCTGCAGTAACAGTAATGCAAGTTAGCAGGGGAGATGGAAGACCATTCACTTGTAATGGAAGATCAGAGACTGGGAAGCTGGGAACTAAAATGGGTGCAAGAGCCACAGGAACATCAGGATCTCCAATCTGAATAGCCAGAAGGGGAGAGTGAGAGGTTGTTAACTTTCCCTAGACTAGATTTTGGAGACTGTAAGGACCAATATGGTCTCCCTTTCATTTTTGGCTCAGTAGGGCAAAAACTCACTCCAAAGGCTGTTCTATTTTGGCAAGTTACTTTTCCAATTTCTTTTGAAATAGTTTGAATCTTTTTTCATCAGCTAGATAAATCTGATTGAATTAATCATTCTTTGTGTGTTGCCTTATTTTTGAAAAAATGAGAAAGCAATGTTCGGTTTTTGTATATAGAGATTCAGAAAGGACCAGTATTGAAAGGCAGATCTCTAAAGATGTCAGCTTTTCTTCTAGCTAGGGGCTGAACCAAATCGAGAGGAAATCTTCCTGGGTTTTATTTATTAGCAATTTTTGGATAAATTTCCCAAAAGGCAGAACTAAATTGAATCTGGGGCTTTCCTTTCTTTTCCTCAGGTTAAAAATAAATTAGAGCATCATTTTTGCTATTTTAGACAAGGCTGAGCTATTAGAATATGTGACTTCATCCTCTCCTTTCCCTCTGTTGCCCAATTCATGTGCAAAGAAAGCTTTCTGTAGGGTCCAAAATGTAGGCAATGACTAAAGAGTAGGAACTACCAGGTGGGCAGAGAAAAAATGTAACTGAACCTGACTACAAAGGTGAGCGTGAGAAGGTGAATTAAATTTTCTTTCTCTTTTGGCTTCAACTCCTGGGTTTTGTATTTATTTTTCAATTTATGGAATAAAACAAGCATTTCCATAGCATAGTACAATTTTTTAAAAAGATGATTGCACATAAAACTGCAAATCTATCATGTGCAACTTGTTATTCCTTTTAAATATACAATAAAGTTATGTTTTCCATTCCTTCTTATGCAATTCTTTCTGATAGCATATTTTCCCATAGCTATAAATTGGAGGCTTTCTGCAGTCTTAAAATATTTTATGTAATGCAATACTCAGGAGCTGCATAGGCAAAAGGATGCATACACAGAAATATAACTAACAATACAAGATGGCCAATGTGAAATAAGTGCCATCCAGTTTAAGAAACAAGTGATGTGGTGCCTAGGACTCTGTATTTAAAATAAAGAAGCTTTTTTGCCTCTAGACTTTCTAGTTTTGTGTTGTTGTTCAGTAATTTTTCAGTAGTGACTGACTCTTCCTGACACCACTTGGTGTTTTCTTGGCAAAAAATACTGAAATGGTTTGCCATTTCTTTCTCCAGCTCATTTTACAGATGAGAAAACTGAGGCAGAGTTAAATGACTTGTGCAGGGTCACACAGCTGATAAGTGTCTGTGGTTAGATTTGAACTCAGGAAGATGACTCTTCCTGACTCCAGATCCAGCACTCTGTGCACTATGGCCCCACTTAGATGCTCTATTAGTTTTGTAATTTGACAAATCATGTAGACTCGGGCAGCAATCCAGGATTTAGGGATAGGGAGAGATTAGTGAAGGAATCTGATTGTAATTGTCCTTCATTTGTCCTTCATTCTCCAAGAGAACCATGACATCAGGGAGGAGAGCCATGATACGCAAATGAATTGAATTTAAGGGAGGGAGGGCTGTACAAAGTCACCATGTAATAATAGCTCACCTTTAAATTTACAGGAGTCTGTATAGTGTTTCCCTTGAAATAGCTCAGTGCAGTAGATAACAGCAGTATTGTTCCCATCACATAGATGAGGAAACTGATACCCAATAAGGTTAAGTGATTTTCCCAGTGTTAGCCAGCCAATTACTGGGTGACTCCAATTCCAATGCTCTTTCCTCTACACCAATAAACGCTAACAGCAAGGGGGTCCTGATAAATATTTAATGAACATCTCTCTGAGGAAAGCTTGACTTAAAATTACCCTTTAGTCTTCAGTATTAGTATCTCTATCACTTTCTTAAGTCTAGACAATCAACAAAACAATTAACCAAGCCCTGATTTGTAGAGCTTGCTGATTTCCAAAGTGTAAATAAACACATTGGAAACTTGGACTGTTATACTCCAGCATAGTCCGGGCTCTAGAAATTCAGAAAAAAATAGAAATCACCCAAGTCTAGACATAAGAAAGGTTCTGACTCTGCTATAAATAAGCCATGGACATTCAAGCAAATCACATGATCTTGCTGGGCTTTGGTTTCCTCATCTATAAAATGAAAGAATTTGCATTAGATAATTGCTAGAGCTTTTTCATCTCTAACATTCTACAATGAATCAGTCAAGTAATCAATTAATAAGCATTTATTAGGTACCTACTATGTTTTAGACTGGTACAGTGGTGGTGCAGTAAATAGAATGCCAGATCTGGAGTTAGGAAGATTCCTCTTCCTGAGTTCAAATCCAGTCTTAGATATGACCTAGCTGTGTGACCTTGAGCAAGTCATTTAGCTGTGTTTGTCTCAGTTTCCTTATTTGTAAAATGAGCTAGAGAAAGGAATAGCAAATCACTCCAGTATCTTAGCCAAGAATACCCAAAATGGGGTCACAGAGAATTGAACACAATTGGAAAATTAGTGAACAACATGTTCCAGGCACTGTGTCAAATGCTGGTCATACAAAGAATGGCAAAAGCCCTTAAGGAGTTCATAATCAAACATACAACAACATACAACATAAACACAACAATGTACAAATAAACTATATACAGAATAAATAAGACATAGTTGATGAAGGGAAGGCACTAGGATTAAGAGGGATTAGAAAAGACTTTTTTTTCCTCCATAGTATTTTATTTTTCCAAATACATGTAAAGCTAGTTTTCAACATTCACTTTTTATAAGATTCTGTGTTCCAAGTTTTTTTCCCTCCTTCCCCTTGCCTCTCCCCTCCCCAACACAGCAATCTGATATAAATTATACATGTAGAATCATTTTAAACATATTTCTATGTTTGTCATGTTGTGCATGAAAAATCAGATCATAAGTAGAAAAACAAACAACAAAAAAGAAGGAAAATAGTATGTGTTGATCTACATTCAGTTTCCATAGTTCTCTCTTTGGATGTGGAAAGCATTTTCCATTCCAAGTCTATTGGAATTGTCTTGGATCACTGTTTTGCTGAGAAGAGCTAAGTCTATCATAGTTAATCATCACATACTGTGATGTTACTGTGTACAATGTTCTCCTGTTTCTGCTTGTTTCTCTCAACATCAGTTCATGTAAGGGGAAAGACTTCTGTAAAAGGTGGAATTTTAGTTGGAACTTTAAGGAAAACAAGAAAAGAAGGAAGAGTATTCCAGACATAGGGACAGACAGAGAAAAGGACCAGTTGGGGGGGAATATCTTCTAAGAATATCATAGAGGTCAGAGTTACTGGATTAAAGAGTATGTTGAAGAGGGGGGTAAGGAAAAGGAATGAGGGATATAGAGTTTAGGAAGACTGGAATGGGGAAAGCAGCCAGATTTTTGAAGGACTTTGAATATCAAACTGAAGATTTTGTATTTGATCCTCGTGATAAGAAACCACTAGAATTGGGGGGGGGGATTCATGGGTAATGTGTATATGGAGGAAGAGGTGTTTTAACATGGTCTTTCCTTCTTTGAGGAAAATCACTTTGTGAATCAATGAAGAATGACTGCAGTGGGAAAGGATTTGTAGCAGCAGACCCACCATAATCCAAGGTTAAGGTGAGGAGGACCTGCCCCATAGTGATAGCAGTATCAGAACAGAGAAGGGGCATTAATCCTGTGCCAGTTACTATGCCAGGTTCAGGACAGGGGGAGACTGAAGACAATTCTATGATGATAGGTTTATCCTTCAAAATGCCCTTTGCAGAAAGAGTGGAACAGAATTATAAGCATAGAGAAAGTGGGAAAACATTCCAAGCAGGGATAATTCTTTGAGAGGAAGCAGAAAATGCTCATATTTAGGGAAGAATGAATAGATAAGTTTGGATGGAGTGAAGACTTTGGGCAAGAAAATATTGGGGAATAAAGCTTAGTATTGTATATTGGATAGGGTATCGAACTTAGAGAAAGACAGACCTGGATTTCGCATACAGTCTCTGTCATAGATGGGCTTTGAGACTCTGGCCAAACCATTGAAACTCTCTGAGCCCCAGTTCTTTTATTTGTGAAGTGGGTACAATCATTTCCACCCTACCTATTTCACAGAGTTAGTGTCAAGCTCCATGAGGAAATGTATGTGAAGCTCTTTATTATTTATTATTATTTCTATTTTAACATCAACCTCTCAACTTCAGTTTCCTAATATATAAAATGGGATAATAATAGCACATACCTCACAGTGTGGAAGGATCATGAGATGATGCATGTAAAGTATATAAATGTTAGTCACTAATTCTTTCCCATGACTTTTCCCACTTCTCTTTCTTGCAGTCTTCACTTATGACCACAAGGGTGCACTGTGTGCACATTCTTGGTACTATTGCTATTCAGGAAATGTAAATTATGGGCTTTTCAGCCTTGGAACCAGGCTCAGAATGCAGAAGGAATGACAGCTGATAAACCACATTTAGTGGAGCCAAAAGACCTTGATTTGATTGATTTGGCTTGTATTTTATCACCTAAGTCAACTAATTCTTCTTAATGATGGGCAGGGTGAAGGTCTTCCTTTTTCAGTTTTCATTTGAGAAACAGTGAGGGACAAGTGACTAAAGAGATAGCCTTGGACTGACCCCAAAAAGACTCGGGTTCAAGTCCTGCCTGTCTGATTTCCTCACTGTGAAAACTTAGGCGATGTTAATTGAATCAAATCTTTGCATATAGTGAGTTAGACCCAATCTCTCTCTCTCTCTCTCTCTCTCTCTCTCTCTCTCTCTCTCTCTCTCCCTCTCTCTCTCTCTCTCTCTCTCTCTCTCTCTCTCTCTCTGCCTCTGTCTGTCTGTCTGTCTGTCTGTCTCTTTCTGTCTTTCTTTCTTTGTATATGTGTGTATGGACTCTGTCTCTGTCTCTCTGTCTCTTCCTTTCTCTGTGTGCATGTGTACAAACTGTCTCTGTCTCTGTCTCTCTGTTTCTTTCTGTGTGTGTGTCTCCACCAATATGAGAATTTGTTTTGCTTGATTTTGCATATGTGTTACAAGGATATTTTTCTTTTTCATGGGAAAGAGAGAAAACATAAGTACTTGTTAATTTAAAAACAGATTTTAATTGGAAAAAAGGGGAAAGTTAGCTCAACATATGTATGAATGGATGAACAAATGAATGAATCAATGGAGTGCTGAACATACACTGTAGTATAAAGTATGATAGCTGCTCTCATTCATGGCTTCCAAGCAGTGTAGACCATAACCTTTCCATTCCTTCTTATGCTAAGCAAATCTTAGCCTGTCTGCCAATTCTCCCCAGAGTATCCACCCTATGAAGCAGAAGCCTAACTCAGAATCTTGTAATATTGAGTTTTGTTTTGGGAGAGCAATCAAGGTTAAGTGACTTACCCAAGGTCACACAGTTAGATTTCAACTCAAGTCCAGGACTGGTGTTCTATCCATTGGACCACCTAGCTGCCCTCTTATAAAGCTGTATGGATACAAGTGCAATATTCAAGAGATGCATGAACAAACAGGATAAGTATATAAAAATATAACTATAATATAACTAACCATACAAGGTAATATGTGTGCAATACATGACACTATGGTTGGTGTGTTAACTAGAGTGATGAATCTGAGGAGAGGGAAATTAGGATTTAAGATCTGTCTTTGACACCTACTGACTGTGACTGGACCGCTTAACTTCTTAAAACCTTAGATAATTCTTTTTATTTCCATTTTTAAAACATTTTTATTTAAAGTTTTGACCAAATTCTCTCTCTTCCTCCCTCTCTTCTTCCCTCTCTGAGATGGTAAATAATCATATATAGGTTATGCAAACACACAATTACATAAAACATTTCCATATTGGTCATTTTGTACAAGAAGACTTGAATACAAGAAAAAAAATGAAAAAGTGAAAAATAGCATGCTTCAGTCTGTATTCAAACAATATTAGCTCTTTCTTGGGAGGCAGATAGTATGCTTCATCAGGAGTCCTTTGGGACCGTATTGGATCATTGTGTTGCTAAGAGTTAAGTCTGTCATAGTTGATCATCAAGCAAAGTTACCGTGTACAGTGTTCTCCTGGTTCTGTTTACTTCACTATGGATTAGTTCTTTTAAGTCTTTTCAGGTTTTTTTGAAATCATCCCATTTGTCATTTCTTATAGCACAATAATATTCCATTACAACCATATGCCATAGCTTGTTTAGTCATTCTCCAACTGATGAGCATCCCTTCGATTTCCAATTCTTGGCCACTACAAAAAGAGCTGCTATAAATATTTTTGTACATGTAAATCCTTTTCCCTTTTTGTGGTTTCTTTGTGATATAGATTTAGTAATGGTACTGCTGGATCAAAGAGTATGCAGAGTTTTATAGTCCTTTTAGAACAGTTCCAAATTGCTTTCCAGAATGGTTGAGTCAGTTCACAATTCCACAAACAGTACATTAGTAGGTCTGTCAGGCAATTTTTTAAAAGCTGTGTTTCCAACAAGTTGTGATCTGTTTTATGGAGTTTTCACCCTAAACAGTCATCATCAAGCGAGTGAGCAGTTTCTGGGGGCTCTGCCCTGCCCTCAGCTATCTCTGTCCCAACCTCCCATCAAAAGGGAAGCTTTCAGGGCAGCTAGGTGGCGCAGTGGATAGAGCACCAGCCCTGAAGTCAGGAGGACCTGAGTTCAAATCTGGTCTCAAACACCTAACACTTCCTGGCTGTGTGACCCTGGGCAAGTCACTTAACCTCAATTGCTTCAGCAAAAAAAAAAAAAAAAAAGGAAGCTTTCCCCTCAAACTCCCATGCAGTCTCTAATATCCTCTGAATCTCCTACACAATGTCTTTTTTTGCCCTGTCATAGGCCCCCCCCCATTTCTTCTCTCCTAAGATAGGCATCTGTTTATCTTCAACAGCTGACTCATTTGATAGAATAAGCCAAGTCCATCATACTAACCAAGAGTATTCAGGGATCTGAATATGGTATTCCTCTCTACTACACGTGTCTCACCTCTCCTCCAGGAGTGCTGGCCCACTAACCTTCATTTACATTTTACCAATCTTACTACCCCAATCCCTCCTCCCCTCTCTTCTTTTTCCTCTAAGCATCTTGCCCCTCTCCCTCTTCCAAATACTACTCTAGGCTCACCTCCTCCAAGAAACTATCCATAATTGGCTCAAGGAGCATTGCTTCCTATGTCCTCTGACCCACTACTTCTCTCCCAAAAATTCACTCCCAGAAAAGATTGTTCAGCAAAATCAGAGCCTTGTGATTCCTAATCCCAAATCTCACTATCCCTCACAAGGCAATTCAATTCAACATTTATTAAGGGCCTACTATGTGCCATTCATTCTCAATGGTAGAAGTCCACCATGATCTTTGCTATCTATTTAATTCATCACCTATGTTGGCTCTCTGCTAAACAAGTCTATTCTAATTCCACTGTCAGAGAATCTCACAACAGAAAGGGATTTCCAGGCTCATTTTCTCTATGGCTGTTTTCAAGAAAGTCGATATCTAATTCTCCAAGATTGACATGTGTCTGCCCTACTTTTAAATGTTTCCAGAAATGGAATTTTATTTTTAATTCCCCTTGATAACCTTTTCTAAGGATTTCCCCTTACAACCAAGGTTCTTTTGTTTCTTTGAGTTTTTTGTTTGTTTTACAAATCTACCTGACTTCTCCTATTTCCTGTTAAATCCATGTCATCTCATGGGGTCCTGAGAGCAGGAAGTGGTCAGTGCCCTTATCATGTGATTATTTCTAAATCTTCCTGAGCCTTCAGAGAAGAAGTTTCTTTAGTCTCTTCTATCATGATTCAGGACTTTAAAAGATTTACTGTTTTCAAAATGCCTCTGCTAAAATTCCTTTACTCATCTCATCTCTTAAGCCTTCTCCTTTTGGCTCCCACTAAAGGCCACCCCACTGCTGTGCTAAAATATCAAAAGGAGCATTAGAGATCCTGTGCTAGGTTTCTTCATTTTTCCGATGAGGATAATTAAGAACCAGAGATATTGAATGATTTGTTTAAATTCACAGAGAGTAGTAGAATTGGGACTAGGATACATACCCCTTTTCTCTCCACCATCAATTCCTAATCTAGTCAGTGTTCTTTTTCTATTTAAAAATTCAAATTTATTTTATTTCTAGTCCCATGTTTTCTCCTTCCTCTCTCCCCCTCACCAACCATTGAGGAGGAAAAAAATAGCCATTACACATATATAGTCATGGTTTTTGACCATTCTACTTATATCCCTTATGTGAGATACTCCTTCACTCTTATCTACATAGACAGGGAAGAGCAAAGGGAATGACTTTTTGCTCCTCACCCTACATCCATCTTTTTTTTTTGCCAGCACATAGCATGGTGCTTGACACATTAGGAACTTGATATTTGACATATAGATGATGTAGATGGGGACAGTAGCCTATCTCCATGGTAGGGCAGTGTGATGAGGTTCTGCTGCCCCTATTATTATGGGGAGGCTCTTCACGCCTTATTCTCAAGTCAGTGTCAGATCCTACAACTACAACAAGCTGGAAAAATCTCCATCACCCATTCCCTAATGGAATTGGGGTAGAATGGGGAATCTTTATCTCTCTTTTTGTATCCCACCAAAATCCACTATAAGTTCAACTCAGTCCTACATCCCTTCGTTATGGAAGCAAGATGCTCAATGGATACAGTGTTGGGCTTGGAGTCTTTAAACCTGAGTTCATATTCAACCTCAAATATTTGCTAGTTGTGTGATTCTAAGCAAGTCATTCAGCATATGTCTACCTCCATTTTTTTTCAATTGTAACTGGGGATTATAGTAGGCTTTATATTATAGGATTGTTATGGGGATCAAAGTATTTGTAAAGCTCTTAGTACAGTGCCTAGCACATCATACTGTCCCCCTTCATTTCTCTGTTTCTGCTACAAGACTTGCTGATACAACTAACCTCCTCTGGGATTTTCCCAGGACATTATCTTCAGCCAGAGCCCTACTAAACAAAAAGGCAGGGCATAATGAAGTCAAGATTAAAAAGTGATTGAGGGGCAGCTAAATGGTGCAGTGAATAGAGTACCAGCCCTGAAGTACTGAGTTCAAATCCGGCCTCAGACACTTAGCACTTCCTAGTTGTGTGACCCTGGACAAATCACTTAACCCCAATTGCCTCAGCAAAACAAAACCAAAAGTAATTGATATGAGGAATGACCAAAATCTGGGGCCATTGCATCATTCAAAGAGTTTCATTCCTTGTAGAAAGAGCTTCTAGTACTTTGGAGGCCACCATGAAATCCAGGATTGTCCCAATAATAATAATAATAATAAATAATAATAGCAGTAGTAATAATTAGGACTTATTCGTAGTTAATCAGTAGTGGTAATAATTAACAATGATAATAAGTTGCTATAAAATAAATATAATAATAAGCTAGCCTTTATAAAGCCCCTTAAGATTTGCAAAGTACTTTACAAATATTATTTCATTTTTAATCTCAAAACTACCCTGTGAAATAGGTGGTGCTAGTATTATCCCCGTTCTGTAGATGGGGCAACTGAGGCTGAGAGAAGAAATTATTCACCCAGGAACATAGTTCAGACACTGAATTTGAGCTCAACTCTTCCTAACTTTGGGCTTATCTCTCTATACATTACACTTTCAGGTGCAACCATCATAGCATCACCAAAATTCCCATTTCCTTTGTGCTTTAAGGTTTACAAAGAGCTTTCCCCCCCCATAGCAACTAAAAGCCATAAATAATACATGGATCAATATATTTTATTGATGAGATTCAGAGACATGAATGATCTGTCCAAAGATACTCAGCTAATAAACAGTAAAACAATTGTTTGACTCCTGTTTCTCTTTCTACAATGCCATTCTGCCTTCTATTAGATGAGACCCAACTCTGGTGCTTACTGTGGAACTTCAGCAAATCCCTTCTTTCCTTTGGGGCTCATTTTCCTGTCCTAGAAAAATAAGGAGTTGGGCTGGATGTGCCCTGAGGTCCCTTCTAGCACTAAGGCTCTCTGGTTCATCAGACTTGGAAGAGATTTAGAGGCCATCTGCTCTAACAGTTCTCAAACATTTTTGTACTTTAGACCCTTCAGGGAAGCTAGTAAAGCTGACACATGAAGCCTCTCTCAGAATAATGTTTTTAAATGCATGCAATAAAATATATAAGACTGCAAAAGAAACTAATCATAGTGAAATATTGATGAATTAATTAACCTTAATTAACAAATTAATTAAACAATTCATTAATTCAGGTTGAGAACCCCTGATCTTTTCATTTTACAGATGAAGAAACCAGAAACCAAATGGCTTGCCTATGCCAGTAAAGATTAGAACTCAGTTCTTCCATTTCCCAATATTTATGCCTTTCTATCTCAGGTTCAGCCTCAAATACTTATTATGTGACTTTGAGCTAGTCACTTAACTCCGTTTGCCTCAATTTCCTCATCTATAAAATGAGCTGGAGAAGGAAATGGCAGACCACTTTAGTATCTCTGCCAAGAAAAGTCCAAATGTGGTCACAAATAGTAATTTATGACTGCAAAATGATTAAACAACAGAAAAATATTTAGAGTTTAAGTGTGTAGGAGGATGTGAGGGAATGGGAACATATAGAAGAATTATTTTATTTTTTAATGAAAGCTTTTTATTTTCAAAATATATACATGAATAATTTTCAACATTCACCCTTACAAAACTTTGTGTTCTAATTTTTTTCCTCCCTTCCCTTCAAATCTTCCTCTAGATGACAAGTGATTCAATATATGTTAAACATGTGCAATTCTTCTATATGTATTTCCACAAATATCATGCTGCACAAGAAAAATCAGATCGAAAAGGAAAAAAAATGAGAAAGGAAAAAAATCATATGCAAACAATAACAAAATTGAAAACACTATATTGTGGTCCACATTCAGTTCCCACTGTCCTCTCTCTGGGTACAGATGGCTTTCTTCATCACAACACCATTGGAACTGGCCTGAAGCAGAATTATTTTACATCCATGATCTTAAACAGCTCCTGGTTGACTCAAGGCTAAACAGGAATATGGTAGAAATAGAACCCTAGAAAATCTTATTCAAATTCTCAGTTTCTATTAGAATTCCAAGTCTATTTTTTCCTTTTGATGCCTCAAGCACTCCTGGATTTGAGTGTAGCCCTAGCCACAGAGAATTGTTCACTTGTTAACAGAGGACCAGCATGGCCAATTCAGAAAAGTTCATCACCAGGTTATAGCAGGGCTATGGATTTTTGAGTCATAGCAAATCTCAGAGACCATACACCAAAACACAGAGAATAAGAGTCTCTCTACCAATGAATCACAAACCCATTCTAGAAAGGGAGTGGAGGAAAATTATAGCAACACATCTGTCCATAGAGCATTTTTAATGGAGTATGGAAAATGTGGTAACTTCACTGTGTTCACTTGGAATCTAAACTCTGGACACATTATCACACTTTCAATTTCTATCATTTTGGGGAAGGAGGGAAAAGTTGTAGTAGGGATGGGTTTTTTTTGGGGGGATGGTCTCTGCTTGAGGACTTTCCTTCACTTAGGCAGACCTATAGTTCATCTTTATCCTAGTATGGGTGAGTCAAGCAACACTGATTAAATACCTACTATGTTCTAGGCACTGTTTTCTAGGAGTACAAAGAAAGGTAAAAAGAGTCCCTATTCTCCAAGAGCTCATTGTCCATGGGAAGAACAACATGCAAATAACTGTACAAAAAAACCATAGAGAGGAGAAATTGGAAATAATCAATAGTAACTAACTAGAGAGTTGCCTGAAGCACTGAGAGACTGAGTGATTTGTCCAGGATCAGGAAAATAATATATGTGAGAAAAAAGTCTTGAATTTGGTCTTACTAATTCCAAGGACTGACTTTGGATAGAGTAGGACATTTTTTTTTGACCCAAGAGAGTCCTCTCCATATAATTAAGGTGAATAGAAAAATCATAGAGGAAATAGTGGTAATCTTTACTTGAGAGAATTTCTGAATCCTGGAAAAAATGAGGTTCAGGGTACCTCAAGTAAGAAAGGACTGGTAAAAGGGTGTGGAGCATGAGTTTATTTTTGAGTCTTTTCATTTCTGTATGATACCTCATGACCTCATATGTGGTTTTCTTGGCAAGGATACTGGAATGGTTTGCCATTTCCTTCTCTAGCACATTTTACAGATGGGGAAACTGAGGCAAACATGATTAAGTGACTTGCCCAGGGTCACACAGCTTGTGTCTGAATAAAGATTTTAATCTAGGTTCTCCTTTCTCCAGATCAGAGCTCTATCCACTGCACTACCTAGATGCCAGTGGAGTGTGAGGTACATGCAGCTAATTCCATTAAGTGTTCTGAGAGAAGCCAAGAAACAAATGGGGATTGATAGATGGTTCAAAGTTACTCATGTGAAAAGGGCTTTCTCTGTTGCTTCCAATCTGTCACTGTAGCCAAGACTTTAGTTTTAGAGAACCAGGGCTTTCGCCTAGACCTGGTATGACTTTTTAGTTGTGGTGGCTGTAGTTCTCTGCCATTATGAGAGGAATTTCCCAGAACCCCAGACTCTGAGTTGAAAGAGGCTTTGTGGGGATTCAGAAAAGAATGTCCAAAGCTACAGAGAAAATGAGTGGAATGATGACTGACAAAAGGCCCCTTGAGGCACTCCATGATCTTAGCCAACACAACAGACAAAATGCCAATTTGGCCTATTTGTTAGCCTTTGAATTTGGCAATCCATTTCCTCTTCTTCTGAATTTGCACCATATGTCCCAATCACCTGAAATGCCCTCACTTCTCCCCTCCACCTCTCAGAATCCTTATATGCCTTCAAGGTTCCTCATGCCCCTTCTCCTATAGGAAGCCTTCTCTGATCTCCCCAGTTGCTAGTGCTTTCTCCTTCAAATCATCATGTATGTTCCCAAATGTGTGCTGGTGAAAGTTTACCTACCAATGTTTAACCACCAGCTCTGCAAAACAAACAAGCAAAATCCCTTCACCACTTTTATAAGCTTGTTGTGCATTGTTAACATTTTACCAATCACTTTCTTAAGTCTAGTCAATTAATAAAAACAATATATCAAGCCTTTGATTTGTAGGGTTTGCCGAATTCTATGGCATAAATGCTTACACTGAAAACTGAACCTTCAGCTCTCAGAATTCTATACAGTTGGTTATAGCACAGCTCTGGATATAAAGACAGATAATAGAAATACTTTACTATATTTAATAAGATACAGTTCCTGCCCTCACTGCTGGATGAGGGGGGAATTAAGATGACAGGTTCCAATGCCCATTTTGCCACTTGTATGACCTTGAGGAAATCAATTAGTTCCCCCCAACTCCCACCCCTTTTTTCATCAGAGGGATGAGAAAGAGAGAATATGAATGGCTCAACACAAATCCATTCCTACTTCTGGGAGGTGGGAAGAATATGAAAAACTCAGGACATGAAGCTAGGAGGAGAGTTGTTTTCAGAGGGCAGAACCAGGAATGATAGGTAGAAGATTCAAAGGTGAATGTTAGCCCAATATCAGGATAAACTTTATAATAATTGGAATTGTTTGAAGGTGAAATGGACTGGCTACTTCTGGAAGTCATTGGTTCCCCCTCATTAGAAGCTTTTAAGGAAAAACTGGTTAACCTCTCATTGGAGGTACTGGAAGACCAAAGTTTAAATCCAGCCTCAAATGCAGATTCACAGGTGACCCATGTGATTCATGGTGAATCACTTAACCTCTCTCTGTATGCTTCAGTTTCCTCACCTGTAAAATAGGATAATAGCAGCATCTACCTTCCAAGGTTATTAAGAGGATCAAATGAGATATGTGTAAAGCAATTTAAAGAATTTTTAAAGTGCTAGTTATTACTTTTGGGAGTTGGGGGAGAGGGCAGCCCGTTGGATAGAGCTCTGGACTTGGAGTCAGGAAGACCTGAGTTAAAATTCAGCCTTAGACACTTACTTACTCATCAGTTGTATGACCTTAGACAAGTTACTTGCAAATTTCCTCATCCCTAAAATGAGAATAATAGTAGCACTTACTTCCCAAAGTTGTTGTGAGAATAAAATAATACTTGTAAAGCACTTTGCTCATCTTTAATGACTGAATAAATGATAATTAGTAGTAATATTGTATTCTTTTTAAAGACCTGATCATTGAAGGATTTAGTGGAGACTGTCCTCTATAGAAGAACCATGTCCAAATTTAGAATTACAGAACTTCAGGAGCCATCTAGCCTAACTCATGATCAGATGGGATTATTGAGAGACGGTCACCTATTTTTCTTTAAAGACTTCTAATGAGAGTGACCTCCAGAAGCAACCAGTCCATTTCACCTTCAAACAGCTCCAATTATTATAAGGTTTATCCTGATATCGGGCTAATAGTCACTTTAGAATCTTCTACCTACCCTTCTTGGTTCTGCCTTCTGAAGACAAATAAAAGATCCAGTCTGATCTTTCTTCCAAAGACCTGAAGGCAGCTATCATGTCCTTTTCCCTCTCCATTCTCTCTAAATTAATGTAGACTTTAAGAGAAGGAAGATGCTCCACAGACCAACCTTAATTCAACCTCCTTATCTTATCGATGAGGAAGATAGTTGGCTATAGTACCATGTTAAAGGTCTGGGTCTCTTGCCTCCCTCTATAGTAATATCCATTTCAATAGTCAGGCCAATGGATATGAGTTTGATTGTTCTTGCACATTTACCAGGACACAGCTGGGTACATATAGGATAATTTGAAGAGGAAGCTAGCATTAGCACCCGAGGAGATCAGAGAAAGCTTCGGGTAGGAGGTGGGGCATGAGATGAGCCTTGAAAGCATCTAGGGATTTTGAGAGGTTGAGGGGGAAAGTGAGGGCATTCCAGGTGATTGGGACATATTGTGCAAATGCAAAAGAAGAGGAGATGGATTGCCAAAGTCAGTGGCCAACAAATAGACCAATTTGGCTTGAATGTCCAATGCACGAACAAGCTTTTTATCTGTTTTGGCTAGAACACAGAGTGCCCTGTAGAAAATTAAATTTCCATGATCTCCTTCCTAGTCCTCAAGTCCTGAGGCCTCCCTCCTTCCTTGTAGAGGCTTCCAACAGAGATCCTGGGGCCTTAGCAGACTCTTCTATATTCATTCAACAAAATTTTCTTTCCCTCCTTCCCCTCTTCTCTCAGATTGATTTCCCTGAGTCTTTCCCTTCCCTAATAACAATCTGTATTTTGCTCTCTTATTCTCTGCTGGAGGGAATCTGGTCCAAGCTCTGGCTCTTTTCTGTTTCCTGCCATGCCAAGTTACTTATCACTTTTCTTAGCTTACCTACCACTCACCTTTCCATCTTCCTTAAAGACCCAAATCCAATACTACCTCTTCCTTTCAACTTTCTCCCCAGATGAATAATCTCTCTCCTTCCTCTGAGCTTCAATACTTATTTGAACTTCCTAATAACTGCACTTTCAAATTCTGTCTTGTGGGATGGTTATTGGTGCATGTTTTATATTCCCTTGTTGTTGAGTTGTATCCAACTCTTCATGGCCCCATTTGGGGGTTTTCTTGGCAAAGGCACTGGAGTGGGTTTGCCATTTCCTTTTCAGCTCATTTTACAGATGAGGAAACTGAGGCAAACAGTTAAGTGGCTTGCCCAGGATCACACAGCTAGTAGGTATCTGAAGCTAGATTTGAACTCAGGGAGATGAGGTTTCCTGACTCTGCACTGTGGCACATCCTAGCTGCCCCTTTTATAATTCCTTTCCAAATTGTAAAGCTCTTTAAGCACAAGAACTGGTTTTTATTAATCACTGTCAGTGGCTCTTAGTTGCTTAGATTTAGAAATGTAAGGGACCTAAGACACCCTTGGATCAATTCACCCACCCCATACCCACTTATTTTGTAGTTTAAGAATCTGATGTCCAGGGACAGCTAGGTGGCACAGTGAACAGAGCACCAGTCCTGAAGTCAGGAGGACCTGAGTTCAAATCTGGTCTCAGACACTTAACACTTCCTAGCTGTGTGACGCTGGGCAAGTCATTTAACCCTAATTGCCTCAGCAAAAAAAGAAAGAAAGAATCTGAGGTCCAGAAAGCTTAATTAATATGTCCAAGGTCACGAAGGAGGAAGTCTGAATTTGAACCCAGGACTTCTGACTGCAAATCCAAACACTATCTTCTACAATGCCCAATACAAAGATTTTTTTTCTGGCAAGGTAATTGGGGTTAAGTGACTTTCCCAGGTCACACAGTAAGTTTCATTGTCCAAATCTGAAACCAGGTCCTCCTGACTCTAAGACAAGTGCTCTAATCAATATACCACTTAACTTCCCCCACACAGACTTATGAACAGATGTACTCATTTGTTGATTGATAGACTGAAAGAAGACTGAAATACATTATTGAAAGAGATTCATTGAGGGAAAAGGGAGTATTAAGGACTGTTCCTGTAGAATGGGAAAAGAAGATCAAGACCCTCTGAAAACTTATCTACATAGGGGCAGCTAGGTGGCGCAGTGGATAGAGCACCAGCCCTGAAGTCAGGAGGACCTGAGTTCAAATCTGGTCTCAGACACGTAACAGCCGTGTGACCCTGGGCAAGTCACTTAACCCCAATTGCCTAAGCAAAAAAAAAAAAAAAAAGAAAACTTATCTACCTGATATTTCTTACTTTATCTCAAGGCATTTATAATGATTATAGAACTTTGGATCTGGATTCAAGAAGTCCTGAGTTCAAATTCAACTTTAGACACTTACTAGCCAGGTGATTGTAGGCAAGTCACTTCACCTCTGTTTTAGTATCCTAATCTGTAAAATGGGCATAGTAATGGTTACTACCTCCCAGGGTGGTGATGAGACAACCACAATGACATTTGTAATGAGACATTTGTAAAGCACTTTGCAAACCTTACCCTAGTTATACTTTTATGAAAATGGGATTGAAGTGTCCAAACTGTTTGCCAATAAGGAAATCATAGGTCATATTAAAAGTGGGTATTGGTCCCATTCTTATGAATGAAGAAATTGAGTGACCCAGTTTAAACGTTTAGAACTCGTTGAAGACTTGGGACCAGAAGAAGCTAATTTACCTGCTTCCAAGCCCAATACTCTCACCCCTTGATACATGCCTCTGTATACCAGGGAGAGACTGTTTTAGAGGTAAATTTAAGGTAATCACCATCCAAAACGTTAATCAAGTGAACATTATGAGAGTTAATAAAGGTACTCTCCGGATGGATTGGGGAAATAGCCTGGAGGGGAGCCCATTAAATCCAGACCTAGCAGCAGAGATTTGATGCTCACAGCCACCACCATCCTTTGTGATGCAGACTCTGCTTAGTAGCATTTCCCTTGCACTGTGTCCATCACAGGGCTCCTATTAACCTAGGGGCTCTTCAGCAAAGAGCTCAGGTATTTCCTATAGGCTATGGGAGGGAGGGAGGGAGATCATGCCTGCTTTCCTAAGATAAAAAATGGAACAGCACTGGCCTAAGTCCCCAGACACTGTCTAGCAGCCTGGTATCCTTTGCATTTCCTTAGCCTGCTGAGTGGAGGCTGTCCTCCCCTGTTTCCTGAACAGTATGGCCAAGTTAATGAAGGAATTCAAACATGCAGGAAGAGCTGGTTCCTCTTCCTCCTTTTCATGAGAGCAAAATCTGTGGAGGAACGTCCTAAGGTCTGCAAAAGCTTTTCCTCAAGCTTAAGATGGAAGAAAGGCCGGCTCTGAATGAGAGAGACAGCTAGCATGAAGCTAGAAATATCAGAGTCCAGTCAACTTCTCACTATGTATTACTAGGTAAGTCACCTAACCTCAGTCTGTTCTAGGTCAATGGGGTCAAAGGCAAAGAGCTCCAAGGATTAATAGTGACTTAGTTTTATAACATAATAACATTTGTGTTTTAATGTGTTTTTACTCATCTTATTAAATATTTTCCCAATTACATTTTAATCTAGTTTGGGACCAATTGGGGCAGTACAGACCACATGTTAGACACCAGCTTTAGATTAATTCTCAAAGAATCTAAGTTTCAGGGGGCAGAAATGAAGATTTTCATCCAGAAGTTGTTTATTTTTTAAAATTTAATTTATTTTATTCTGAACTTAAGAAACAGAACATTCATTTGTATATTGTAGTAGAATGGGAGGGGAAATGATTGTACATGAAACATATGCCCAATTTATATTAATGAAACTGAAAAGCCAGTTTTTATCTTAGTCTATGGTGTACATAAGGACAAAGCCCATTGAAGAAGACAAGGGAAGCATATAGATAAATACTAACTAAAGGGTGAAAAGCTTTAATACCCATGAGGGTTCAAAGAAGGAAGGTAGGACTACTGAGCTCTGGAAAGACAAAATCCATCTTATTTTTGTTTCTTTACCCCTATTGCCAGGCTCACCCCAAATAGTCAACATTTATTGAATTGAATTAAAATGACAGGGGATGGTCAGTCTAGTAAGGCTTCCTGAAGAAGATGGTGTTTAGCAGGACTTAGAAGGAAGGAAGACACATTTGATTGAGAAAAGGAGACAAGTGACAGCTCTGAGGTAGGAGAAGGGGAAACCCAAAAAAGGGGAAGAGTGAGATATGGAGAAAGAAGGAAGTACACAAGTGGGAAGGAGTGATTTGTAGCAGTCAAGCTATATGTTCAGGGGAAATTAAGGCAGCTAAATGAGGAATCAGAATTTTTAATATAACTTGTAGAAGACCTTTGAAGACCACAGCTGGCAAAGTACTTGATACACAGTTATAATAATTTAATACATGTTTATTCATCTGATTTGACCTTGTGTCTCCAAGGTCATAGAAAACTTGTTGTTTGATTTTGTCTAATGGTGTTTATTTGTTTGCTTTTTACAAGGGAGGGTGGGGGGGAGAAATATATTAGGAAGTGACATCAGTATTTTAAAAAACTATCAATAAAAGAGCCCCTATCTACCCCACAGCATAGACAATAGGAATTGGTACATCAAGTGGGCTTAGTCTAGAGAGCTGAGGCCTACCTGTGAAGTGCCTTCCCAGTATTTTTTAATATAAATCAAAATACCCACCTCATTTCTCTTTCATTCTCAGAGCCCATCTAGCCTACTGACCACCTACTGTGACTGTAAATGGGAACTCCAAGAAGATCAGACGGAGTTGGGGGTTGGGATTCCATTTTAAGAGATTTCCTACCAAGAACACTGGTGTCTTTTTTTTAAAACTATGGCACAGATGACCCTGAAGAGCATAGAGAAGGGAAAGTAGGAAGGCTTTCACTCACCTTTCTGGTGCTCCTTTGGAGCACACAAAGTTCCTGGATATGTGGCATGCAGAATGATTAATTCATGAAATATGGTAGGGTTTTCACTGACGGCCCAATTTGGATAGACAGACTCCCCTGATCCTACATCCCACCACTCAGCAGAACCATTTAGGGTTACAGAGACACACTGCAATTGATGAGAGGGGGATAGGTTAAGGCATCTGTCCTCAAAGGAGGAACCTGACTCACCTGCAGGTACAAATAATAGACAGTTAACATTTTAAAATAAGCAAAGTATTTAATCTACTTTATCTCATTTGCCCTTAAAGGTAATTGGTAGGAGGAGGAGGGGAAAGTGTCTAACTACTATAGTAAGAGGGTCTATCTGTGTGATACTAGGAACAGATGGGAGAAGGACCTATGTGAAGGCACAGATATGGATCCTCACCTAAGTAAGCTTCAGGTCTAGGAAAGGGAAAGAAACAGAGGCAGTAACCAGTTTCTCTAAAAGTCCATGCAGAAATAATAGGTAAAAATCTTTCCTTAGTCTTCCCTCACTGAATTCCTAAATCAGGGAGGGCTTGGGTTGTCAGGTTTAGCTACCCCTAGAGAATAAGGCATTGTGGTTAGAGAGCTAGACTTGGACAGAGTAAGACCTATCTTTAAAATCTGCCTCTGAATCTTGCTAGTTAAGTGGTCAAAAACAAATCATATCACTTCTCTGAAACTCAGTTTTCTTCTGTATAAAATAGAGATAATATTACTGGCGCTACCAACCCTCAGAGGCTTGCTTCAAGGGGCAAATGAAAGAAGGTAGATTGAGTATTTTGCTCACTTTAAAGTACTGTTTAACTGTCCACTATTGGTAGTTGCAAGTCAGAGTCATATTCCTCCTTAAAGACAGATGCCTCAATCTAGCCCCTCTTCCATGATTTGTAGTGTGCCTATAGGATCCCTTAGAGCCCAGTTAGACGGTAGGGTGGAGGAGGGAATTTGTCTATCCAGAATGGGGCCGCAGTGAGATACTGCAGCACCTGCTACATCCAGTCCCCTGGCATTGCTCTAGTGGGTAAAAGAATGGGAAGCCGCAAGTTGGGGTGGGGTGGGGTTGGAGAAATGGGGAGAGAGGGAGTAGGGTCTGCAGATACTGTCTGGCATAGTTATAATAATAGCAACACTTCTTCCTGTGAGGCTGGATTCCTCCTATCTGCTGGGGATTGTTGCTATTGATTTCCTCCTCCTTGTCGATTTCATTGTGTTGGCAAGAGCCAAGGGGAGATGGATCTCCTCTGAAGTTAAATCCTCTTGTCGCTTGCCAGATCCCCCGTCCCAAGACCTCTCCAGAAACTGTGCTCCATATATAAGATTAGGGTCCCGGTCCTGAGCTTAGCCGATACTCATTTTTATTATAAATTATTCATTCCCTGCTGGAAATGCAGGGATGTTGAAGTTGGGATTTGGGGTGGGTGGGAGAAGGGTATAGATTCAGTAACATAAATCTTACGAATATTCTTTCTCTGATTGTATTAGGGAAGTTGAACGTTATGCTCTGGGGTCAGCGCTCCCCTTAGCTCTGGCTGAGCTGGGAGTTCCCCCCACCCCCCACCCCACTCCACCCCACCCCACCCCTTCATTTCAATTCCCCTTCCTCGGGACCAGGTAAAAATGGTGGTGCTGGGGCGCAGGAGACTTGCTCTGTATGCGCTGCATGTGGGACTGCAGAGCCGGCAAGAAGTCTTGGTTTTTTCACCCCGGCCCCCCCTCACCCCCAAGCCGCTAGTTTTGCCATAATCTTCGAAAATGGAGGCTCCGGCTGCTGATCCAGAAGGGTAAATTGGACCAGGGGAATCTTTCCCTTTTGCATGCCTCCCGTCTTCCAGTCCCCGGGGGGCCACTGTAGTCCCAGGCAGCCGTCTGCAAGAGGGGAGGGCCCAGGGGTCCTCTTTGGCCACGCAAGCCCTCTGCGGAAGAATAGGAACAATACTGACCACGAGCCCAGTCCTGATGGGCAGCACCTGGGCCTGGATGTGTCGGGGAGGGGGAGGGGAATGGCCTGCATCTCTCTAAGTAGAGATGCAGGAATCAGGACCTGGGTAGCAAGCATCTGAAGCCTGGGGAACGGGGCCGTGCGCGAGATGCTCCAGGAACGGGAGGCTCGTCTCAGTCAGTGCTGGTTGCTAAATCAGAGTAGTCCTTCAGCTGGGAAGAGCTCAAGGGAGGCTGGGCCAGATCACCTGGGCAAAGGTGCACCCTCCCGCCCTCGCTGTAATGGCTTGGGGGTCCTTGGGCTCGGAAGGCTGAGGAAGTCAGGCTGGCAGAGGGTGTTTGCCCCTTCCCCAGGCCTCCGCTGAGGTTTCTCTCCTTAGAGGGGAAGGAGGCTGAAATCTGGGGCTCCCCACCCGTTACCCGTTCATCTGGCTATCGAGTTCCTTTGTCCCTGCAAGGGTCCAAGAGGGAACCAGATCGCCTGTGCCTCGGCGTCTGGACCCTAGGGGAAGCGAAGGGGACAAAGGAATCGGCTGTTTCCCTGTGTCCCTGGGAAGGGGTTTAATCGGAGCCGGGCAGGCGAGGGTTAACGGGAGGTGCTTTCTGCTGCAAGGCTTGGCAGGAGTGTACTACTGGGTTGCTGGAGAGCGGAGAAGGGAGAGGAGGGTTAAGCTGCAGTCTGGAATGGAGAGAGCTGGGGGGGCTTTGGGCCGGAACCCCCAGGAGTGATGAATGCAGGACGGGGGACCCCTCGATGCCCTGGGGCCTGTGGGATCGGCTTGCATAAGGGCCAACCCAGAAGCCTCTTTTCCCTCTCCGTCCCCCCCTCTCAGTTCTGCCATCCCGCCTTGAAACAGAACTAGGCAGAGCTTTCCATCGTCCTGCAGAGGAAATGCGAGGGGTTTTCTTTAGGGGGGGGAATCAATGGTCGGCCGGAGAGACTTCTTAGCTCAAATGCCACCCCTGTCTGAGGAAGGCCGGTGGCCCTGGGATCCTTGGGGGAGAGTAAGTCTGCGGGCTTGGCGGCTGTCAGGGCTGAGGAGTGGGGGAGGGGGGCTTCCAAGAGGGAGGGGTGGTGTTTCCTCTGCAAAGTTGAGCTCTTGGACGATATTTTTCTGTTTTTCCTCAGGACTGGCCAGGTCAGGGCTTAGATCAACTACCCCCCCAATTCCCTTCACACCCCGAGCCGGAGCAGCTTTAGCCTGGGTTCATCCTTGGTTTGCCCAAGGGTCCCAGAGGGCCCCGTATCCCCTTCCTCTATCTCCCTTCCACCCAAGAGGAAGGCGTTTGGCTCAGATGGGGCGGAGGGGCGGGAGGGGCGGCGGGGCGGGAGGGGATGGAGGTTCTCCAGAGAGCTTGGCCACACTGTCTGGCTTCTCTTTGGCGAGAAGGAAATCACCGGGTTGCCAGGTGGAGGGGAGCCAGCTAGAGAGGATGGGGAGATGACCCGCAGTGGTCCCAGCGCACGATGCAAGCGGAGCCCGCAGCCAGAGGGAGGGGTGGGCAGCCCGGTGCCTCAGAGAGCGAGGGCAGCACCCTAAGGTCCGATGTGTTGCCCGGGGCAGGTGGGAAAACTAACCCACATGCCCCTTAGAAGCCGGGTCTTGGCAGCGGCTGCCTCAGAGCCCCAGTTCCACCTTGCTGATGTTTTTTCCAGGCAACGTCACACCTCCTGAGGACGACGGGGAGGACACTGGGTTTCGCTGAGGTTTGCATCTTACCGCCGTCAAAGCGGAGGCTCCAGACACGAGCTGGGCTGCCCCGGAGCCAAGGACCACACTGGCCAGGTTTCCTCTACAGTCCAACGCCAGGGCTCACCTCCGGGAGCCCGAGCCTGTCCTCCTGCCCAGAATGACTCACCATTCTTCCTGACTTGGGTGCTAGGACAATATGGGGAGCTCAGCTGTCTGTTTGTGTAACTAGGATTCCCCCAGAGTCTCAGCCGCTTGGTTACTAAGAGACCTCCCTGATTCCAGCTCCTCCAGGTAACCCAATTTGTTGTTTTGCCATTTGCCGTTTGCCTAAAGCCTGTGGTGCAGACCCATGCTAAGCACCCTCCCATCCTCTTCCAGAAGTGGGGGAGAGAGACTGCTGGGGCACAGGTATTTGCAAGTGAATAATTGAGTTGCAAGAGTTGGGATGGTGGTGGGAGGGGGCTGTGCTGTCAGGAATAGGAGTGGTGCAGAAAGAGACTTTATTTCCCTCCCCCTTCCCACCATCCAGGGAGCCGCCTGCTTTATTCTTGAGACTGCTCAGTACCTCCTCTGTACCCCCTCTATACCCAGAGTTGGAATAAAGTTGTTGGGGTCTGTCGGATCGGGGGAGGGGGGAGAAGATCATTTCTCTGGAAACTCCTGGCTGGGCAAGAAATGGGAGACAAGCAGCAGTGGCTTTGGGGTATTTTGCCCCCCGATTGTATTGTAATGCTCTTCCCTGACTCTGTCTTTCAGAGAAGCCAAGCAGGCGCTCTTTGGTGTGCAGAGTCTCCCCAGCGCTCTCATGTTCAAAGCCAAGCTGATCCGCCTGATTTTCTGGGGGACATCAGCACTGTCCTGAAAGTTCTCCCCTGGGACAGCTGGAAGGTATAGAGCCAGGAGCCTTTCCCAGCCCCCATTATGACAGTGGCCACTGGAGACCCAGCAGATGAAGCTGCAGCCCTCCCTGGGCACCCCCAGGACACCTATGACCCCGAGGCAGACCATGAGTGCTGTGAGAGGGTGGTAATCAACATCTCCGGACTGCGATTTGAGACACAGCTCAAGACTTTGGCCCAATTTCCAGAGACTCTCTTAGGGGACCCTAAGAAGCGAATGAGGTACTTTGATCCACTCCGAAATGAGTACTTTTTCGACAGGAACCGCCCCAGCTTTGATGCCATCTTATATTACTACCAGTCCGGGGGCCGGTTAAGGCGCCCTGTGAATGTCCCCTTGGATATCTTCTCGGAAGAAATCCGGTTTTATGAACTGGGTGAGGAGGCGATGGAGATGTTCCGAGAGGATGAAGGCTACATCAAGGAGGAAGAACGTCCTTTACCAGAGAATGAGTTTCAGAGACAGGTGTGGCTTCTGTTCGAATACCCAGAGAGCTCTGGGCCAGCCAGGATTATAGCTATTGTGTCTGTCATGGTGATTTTGATCTCCATCGTGAGTTTCTGTCTCGAAACTTTGCCCATTTTCCGGGATGAGAATGAAGACATGGCCGGTGGTGGGATTCCTTTCCATACATACTCTAACAGCACCATCGGGTACCAGCAGTCCACTTCCTTCACTGACCCTTTCTTCATCGTGGAGACACTCTGCATCATCTGGTTCTCCTTTGAGTTCCTCGTCAGGTTCTTTGCCTGTCCCAGCAAAGCCGGTTTCTTCACCAACATCATGAACATCATCGACATCGTGGCCATCATCCCGTACTTCATCACCCTTGGGACCGAGCTGGCCGAGAAGACGGATGACGCCCAGCAAGGCCAGCAGGCAATGTCATTGGCTATCCTTCGTGTGATCCGGTTGGTAAGAGTCTTTAGGATTTTCAAGCTGTCCAGACACTCCAAAGGGCTCCAGATCCTAGGTCAGACCCTCAAGGCCAGCATGAGAGAATTGGGCCTCCTGATATTCTTCCTGTTCATCGGGGTCATTCTCTTCTCTAGTGCTGTCTATTTCGCAGAGGCAGATGAGCGAGATTCCCAGTTCCCTAGCATCCCCGATGCCTTCTGGTGGGCAGTCGTCTCCATGACAACAGTAGGCTATGGAGACATGGTCCCCACCACCATTGGGGGAAAGATTGTGGGTTCCCTTTGTGCAATTGCAGGTGTCTTAACTATTGCCTTACCAGTCCCCGTCATAGTGTCCAATTTCAACTACTTCTACCACCGGGAGACAGAGGGAGAGGAACAGGCCCAGTACTTACAAGTGACCAGCTGTCCAAAGATCCCATCTTCCCCTGACCTAAAGAAAAGTAGGAGTGCCTCCACCATTAGTAAGTCTGATTACATGGAGATCCAGGAAGGGGTAAACAACAGTAATGAGGACTTTAGAGAGGAAAACTTGAAAACGGCCAACTGTACCCTGGCTAACACAAACTATGTGAATATTACCAAAATGTTAACTGATGTCTGATTGAAACCTATTAGCATATTTACAGCTCAAGTGGAACTAATGCAGATATTGCGTAATAGCCTGCATTGTAGCTGTGTCCTAACCGCGTGTACTTGGTTATGCATGGAAAGCAAGAATTGTGAAGTGATTTTTTTTTACATTTCTTTAAAAATATTTTTTTAAATTTAGAACACAGACTATCCTGTTATGTGGCTTTCATGCAGACTTTCATCACAGATTTAGGGGTTTCCAAAGACTGAAGGTATAGAAAGACAACTCAGGAAGTCAGGATTCAGAAAGGGACATCCAAACCATCTCATGTAAGCAGCATGACCTATAATAGTGTCAGCGTGTCACCTCTCCCCATTAACTGCCCTTAACACATGCAAGGGACTTCCCAGGCAGCCCTTCCTTCTTCCTTTTTCCTTTCCCCTTCTCCCTCCTTTCTCCCTCCCTGTCCATCACCAGAAAGGATCCTGGCTTCCCTTTTTAAGCTCTGGTAACGATTCCAAATGTCATCCCCATGTTTTGCATTGAAAAGAACACACAGCATTGCGTGCAGAATCACTTTCTGTGTCACCGGCTTGGTGAAATGCAGTTGCCAAGTGGAGGGCTGCTGAGGCTGGTTTCATAACGGAAAATACTGCATTCGACTCTTTCTCTGCAGTGTCAGTGTGAAGCCCAGGGGAGGAACAGCCGGTGTGACCCAAGATGGGCTGTTAAGACTCAAATTTCAAACTCGAGTCTTAAGGGACAAACCAACTGGCCAAGGAGCCTCTCTGCCTAGAAAGTCATCAGTTTCAGGGTCGCCAAAGAGAATGACCAGTCCCTCCTGAGTTTCCCAGAGTCTCCTTTGCTAACATGGTAGCCTCCTGGCCAACTGATACTGCAGTGAAACCCAACAGTGCTTCAGCACGCTGCATGGGGATGTGTTGCATGAATCTCAATATTTAATATACATGAGATTAACCGTTGTTGTTGTTTTTTTTTCAGAGTAGCCTACACACACAGTATTCATGCTTATAGTATTGATAGACTCAGGATGGCACTGAGTTAGGGGACTTTTTAAAACCACGGGAAGCCAAAAGTCCTTAAGCAGGAGGGGGAAAGACATAGCATGAGACTCCCTGGGAAAAGAGAAGCCAGACCTTAGGTGTGCACTCCACAGTTCTTCCAGGTAGGGGCACAGACTTCTGCCGGGCCAGGAAGGTGATACAGCAAGCAAAAGCCTGAGCAGATCACATGGACTGCCCCTTAGCAATTATTCTTGTTGCAAACAGGATTTTTACAGTTGGCCAGAGCATTTAGTCGTGACAGCAGGTGGATCTGTGGATCCAATGTACATATATCCAATCTCCCCTTCATGTGTTCCTCAACTTACCTACCTAGCTAGAGATAAAAAATAGTTGCATTCAAACATGATATAAGCTTATGCAATATTTTTGACACAGGGCAATTTATGCATGTGTTCTGACTATGTGCACTAGTGCGTGTATATGTCTTGCTACATATACACGGGCAAACACATGACACACACACAAATATAAGTATAAATAGTAGTTATATATATATATATAAATATGTAAATGTATACTCTCTGGAGTTCAGGTTCAGAGGGCAAAACCATTGCTCTGTGAGCTGGGGAAATGACTCATGCATGTCTAAGAGGCCTCACGAGTTCATGTTGGATTGATCCTCATTTTGGATTGGTTCCCTCACTGGGCCATGGTTTGCTGCCATCACCTGAGACACTCCAGCCTGTGTGGTTTCTTAGACCATTACAAAATGTCTTTCTGCCCTTCATGTGCTGCAGCTCCGGTCCCTGTGACTGAAGCTTGTCTTACTGAGTGCACAAGGGCCTATGGCCCTCATGGTTCCCTCAAGCTGCCCCTTGGCCTGGCCCCAGGGGCACCCTTTTCATCACCAGTCCTGAAACCCCTCGGGACAGAACTATCCATCACCATCTTCCCACCCCCATTCCTCCTCTCTTTTGGATTTCCTTTTCACCTGGCTCTGTCTATCCAACCACTTCTGTGGCTCTCTCCTCTCCAAGTCTCCTGATTCAATACCCAGGCTAACAAGGAATAGGACTTTTCTGAGTCCCTGACTATCTAGAACTCTCTCCGACTATCCTATTATCTAGAAAAGTACCAAGGTCAATCTGAAATTTCTATATGGTTCATAAACTCTGTTTGGGTCACCAGACTCATCCTCCATCCCTCATAACTCCTTCCTCCCATTAGACTTGCTCAAGAGAGAATGTGACACAGAAGAGAGGGCAATGGTGTAAGTGTCAGAAAGCCCTGGGCTTCAGTCCTGCCTCAGAGATTTCCTAGGTACATGATTCTGGACAAGTCACTTAATTCCCTTCCATCTCAGTGTCCCTATCTGTAAAATAAGAGTATGAGATCTGATAGATCCTCTTGCATCCATTTAGAGACTAAATCTGTTATCTGCAGTGGATAGCTTGAGTTTCTTCCTTTATTCTTCTCTCCTTTTCTCCTCCACCAGCCTCTCCCTGGAGGAAACTAATGAGCAATGAGAATACCTAAAGCTTTGCAAAGAGAATCAAGTATCAAAGCCTTAGGCTAAGGCTGAATTGGTCTAAGATTCACGTAAAACAAGAAAGGAACTCTGTGAGCTCCAACTTGACTCTTCCGTATCTGTGTCATAGATTCCCCTCCTTGTCTTATCAGTTCGTTCGTGCCTGTAGTTATCATTGGGAGGCATTAAAACAGGAGTCAGTGATTCTGAGTCACTTTTGTGCTTAGATTTCTGGACACAATAAAGGTCCATGAGGTACCCTCACGTGTTTTCAGGGGTTTGCCCAGCTCTGCGCACTCAAACTTTATATGCATCCAGTCCATCTGAGGCTATTCTGAATCTCTAGGAATTAGGAAAGGCATGTACCCATCTTGATAATAGTTGAAAGGGAAGCATCCCAGATCTGTAGAGTCTAGGTCAGGACTATAGATATTTTATTGCAACATCATTCTAGAGAGAAGTTAAGAGCAGAAGATTTCCCTGTAAGACAGAAAGTGTTCTTAAAAAGAAAGTGAAAAACAATCCTCTGATTAGGAGACACAATTATATGCAATATACATATGTGCAAAAGACACACAATATAACATGGAAAATACCCAGGACCAGACCTATGTGGTCCTACCCACAATTCAAATGCACAAATAAAACATGCACAAATAATACACACATGAGATACAAGACACAACCAACACATAGCAGGAGAATCAACATTTCTCTGGTCATAAAGCTATAAATGATAAGCACAAACAAAAGTACTCTCTAAAATAAGGTTTATCCCCTCATATGTCCTGCCACTTGCACACACACACACATACACACACACACACACACACACACACACACACACACACACACACACACACATACCAGCGACTTAGGGCTGCTTTTATACTCCCTGAGTTCTTTTAGGGATATCTGCTTTTATATCTCTTGATGACTCTCCCATTCTCCTCTTCTGATCTTTCTCTTCTCTTCTTTCTACCCCATCTAATCCCAATTTTTCCTGTCTAAGGAGAAAACTCCATTTGCACATAAAGATAGGGGTTTGGACCATCACTTCCAGAAGGACTTCTGATTGGAGCAGGGAATCTTATAAAACATTCCATCAAATCACTTTTTTCCTCCCAGAAATCTGGATCTCAGACAGAGCAAGAAGCGATGGATGGACAAACTCATTGCCCTACAGTACCACTTCTACCCCAGGCCATGTCTATACCATGGTTCCATTAATTCAGTGAGTTTTATTTATTCCTTTGTTGTGGGGGTTGGTAGAGTGGAAGCAGTTAGGTGGCACAGTAGTAGATAGAGCACTGACTTGGGAGTCAGAAACCTAAATTTTAATCCTGTTTCAGATACTTAGCAATGTCATGCCTGGACCCAAACCTTAGTTTTTCTCAGTCTCAGTTTCCTCAGCTCAATAAAAAGGAGATTTTAACAGCACCTTCTTCATAGGGCTGTTGCACAAATCAATAAGAACTATATCAAGCTCTTGCAAAACATGATATAAATATTAGCTAATTTTATTGTTATTATTTTCCCTGCATTACTGGAATCTCTAGGCTCAGCCCTAGTTTCTTTGTGGCTGCTGGCTACTGAGAAAAACAATGGGGTCAAGGACTGGGAACAGCAGAGGAACACTAAGGATGTCACTGTGAAGTCCTCTCTATCTCCAGCTTTATCTGTGGCCTTTGCTGGGGTCATGGAGAGCCAGTCTAGATAAATAAGGAGAAATTACATTTTATCTGGGGGGAAAATAGTTAGCTTTACTTCGTGAAACAACAATTCCCTGAATCCCAGCTCCTGAAGTCAACAGTCTACTGTTAGTTAGTCACACTGGGATTGCTAATGAACCTGGTGATTGATCTATCATGAGTGGTTTATAAAAAATGGGCTCCCTCCAGCCCTCAGTTCATCCTTAGAAGCCAGTTGGTGAGACTTAAGAAAAGGCAAACTCCATTTAATGTTAGGTTAAGGGAAACATAGGAAGCTAAAATGATTACCTTTAAAAAATTGGGGGACAGAATGCTGAATTAGGTCATTTATGTTAGAGCTAGATGCAAGGATTGTAGCTATAATTTCCTCTGTATAGGACACAAGTGAGAAGGTTCCCTCTACCACTGTCAGTCAGTATCTTCTTTTCAACTCATAGTCTTAGAAGAGTTGCCTAGAACACTGGGATAAGACCAGGGTTAAATGACTTGGGCCAGTCTCACAAAACCAGTATGCATTAAAGGCAGGACTTGACCCTGGAGTTTCTAGGCTTCAAGGTCAGTTCTCCATTTACTATACCACTCCAAAACCTTAGTTAAATGATTTAAGGATCGTTCACCATCATGGATTATCTCTATGTGTCACTAATAATTGCGTTGACTTTCTAGTTTGTCCCCAATGAAGGTCTGTAGTTTGAAGCAATACCTCTGGTCAGAGTTTATGTGGTGCTTTGAAATCTCTCTCTCTCTCTCTCTCTGTCTCTCTCTCTCTCTCTCTCTCATTCTCTGTCTCTCTGTCTCTCTCTGTCTCTCTCTCTGTCTCTGTTTCTGTCTGTGTGTGTGTGTCTGTCTCTCAGTCTCTCTCTTCTCACCTTCTCTCTCTTCCCCTCTTTAAACCCTCTCATTTTCTTTTTCTCTCTCTTTTCCCCTTAATCTGGATTTCTGTGGGTTCCAGGCACCTCATGATAACAGGGCAGCATTTTAGAAAAAAAAATAGAGTCCCAAAATTTAAATTCCCAAGACAGCCTGACTTAATCTCACTGCCTCCAAGCTTCCATGGGAAGGGCTATTCCTTAAGCTATTCCATTGACTGAAAATGTGATTCCCTAGCCCTAGTGCCTGTGTCATCACCTAAAGTGAAATAGCTGTGAGGTTTTCCAACCCTCATCATCTTCTTTGACTTTCGTGCTTCTAGCCAGTGAGACCTCCAGCCAATGAACTCCCTCGCCATTGGTCCCTTTCATAAAACATCAGCACCAATCTTCTTGGCAGTGAATGTAGACAGAGCTTCTTTCTGCCCGTTCTTCCAAAGTCCCTAACGCTTTAGGGAGATTTTCTTGTCAGGGCTATTCATAGCTATAGAGAGCAGGACACAATGTGAACTATCTAATGATCAAATATTAAAATGCACCCCAACTCCATCATCCAGGAGGCATGTGTTCTGGACGATCTATCCAGAAGTGGAAATTGGGTTGAACTGAGCCACTCATTCATTCATTCATTCATTCAACAAACATTCATCCTTCCATCTTTTCTCTCCAGTTCCCCCTTGTGACCAGCAGAAAGCCCTCACAAGGTAGTCAATTTGGTTTAAACACACAGTCTACCACTGCAGAATGGAGTCCTCCCCTGTTTCCCCATCAACTCTCACCTATGCTCTTAGTCTCCCTGATGTTCTAACCACTTGAACTAATTAGCAAATAACCATGAGTCAGGATTGTTCTCCAGAATTGGGAGGCAGCCTGGGATAGTGGACAGAGCATTAGACTTAGAGCTAAGAGCCCTGGGTTCTACCCAAAGGATCTGCCATTAATCAATTAGCTGTGTGACCCTAAGCAAATTGCTTATTCTCTCAGGGCCTCAGTTTCCTCATCTGTAAAATGAGGAGAGAAGACTAGATCTCCTCCAAGGTCCCTCCTAGTTCTGTCATTCTATGAGTTATAGTGGACAGTCTTTATTTATCCTCAGGTCTGGCCCCATGCTATTCTCAGAGTCCAGCTGTGACCTTCATCTTTGGCTAAGGTTCTGGATCTCTGACACATACTCTGCTGGGCCAGGCCCTCCCTCAAATGAAAGCAAGCTGGTCAATGCTGCCCTACTCTGAGCTCACCTAAGCCTCTCCCCATTCCCATCTATCACACTCCCCCAAATCCTAATTTCCATTTTTCATATTTTCTTTATCTTTTGAAAAAAAAAAGGAGGAAAAGTGCAATAAAATAAATAGTGACTGTTTTCTTTAGCAATAGCTGTTTTAAAACCTTGCTCTCAGGACTGAATAGTGACAGCACCTGGATTCTAGGATAAAGACCAGGGTCCCTGGGTGTTCACTCACCACTCAGTAACTTCCTCTCTCCTTGGCACTTGGTGGGTCCGAGTTTGATGGCTTTGAAGCCCCTGACCCTACTTCCAGGATGTAATTATGCAGATAGGAAACACCAAAGGGAAGCAGGTCAGCTAGACAAGAAGGAGGTGAGGTGGGAGGGAGATTGCATGTACATAACTTGTTTTTTTTTTTCTATTGACTACTCTGAACTGGTGGGACTGCTGCCCAACGCCCCAATGACAAAACCATAAATCTGAATAGGCCATCTGAGTCCATCTTTGGCAGCTTATAATGCAAGTCCAAGAGAATGGGCTTACCAAGAGAATAAAATAAGGCATCCTGGGACATTATGAAAAGATCCTCTTCATGGATTAAGAACCATTATCTAATCTTTTGGCCCTCCCTAAATGGAAAATGGTTCCTGAGGGCCTTTGGCTTAGCATCTTAGCATTGGGACTTGGGCAGGGGCAGAATGGATGAATTGTCTCCCTTCAAAATGAAGACAATGCTGACCTTTTTGAAGAATCTTTAACCAAAAGAACATGCATGAATGTTATAGGAAGGGGGGGGTTGGGGTCTTGATCATCTGGGGAAAATAAATGGAGGCATTCACAGTGACCCAGTTCCCAAAATGAACATTCAGATGAATTGAGTTGGGATAGGGGGTAGGGTCACTATCTATGTCGTAATAACTCATAGCCACAAAATGCAACTGCACAAGCAACAAGGAGGTTTGGGAGAGGCCCCCTGAATATCTAGGTGTACATATACTACTTATATTGGACAATCTTGGCTGGTGGATAGTTGATGATAGCCTGGGGGCCATTACCTTCCTATTTAATCCACCCTTGCTCTCTTGCTTCCTCTCTCTCTCTCTCTCTACATATATACACACATATAAAAACATATGTGTATATATGCATATATATACATGTATATATACATATATATTACAACAAAACCTCGATTAATAGGAATGGGGACACTCAGGGAAAGTGATGTGCCAGTTAACTGAATAATCTGTCTAATTGAGTGTTGACAAGAGTACACCCTTTTAGTTTCAATGCTTATTATTCAAAATCTTCCTAAAATATACCAATTAGTCCATGTTTCCCTGACTTAGTAAATAGAGTATATGTATAGATGTGATTGAAGCTTTTGCAGAGTTAATGATTTTAAATACTGTACAGGTCTACAGATGGAGAAAGTCTGTGGAATTATGCTGGTTGAAAATGGGCTTCAGGGATAACTCTTAGAAGTTAGCAATTGAAATAAACCCCTACTCTGAGCCTATTTTATCTACATTTGCCTCTTTCTCCTAAAAGTAGAGTACGGGGAGTGAGGGGGAGGGAAGAAAGCAATTCTTGTTCATTGAGGGTTTTGATGACGTGGGGTCTGGTTATTCGAGGTTTTACATCAATACACATATGTGTATATGTAATATATGTGTACATATATGTATATGTATACCATGACTTCAGAAATTATATATACAAAGCAAACTCCCTTAGTTGAATGAATGTGAAATAAATTCAACAAACCGTGGAATAAACTGCAAATATTTGGTTCTTTGTCCTTCTCTCACCCTTTCCCCATGATCTCTACTTTTCCAGCTCAGCCACTCCACCCCTATTTGGAAGATAACTCTTTTCTAACAAAAGGAACAGTTAGATCCTCACTTTGGATCCTCCCGCCACCACAATAGTTGCCTAGCTCATATATAAAAAGGGGTAAATTCTCAAGCCCAAACTGTCATCCTTTACTCATTCCTCCCAGCCTCTCTACAGAGGGCCAGAAAATCCTTCCCTGGAGAAAGGAACATCAAGGATATTCCACAATAGACCAAATCAAGTAGTTCTCTCTAGCTTTGCTCTTTCCAGTTCTGTCTGCTTTTGGATGCAACTGTATATGTCCTTTTCAACCCCTCATTTTGAAAGTCTCAATGGTGCATAGAAGAGGGGTAATCATCCTCCACTGGGTTTAGTCAGATCTCTAAGGTTGGAGTAGGAGGGACTTCCAAGGCTTCAGTAACCCAGAGGGAATAATCAGCCTAGATCACATTAGGAGCAGCCAGATCAGGGCTGGAACATGCTGGAAATGCTGAATTATACTATGTCTGTTGCATGTAGACCTATGCATTAAATAATGATTTCCATATAACTGGCCAGTGTCACCTTCTAGAGAAGGGATCAGTCTAGAAGAAGAGTCAACAGAATCTCTGCAAAATCCAGTGGAGCAGACATGGTAGCATTACTGGTGACTCTGAGTGGGTGACCATCAATCAGCTGAGGATTGAGCTGGACCCTACTGGGTAATGTTAGTAAATGGATCTGGACCAAGAGAGGTCCCACCAGGGAGCCAGCAGTATTGAATATTGGCAATGGACAATGATTGGGGGGGGGGCTGAATTTCTTTGGTGTGCATAAGTATCTGAATGACCCTGGCTATCTGAGTAACAGCAAACCCACCACCTCACATTGTAACAAGTTGTACTGGTGGGTCTGAATTGTGAACCTGTTTGAGTTCCTGAAGCCCCGTCCTCCCCAGTTAGACGTTAACCCAGCTACAATGGCTCAATCTGATCTGTGTCAAATTGCTGGTGAAAACTCATCATTCTAAGTTCTAGGTGCACTGGGGGCAGGTGTGTTTGCAGGGGCTTGAGCACCTAGGTCATTCGGGCCATGTACTTGGAAGACCTTCCATCTCTGCTCAGAGCCCCTTCTCATTCTCACAAGAGACCTCTAAAGCCCTCCTGCTCCTTTAGAATGTCCATGTGTGTGCACTTAAATGCCCCGTGCAGCTATAGGAAGGGAGGGGAGGAGGGCTTTCAGAGGGGGGCTCGCTTCGCTGCCAGATGACTTCCAGGTCAGCTCTTAGAAATGCTGCCAAGGTCCCAAGTGCATCTGCAAGGGCATTCAGATTCCTATTCAGGTGTGGCCAAAAAAGGAGCAAATTAATCCCATTGGCCTCAGCCTGCTCCGCTGGACAAAGGGAAAGAAAGGCAGTCTCAGGCAGGTTTGGGGGCGGGCGAGGGTTAGCTCTGGAGTTTCTGAACGTGGTATCCCCTTGCTTTCCCCTTCTATCTGGATGCCATAACCAGCTACCTTGTCTTCCTTTGGCATCTCCGTACCAACAAACTCCAACCCTCAGGAGGAAGGGACTTTAACCGTGAAAGTCTGAAGGTCTCTCCCTTACCTGCTGAGATGATGATGATGATGATGATGTGCTAGATAAATTGTCATCTTCCCCTGAATTTCTGTGCCCACGAGCCCCTCTCTTTGCAGGGCACAGTCTGGGTAGAACCCAGATTTGTAATATGGTGACTAATAGCTGGTGTCTAAATGCTGGTGTTCCTTGGGCATGTTGGAACACCACAGTAAACCTCTACTTTGTGGGATGCCATTTCCTTTCCCAGACTTGTGTATGTATATACAGTATATATGTATATGTGTATGTACAATGTATGTGGTGACTGCCTCTTACTTGGGCGCATGCAGCTGTTTGTAACCAAGTGCAAAGACATTAATTAGGGGTTTGCACTGGCTTTCTCATTGCTCAAGACTCTGCAGCTGCCCCACAATGTCCTGTCCCTGATAATTGCTGGAAAAAATGCAAAGGGGAGAAGCTGATAAATAGGCCTCATTGGAATCAATAGGAGAAGGAACTCCGAGACTGGTGGTTAAAGCTTCGTAAGAGTGATTCCGAAGTGGAACTGTGGGTCTCCATGGCAATGGGAGGATGAGGACCAATGGGAGCCAAAGGCGGAGCAGGACTGGTGGGGAAGACTCTTGGGAATTTAGGAGTTGTTTAACCATTTCTTTGCTTGATGAAAATTTAGACACCAGCTGTAACTGAATTGCACAGTCTGTATAGATGTTATCATTCTTGCTGACATGTCCGGGGAGCTTTCGGGCCCACCTCAACCCCCATGCTGCTTAACCCATACAACTCCCCTAACCCCCACCTCAAGCCCAGACTTCTGTAGCTGAGAATCCCTGTGTCAGTAAGGTCTGATATTTGTACATAGATTATACATACACATGTACATATGTGCCTCAATGAGCATTGGCTGTCTATCATGGTTGTACATAGACTTCATAGAGTACCATAATTTTTTTTTGTAAATATGGACACAGGTAAATAAATATATAAATATATATTATTGAGGATTTATTTTAACATCATTCTGTGTGAAATGAAAAATAAAATTTTTAACAGACATCAAATCTTCTCGGGTATTTTTTTTCTATGTTTTGTCCTGAGTGGTACCCCCAGTCCCATCACATCACCTAAGTCTCCCCTGCTCCATTCCCCCCTGAGAGCTCTCTGTTCAAGAGAATGACCTGGGTAGCCCCAGGAACATGTCCCAGGAAACCCAGCTGGTGGAGTCAGGAGGAGCTCGGCAGCCTTCCATTCCCCTACCTCAAGTCCTGATGACCTCAAACTTCTAATCTTCTAATAACTTCTCAGGAGATTGCAGAGAAAAAAAATTTTGTGAATTACCCATACATGTGTTTTGCAAATAAAAAGTTTTAATAATAAAAAAGAAATAAATTTTAGTTTGATTTAAAGAAAAATCACCCAGTAATTCCAAAGTGCAATGGGCTGTCCAGAAGGTAGAGAGTATTGCTGTTCAAGAGAACTGTGGGAAATTGTGGAGGTGAAGCACTGGACCCGAATTCTACTCCTGCTTCAGATACGTAAATGATCCTGGTCAGGTCATTTAATTTCTCTCAGACTTTCCTCTGTAAAATAGGGATAATAATATCATACATCTCATAGAATTTTTGTGAGGATCAAATAAGGTAAAATAAGTGATCTGTAAACCTTAAAGTATTAATAATAAAATATATAAATCAAATAAAGCATTCATAAATGTTAGCTATTACTATTTGGGGGCAGCTAGGTAGAACAATGGATAGATCACTGACCTTGGAGTCGGGAGGGCCTGAGTTCAAATTCAGCCTCATGCACTGTGTGACTCCGAGCAAGTCATTTTAGCCATATTTGCCTCAGTTTCCTCATCTGTAAAATGAGCTGGAGAAGGAACTGGCAAGCCACTTCAATACCCTTACCAAGCAAACCCCAAATGGGATCATGAAGTCATACATGACTGAAACAATTCAACAATAACATTATTATTTTTATTATCATTATTATCCCCACTTGTTCAGAGTATGGGATGATTCTTGTTCAGGGACAGACTGAATTAGATGGATTGTAGAATCTTCTTCCAGTTCTGAGATTCTGAGATTTTGTGATATAGAAAAAGTCCAATCCTTGGCCCCTTTGGAGAGAAGGTTTTATTTTGCAGATCCTTCAGCTGCACTGGAGAAGTGTGGATGAGAAAGATTGGGAATAATAGTAATTATGTTATATAGGGTTTTGAGGCTTATAAAACATTTTCCTCCTGTGAAGTATGCAGCACAGAGTGAAATGAGCAGAACCAAGACAACACTGTACACAGTAATAACAAGATTATGTGATGGTCAACTGTGATGGACTTGGCTCTTTTCAACAATGTGGTGATTCAAGGCAAGACTTGGGGTGGAAAGCACTATCTGCATTCAGAGAGAGAACTACGAGACTGAATGTGGATCAAAGCATAGTATTTTCACCTTTTTTTGTTGTTTTTTTCTTTCTCATGATTTTTTTCCCTTTTGATATGATTTTTCTTGTACAACATGACAAATACGGAAATGTGTTTAAAAGAATTGTACATATTTAACTTCTATCAGATTGCTTTCTCTTTGGGAGACAGGGGAGGTAAGGGAAGGAGGGAGAAAAATTTGAAACTCAAAAGTTTTACAAAAAAGAATGTTGAAAACTGTCTTTATATGTATTTGTAAAAATAAAATACTATTAGATGGAGGAGAAATAAATTATGTCACATAGTTATAACTATCCCCATTTTTAGATGAGGACACTAGAGATCCCAGAAGCTACTAGATAGCACAGACTTGAATCTGGATCTTCTGATTCCAAGTGTCTTCTACACTATATCAGCATCCCCTTTAAAAAGCTCTTTTGAAAAAAAAAATTTTACAAATTTTTTTTAAAAGGAAAAGTTCTTTTAGTAGACCATTGGGATTTATCTCTTTAGCTCTGCAAATCATTCTCATATTGCACTGTGACCCAAAATGGTCATTATAAACATTGTGCTTTGAAAGCCCCTTCCCTAGACTTTCTGAGTCATCCCCCTCCTCCTTGAACTCTCAGCCAGCTATAGGAGGGCAAGGTATCAGAGGATGAAAAAGGACAGGGAAAGGATTTTCACTGAACATAAAGAAGGTTAAAAAAAATTACTATACATTCAGCAGAGCCTAGAACAGTTTAACTAGAAGGAACTGCACTCTGTCTTTCCATTACATTCTTTTTGGAAGGGAATTGCGTTTCTGGACAGCAGGTGCTGAGGGAATGAGGGATGGGGTGCCAGAGGGAGGAGAAACCACTTAAGAGAGCTCAGCAGCCTGCGGAGTCTGGGATGCATTTGAAAACCACCACAGAAATGAGAAGAACAAGGCACCTGGAAAGCCTCCTTTTTCCCCTCCCTTTTTGCCTCCTCTTTCCCCATTTCTTACCCTCAGGCTTGCTTGGCCTGTTGCCTCAACTAAAATGAAAAATCAGAGTTCTGTCTTCATCTCCCAAGGCCTAGGAGAGAAGGCCAACCGCTTCCCCATCTGTGAAGTCTGGGTAATGTTGAGGGACAGATAAGAGAATTACTAGATCGAGCAGTGTGTTTGTCACTGGCTACTTTGGACTTCCATAGACAGTCGGAGTCAAAATTCCAAGAAAAGGACCAGAGTGGTGGATGGCAAATGGGAGAACTGCTGGGGGAAGGAGGGGAAGCAAACATGGCTGTGAATCCAGTATCAAGGCTCTAATCATCCTCTTAAACACGATATGTGGAGGGAAAATATGGTGGATAGACAATAGGATCAAACATTTAGAGAAAGGGTGCTTAAACTGGGGTCCACCAAGAGATTTGAGGGAGAATATGGAATGGGTAGGGAGATGATGTAGAACTATTGCAAGGGAGGAAGGATTCAAACATTGGATGAATTGATATTTGATCCTAGAGTGATAGGGAGCCATTAGAGTTCATTGATTTTGGGGGAGGAGAGGGGACCCAGTCTGATCTGCTCTTTGGGAAGGTCATTTTGGCAGTTGAGAGGAGAATAGATTAGAGCAGAGAAAATCTTGAGGCAGGGAGACCAAGCAGCAATCTATTGCAATAGCCCAGGTGTGACATGAGCAGAGCTTGCATCAGGGTAGAAGGAGTGTCAGAGGAAAGAAGGGGGTGTATTCAAGAGAAATCATGAAAGTAAAATCAACAGTCTTTGGCAGCAGATTTAGATAGAGGTGGGGGTGAGGGTTAGAGAGAGAGGGCGGATTCAAGGATAACACCTAGGTTGTGAGCTTGGGTGACTGGGAAGTTAGGGGTTCTCTCAACAGTAACAGGGAAGTGACTTTTCACATCCCTGTTCTAGGTAAACTATACTCTTTCACTTTCTGTACTTCAGCAAGAGTTCACAGAGCAACAGTGGGATGGGGAGATGGGGAGTAACCAACTGCTTTGCAGTGTGGGAAGGGTGAAGGGGACAGATTCAGCACAAAGAGAGAAAATATCAAAAAGAATTCTCTCATATGACTGACATAAAAATTACTTGCAAGAATAGCACAAAAAAAATCTTCATTTTTTGAGTCAACAACTTGATTGAATATTTTTAAATGGGGCTGACAGCTCTAATTCATAAAATCCCAGGATTCAAAGTTTGAAGGGAGCATAGAGGTCATCTTATCCCACACAGAAGTAGTCCTAGAACTTCTTCCCAAATCTTCAGACTCTTTATCAAATCAGGGCACTTTCTGCTGCATGATAATTCTCCTCGGGGATTCTGTGAAGTTGATAATAACTAGTTGTGACTGACTGATCAAGCAAATATCCAGTCGAGGGTGTGCTAGAGCTAGTTCTCACTTGAAGAGCTGATTGTTAAATTTCCAGTGTGAGCATTTATATCTCAAAAATCAACAAATGCTATAAATTTGGGCTTGATTTAGCAGTTGATTATATAGACTTGAGAAAGTGATGGGAAAATGTCAATAATGAAGGTTAAACTTAAAAGTGTGTTATGAATAAATTTTTCCTCTGGAAAGCCAGTTATTAAATATTTACCAGCATATGGCTGTATAAAATCATCTAATCTAGCCATGATGTTAGTTCAGAGACAGAGAAAGGGGTTAGAATTCAAGTTACCTTGGAAAGTCAGGGACTTTTTCCACTACAAAATGATGTCTACTCTAACCTTACAAGAGGCTTCTAAACTCTTCCTCATTCCTTTATTTTTAGGGTCAGCCAGCTTACAGAGTCAGATGGTGAACTATATCTGTGAAACCCAAGTATCAATGCCAGGGATCTATTAGTGAGAATTCTGAAAAACTCCCCACCCCTATTCCTGGGAAAATCTCCCACCAAGGATGGCCCAGCACCATACTAGCCCTAGTCATCAGGTGTACTCTCCAGTTGAAACAAATAAAAATCCTTCCCCAGGAGATGGTCTATAGAGATTGCAATGCTGCAATGGTCACTTTGACAGGTGCCAAATAAGGTTTCCTCTGCTAAAAAAAAAAAAAAAGTAAGCCCCTTTGATTTAGATGAACATCACCTCCAGCACTTTCCTGTCCTTCTACTAAGCTTTACAAAGGCACTGAGTTGGGGAGAGGAACCTTTGCTGCTTATGTTGTTCTGCAGAAAGAGACAAAACAGGCCAGATGAGGCCACAGATCCCAAAGAGCTGCTTTACATCTCCCTCTAGAGCCACAGGAACACAGGAGCAATAACAGGTAGGGAAAATCCCCACGGAGAGGAAGAAGGTAAGAGAGTCAGGTGGGGGAGGGAAGGTGCAGTACATAGGAAGTTATATCTGAAATTAGGAGACATCATTTCAGATTGAGCCTCAAGACACTCCCTGGCTGAATGATCCTTAGCAAGTCAATTAACTTCAGTCTCCTCATCTGTAAAATGGAATAATGACAGCACTTGCCTCCCAAAGTTGTTTTGAGAATAAAATGAGATAATGTCCATAAAATGTTTGACAAACCCTGTTAGTGTTCATCCATCATTTACGAAGGGGATCAGTGACAAACCAATGACACCAAAAGCAACATCTTAACTTACCAGTGAGGCAGAAGCTATACAAATTCATCAGCCTCTTTCAAACTTTAAAACACTCTGTATGTGTCTGTGTGTGTGTGTGTATACATGTGTGTGTATATATATATGTATGTATATATATATATACATATATATATATATACATGCTAGTTTTGTTATTATAGTGGCAGAGACACCTAGGTGGTACAGTAGATACAGAACTGGGCTTAGAGTCAGAAAAATTCATCTTTAAATCTAGCCTCAGATACTTACTAGTTGTGTGGCCCTGGGTAAGTCACTTAACCCTATTTGCCTCGGTTTCTCTTATCTGTAAAATAAGCTGGAGAAGGAAATGGCAAATTATGCCAGTATCTCTTCCAAGAAAACCCTAAATGGAATTACCAAATATTGCATATGACAGAAGAACTAGAGACAGAACAATGAAGCCTGTCACCCAATATAGAACTGGAGCTCTTAACCTGAGGTCTGGAATTTGGTTTTTTTAATATATATTTTATAAATACATTTTCATATAATTGGTTTTCTTCTTATTGGTTTCCAAACACAATCCTATGTATTTTATTTTATGCATTTAAAAGCATTCTTCTGAGGAAGGGCCAATCAAGTTTACCATCCTGCCAAAGGGATCCATTATACCACAAAAGTTAATAATCCTTTTAGGGGGGGAGGGACTCCAGCAGAGCTATCAGATAGGAATCTTTTCCCAGGGAGATAAGAAAATCAGAGTACTGGAAATGGAAAAGATTTCAGAGGTTACTTGATTTACCTTAAATTTATACAGCTATTGGGGCAGCTAGGTGGCGCAGTGGATAGAGCACCAGCCCTGAAGTCAGGAGGAACTGAGTCTGGTCTCAGACACTTAACATTCCCTAGCTGTGTGACCCTGGGCAAGTCACTTAACCTCAATTGTCTCAGCAAAAAGCAAAAAAAAAAAAAAAAAATTATACAGCTATCCCCTCTACAACTCTACAACCAAGGCATTAGAGCTACAAAGGATCTCAGAGGTCATATAGTTTACTCTCTGCTTTTACAGATGAGGAACCTGAGAGATATAAAATGATGTGTCCAAAAGCACACAAGTAGAAATGAGCAGATCCAGAATTCAAATCCGGTTCTTTGACTCTCAATTCAATTTTCTTTTGCACTGCACAATACCATCATTCTTTAGCAAAAATCATTTATCTTCTCTGAGTATGTTTTCTTATCTGCAAAATGGGGATAATAATATTTCTCCCCCTGCAATAGAATTAAGACAAAAATTTTATGTAAACTATAAAGTGTTCTGCATTTATGAATTTATATTATTATCTAGTCAACTTTCATTTTTCAGATGCAAGAATCCAAGACTCAGAGAACTGAGAGTCTGGCCCAGTATCTCATGGCAGTGATTTAGGGACCAAGTTTGGACAAGATTCTAGAGCTCCTTGGCCTTGCCTAGTGCTCTGTTCACTAAATTATTCAGATTTGAGTTTCCTTTTCTTTCATCTCCTCTCCCCTCTGAGGAGGCAGAGAACAACAGGACAATAGGGAGATGCCAAATGGTGTCCAAGTCCCTGGAGGACCCAGAGTGTCTAAGCCTGATAGGGTTGGGTCCAGATAAGGATTCTTAAACTGGATGGAGAAATGCTGCTTCAAGCAGGGTGGGATCATTGACCCCTGGGATTTTTCCATCCCTTCCTGTATGAAAACCAAAGTTTGGGAGCTTTTAATATAACATTTGCTCATTCACACACTTGCAACCTCATGAGTCCCACTGATAAAAATAGCCTAGGAGAGTGATAGATCCCATGGCACTCCTGTGCTTTCTGTTTCCTTGCTGGGAGGTTCCAGAATCTGTTGTCTTCAGAGGAGCAAGAAATCCTCATCCACATAGCCTTAGGAGCCTTGAGGAAGATGCAGAGATGGGTTTTTTAGGAATTCTTGCTGCAAGAGCAAGCAAAGCAAGTTTAGATGTTATCCTTCCTCTTGCACCCAAACACTGTGATTCTATGTATGGAGAAATCTTCACCTTACTAATTTTATAGCAATCAGATACTATGTGCTGGAAGGGAAGGTCTGACCACAGGAGAATGTTGTACTCTCTCTGTCTATCTCTCTGTCTCTGTGTGTCTCTCTGAGTCTCTCTCTCTGTGTCTCTTTGTATCTGTCTGTCTCTCTCTGTCTCTGTCTCTCTCTATATATATGTGTGTGTATGTGTGTGTGAGTCTATCTCTGTCTCTGTCTCTCTCTCTCTCTCTGTTTCTGTTTCTCTGTGTGTGTCTGTCTCTCCCTTCTCTCTGTATGTTTTTCTCTCTCTCCCTCTTCTCTCTGTGTGTCTTTTTTTGTCTGTTTGTCTCTCTCTCTTTTTTCTCCCCTCCCTTCCACTGTCTATTCCCTTCTTTTCTTCTCTTTTCCATTTCATTTCAGATCCATTTTGATATTCTTGTAACTGAATCAGGAGGAAGAAAACATGAAATGTGAGTGAAATTACTTGTCCAATGTCTCCTAGAAAGCTCACGCAAAAGATGCAGAAACATTCTATGCTTCCACTCAGCAGAGGCTAACAGCATTAGAAAGAGAAACAGTAACATTAAACAAGACACTTTGGTTTCTTCTGCTACAAAATTAGGGCCTTGGACTAGAACAGTGATTCTTAACATGAGGAATATGAACTTGAATTTTTTTAAACATTATAACTGTTACAATATAATTTTCTGCAAACCTAAATATTTTATTTATACATTTAAAAATATCATTCTGAGAAGGGCCCCATAGTCTTTACAAGACTACCCAAAGAATCCACGATACAAGAAAGGGTTAGAACCACTGGATGGTCTCAAAGATTTTTTCTACAACTAACATTTTGTGATTATCTTCCTTCCTTTCCTGAAACCAGCTCTAAACAGATTTTTCTGGACAGAGAAAAGAGAAAGAGTATAGGAGCGAATATAATTGGCCAGTCAATCGACAAATAAGTGCAGAACCCTTACTCTGTATTCCACATTATGATACACTTAACAGAGGAAAACAAAGAAATATGAGATAGAGTCTCTGTCCTCAAGATGCTTGTAGGTTCTATGAATTTCTCTTATCTAAACTCTCTCTACCCTAATGGTCCAACCCTGTGGTGCTGGTCATAAAAGGAGTTCCTCTCTGGGTCCGATTTGGATTAAAACTAGTCACTCCTATAGGCGATCCCCTCATGGTCATCCCCTCTTTGTTTCTGTCACACACTGCTTGTTGTTTCCATCCCTTCACATCTCTGAGACAGAAATCCTGGCCCAGTCCATTGATCTTCAAAACAAAGCTTAGTGGGGTTAGAATCCATGTGGTCAGCCAGGGCCTGGCTGAGATTTCTTTAGGAGATCGATTCTAGGAGGATGTCCTGCCAGACCAAGAGTGCTCGGGGGCAGTGCCCCAGGAGCAGTGAATTCAAGCAGCCCCTGGGAGGGGTTTTGGATCCAGCACATGTCAGAGGGAGTTATCCTCAAATGCCGAGTCCTGGTCAGCATCCAACCCTTCTCTGAGAAGGAATGAGATGGAACCTCTTCACTTTTTCTGGAAGAGACCAAAGAAGGGACAAAAGTGAGTTAGGAGGGGCAGCTAGATGGCATAATGGATAGTTCAAATATAACCTCAGACATTTAATACTTTCTAGCTGTGTGACTCTGGAAACTCACTTAACTTTAGTAAAAAAAAAAAAAAATTGAGTTAGGGTCAGGGCCAGCCATAACTGGTATGATTTCAGGACTCTCTTGTACCCCCAAATGCTTCCATATATGCCCACAATGATGCTTGAAATTCTACCATTAAGGATTAATTTCTTTTGGTTAAAGCTCTGTCTTCTTTTAAGATACAAAGATTTCTGGGAGGAACCTTATGTCAAATATCTTCCACTGTGCAGTCCATGGGAATAGGTTTATAAAATGAATCCTTTCCTTTCAGTAAGTTTTGATAGGGAGGAAGGAAAATAAGGACAGAGGAACACCTATACAAGGGGAGAAGTAGTTGAGGGTAGAAAGTCCCAAAAAAGGAGAAACTTGGAGCCAAATGAGCAGAGATACCCTTTATCTCCTTCTCAGTTTTTTCAAGAAATGACCACAAAGAAAAGAGCTTTAGAGACAATATGATGACATCATGGTAAACCAAGCTAGTGACCAGGTGTCTCTCCTTTATCAAACTCTCAACGGATGTCTTATATTTCATTCTTACCTTTTCATCTTTTGCAATTCTTGTCCATGTCTACCCCTAAGTCCTCAAGGATCTTCCCAACACATTGGAGGTCTTTTAACATTTTGTGGGTGCTAATTCAGCTGGACTGTCCAACCCATTGTTCTCTATTTTTAATACATTACCTCCCTTTCTAATCATACATTTTCTAGAAGACATGTAATGATAAAACCCTCTTGATAATAAGCCTAATGATGCTTTCCTAGGGTCCCACTCTTTGCCTTTTGTATTGTGCCAATTTTTTTATTCTTCCAAGATTGATTTTTCATGATTTATAGCCATAAAGCCTAACTAAAGGGATATTGGAATTCAAAAATAAATTTTTGTGTTAGGGAGAAATTTAGGGTCATTAAAAGTGTTATACAACTTCTCAAATTCAGGGCAGACCATTCTGGACCCCTCTCATTATCTGTAGGCCCTATCCAAAACATGTATGCTATAACCAACCACAATTCTAGGACTCATGATGAAACATGCTAATCACCTTCAGATAGGGATCATGATCTCATGATGAGATTCTTTTTGGGGAAATCTGAGAATATGGTTCATTTGACTGTACACATTTCAACCAATCAATAAAAATTCATTAAGCACCTACTATGTGCTAGGTACTGTGCTAATTTGTTATGAGTTTTATTTTTCTTGCTGTGGTGGGAAGATAACATGAGATGGAGAAAATTCAGACATAATAATTAAATTAAAATTTTAAAATACACATATTAATTGAGTAACCTCAGTTTAATTACATGTTATTGTCTGAGCAACAGGCATGCTTCGCCCATTTGATTTTCTCTTTTGAACTGTTAAGTCTATTTGAAAAAAAAAAAAAGTCCTATTGCACACCAGGGCTTAGTACAACCATTGCACCATAAGCCACATGAACAGGAGAATCTGAAATGCCTCACTGTCTAAGGGAAATCCTTCTTTCCTTTGCAACTCATGCAGAACATCACCCATGTCAGTGATGAACAGCTTCACCAAGCATAGATATCTCCTTGCTTTATTCTTCATTTAATATTTAATAATCAGATGGTCATGAATGAATCTATCATGAAATCTTATCTGATCTTAATACACATGGGACATACATTGTTGGAAGAAATACATGAAGGTTACATTTTACTCTGCTGAGGTCAATTATCTTTTGGGGAATCAATAAACAATGAGATTTTGTGTTCTTCATACCTTTTAGTAAGTTGTATGATTATGAATCTGTGTCTTGTGGCAGAACATTATTTGCAAAAGCCTGCTTATTTCCATCTCAAATTTTCTTCAAGGATGCCCTTGATGCATATTTTATCATTCTCATATTTATGAAAATTAGGTGTGTAAGTCATAAGTTATTGATGATCTCATTTAAAGGGGCCCTATACATATCATTCCCACTCCCTTTCTGGTTCACTAAGAGACAAGTCATAGTAGAGAGTTCTGACGAAAAATGATATGCTAGAAAAGGAAATGGTAAAGGACTTTAGTGTCTTTGCCAAGAAAATCCCATAGTAGTATTAAAATGATAAAAGAGATGAGCCCCTCAGGTAAAAAGTGTCAACACACTACTGGAAAGAGCAAAGGACAACTACAAGTAGCTCTGGTTCTAATGAAGCAGCTGGACCAGAGCCAAAAGGAAGCTCAGTTGAGAAAGCATCTGGTGACGAAAGAAAAGTCTGATGTTCTAAAGATCAATATTGCATAAGACCTGGAATGTAAAATCTATGAACCAAGGTAAGGTGGATGTGGTCAAACAGGAAATGGAAATATTAAACATTGACATCTTGAGTGTCAATGAACTTAAATGGATGGAAATGAGTGAATTTAATTCAGGTGATCACTACATACACTGCGAGAACAAAAATCCCTTAGAAAAAATGGAGTAGCTCTCAAATTCAATAAAAAAGGTGAGAAAAACAGTAATGGACTATTATCTCAAAAATAACAAAATGATATCCATTTGAATCCAAGGCAAAACATTCAACATCAAAGTAACACATCTATACTACAACCACTGATGCCGAAGAGACCAGAGTTGATCAGTTCAATTAACACCTACATCTTCTAGAAATAACACCAAAAAAGATGTCACATTCACCATAGGGAATTGGAATGCTAAAGTAGGAAATCAAAAAATAATTGGAATAAACTGCAAATTTGGCCTTAGAATATAAAATGAGGCAGGGCAGAGATTAATATAATTCTGTCAAGATAAGCCATTGGCCATAGCAAATGCTCTTTTTCAATAGCCCAAAAGACTACTCTACATATGGACATCACCAGATAGTCAATACAGAAATCAGATTGATTATGTACTTTGCAGACAACAGTGAAAAAGTTCTGTACAATCAGTTAAAGTAATTATGTTTTAACTGTAAGGCTCAGATTATGAGCTTCTTATTGCAAAATTCAGATAAATTGAAGAAAGTAGGGAAAAGCATTAAACCATATAGGTACGGCCTAAATAACATCTCTTGTGAATGTGAAGTAGAGGTGACAAATAGATTTAAGGAATTAGATCTAGTGGATAAAGTGCCTGAAGAATGATGGATAGAGGTCCAAAGTATTATACAAGAGGCAGCAATAAAAAACATTCAGAAAAAAAAGAGGAAGAAAGAAAAATAACTGTCTGATGAGGTTCTACAAATAGCTGAGAAAAAAGGAAAGGGAAGGGAAAAGGAGAAAAGAAAAGATATACCAATTGAGTGTAGAGTTCAAGAAAATAGAAAGAATCAGTAATGTTTTCTTATTTGAGCAACACAAAGAAACAGAAGACAATAGAATGGGAAAGACCAGAGATCCACAATATGTTTTCTAGAATAAAGGAAAAAATCTTAAGTCCCTAATGGGGCATCATTACAGGAATGTAGATCATCATTGTAAGAATCACATAAGTCATTTAGCTAACCTATGCTTATGAGAGATCTCAGAGGGGTAGGGTATAGAGAAGCTCTTAGAAGGTTAAGCCAGTCAGTGAATTAAAAACTAATATTTATAGAGTTGACTATATATGCCTTTCCTTAGGAAATACAAAAGAAGAATAGTATTTGATTTTTGCCTTTGGGAAATAAGCCACTGGGGAAACAATGGCAAAAACCAAAATCACTGCTCACCCACCTGCTATCTCAAGTTAGACAACCAGCCAGCTGAAACTTAGAATGAATTTAGAATATTTTTATTATTCCCATTGTCCCTCTGGCACTTCAGTCTGTCTAAGTCTGCCTAAGGAGTGAACAAAACAGAGCAACAATATGTGAACAGTGTGAGTTAATCCCATGTAGATGTAGAGAATCAATGACCCAGGAATATCTAAGCCTGGGATTCTTAAGAGGGTTCTGGGTGTGTGTGTGTACTTGTGTGTTTCCTGGACCCTTTTGACAGTCTGGTGAAATCTATAGAATCCTCCTAGGAATAATTTTTTTAAATACAGAAAATACATAAAAATACCCCCAAACTCCCAAATTACATAGAAATAGTTATCAAAATATTTTAAAAAGTTCATCCTAATATAGAAATATGTTTAAAATGTTTGTACATGTATAACCTATACCGCATTGTTTGCTGTCTTGGAGAAGGGGGAAGCCAGGGAAGGAAGGAGAACAAAACTGAAACATAAAATCTTACAAAAATAAATGTTGAAAACTATCTTTATACATAATTGGAAAAATAAAATAGTATTGAAATTAAAAAAAAATTCAAGGATCTCAAATTAAGAAATCCTGCTCTAAAGTCTTCTCGGGTTAATTAGGAGCAACCCTTAACAAAAAAGTAGACAGCTTTGGGGTCAGAAGACAAATTTAGTTCAACTTGATTCAACTCAACAAGTATTTAGAAATCACATTAAATAACTCTTAATGATTCTTAGAATACTTGACCTGTAGTTTCTCATTTTCTCTTATAACAATTAAGTGAGATAGATGATATAAGTTTTATAATAACTAATATAAAATAATAAATAACATAATATGATAACTAACATTTATATAGCTCTAATTATGTGCCAAGTACTCTGTGCTAAACACTTAACAATTTTTATTATCTCATTTGATACTCACAACAGCCTTTATTATTATCTCCATATAAGAAAACTGAAGCAGATAGAGGTTGTGACTTTCCCAGAATCATATAGCTAATAAGTGTCTGAGACTGCATTTGAACTCAGGTCTTCCCAACTCTAGTTCCAATACTCTACTCATTGGGCCATCTACAGACACAGAGAGGTTAACACAGTTAAGTAATTCAGTCCCTACCAAAACTATGATCTTTTGATTTCAAGTTTAGTGTATTTTTATTACATTTTGCTATTGCTTTTTCCATGTGAAAAGCACTGGGAAAAATGCAAAATTAAGATAACATTGTTGCTCTCATGGAGAGTTTGGTAGAGGGTCACAGTGAATGAATGGATTAAAAGGATGAATGAAAGAACAAATGAATGAGAAAGCATTTATTAAGTGCTTACAATAATCCAGGTGCTGTCCTATGTGCTAAGGAGAGGAAAATGAATCATATTTCCCCCAAAAGAAGGAAAGTGTGCTGATTACTGTGCCCCAAGCAAGAATTCAGGAGGAGGAGACCTGCAGTGGTAACAGATGGCTAGATGGCCCTGCAGAGACAGTGAGAAAGGATGTGAAGGTGAAGGTGACATGGCACATATGCACTGGAATGTTAATGCTACATGATATGTACATTCGAAAGTTTTAAACAAGTGCTATGTGAGCGCTTAAGGAAAAAATGTTGCTATGAGCCAAAGAAATAATGAAAAGCTGCCTGGAGGAGGTGGCCTTTTAACAAGAAAAGTTGGGTTAACAGGAAGATGGAAAGAACATTCCAGCATAGGAGAACAGTGTTGGCAAATTAATCTAAGTAAAAGAACAAACCAACCAACCAGAACATTTGTTCAGAATTCAGCACAGTTTGCTTTTAATCTATGATGCATATCCTAGCACATGAAAGAAGTCATCCACCTTTTGAGGTGGTTTTCATCTGTGCAGTGGTAGAGGGATGGTGTCACCCATGGACAGATGGTCTTCCCAGAGTGCTTGAAGCTCCAAAAAATTTCAGATTTCTCCCGAGATAATTTTATCCAAAGGTCCTGGAACCCTGACCATGGAGGGAGTTTGTGGAAAGGAAATGAGATGGAAGCCAAATCATGGAAGAAAAAAAGGAAAAAAATGCAAGGGGAAGCAGGAAAGGAGAGAAACAAGGAGGTGAGATGGATAAGGAGGAAGAGAGGAGAAGAGAAGATAGGAAGGAAAATGAGTATATAAGTATTATTTTAATAATACTTATTAATAATAATAAATAATAAATTAATAAAAATAAAATTTTAAATGATGAATTAAGGAGGAAGAGTTTTCCAGAGATTGTGCTTATAGATTGTATTATTAGTGATAATGATGATAATAATGATAATTGGACCATCCTACCTTTCTAGCTTGATCTTATATTACCCCTATTTGCATGCTGCACCTCAGCTAAACTAAAATACTCTTTTGTGGAAGAGGACCACTGTAATTAAAGGTACATAATAGGTACTTAATGTGTGTTTGTTTAATTGAAAGAGAAGTTGATTCAAGGCTGCAAAGCAACATAGGGTATTTGGTATATGTGTTTCACTCATCATTTTGTCCCCTGTATATGCTAAATACAGGGGACAAAATGAAGAATGAAACAAAGTTCTTGCCCTTATATGCTTACAGTGTCCCACATTAAGTTCAATACCATCCCCTGAGCAGACCAGTCACCCTTTCTGGACGTTGGTTTCCATTTTCCACATCACTATATCTATTTGTGCTCCTTCTCTCTTACAACTGTTGGGAGATTCCATGAGATCCCAGGCATGAAAATTCTGTGAGGTCTATGAGACATAATCCTCTCTAAAGAGCTTCCTTTTACTTCCTACTCAGTTTCCCAGTCTGCACCTGAAGAATGGGGCTTTATCTACTAAAAGCCTTGCCCTAGTATAGAGAGGCTGGTCAGTGTAAGGATGCCCATGCCCAGCTATAATGTACAACTTGGGTACACCCAGGCATTGCTGAGGCAATGAGGCAATCTTTACAGGCAAGATAGAGAAACCTTCTCAGCTCATATTGGACAATGGATTGGTGGAGGGACTGATGATGCCATTCTCTGCTATCCAAAAATAAAGCATTAAAAATCCTGATTCCCCCATCATTTCCTGCGCACTCCATGCTGACCTCTTGGGAACTGGAGTGCTATTCTGTCTTTCTGTGCTTCTTTTCCCCTCTCCCCCAGTTAGCCACGTACTTGCCACATACAGTCTACCCAGTTCTTACAAACCTTCTCTCCTTCTACTGAGACCACCCATAGGCTAGCTATAGCCTTACTTTCTATATGTTACCCTCAGCTCTACAAAGATAGAGCTAGAAACCAGATCTTTGATTTCATTAGTATGGAGAACTAACTTCCTGATTGAAGAAACTCCTACCAATATAAGTCAGCGCCTTCTGTATATTTCATTGTCTCAAAGGTCTGCCTAGAACCACATCACTAGTAGGTATCAGAGACAGAATTTAAATCCAATTCCTCCTGGTTCCAAGATCTTGTTCCATGATATCTTTCTTCTAAAGAGACCAAACTTTGGTTAGTCAGCCTAACTACCCAAAGCCCCCAAAGCAGAGAAAAACAATGTTTACTTGATTCACCTCAGTGCAGGAAAAGAAAGGACCACCGAAAAGAGCAATGAATTGAAAGTCAGTAGGTCTGGGTTCAAGACTCCTGTCTTCTATTTACTTGTCCATGGATACATAATCACTCCGAATCCCCATTTTCTTATCTGTCAAATGAGGGGGTGGTACTAAGAGGCAGAACTCTTCCAGCTCTGACTCTCCACAATTTGCTGTTGTGAGCACCAGCAGGCTGGGCTGAATCTTCAAGCGGTCATCCTCCCAAACACGACACATGGTGTGACAGAAGAGCTGCTTTGGTGTACTTTGGGAAGGGTGTTGAATTCTATTTTTGAGGTGATGGGATAGACTTGAACTGCATGTGATAGTTCTGTCTATCCCTTCTTCATCTAGCTAAATGATTGCCGAGGAGTTCAGGGGAGGCTTCCAAACTGGGATTATAGGCTGGATGAGAACAGTGCTAGCCAGAGGATTGCACAACCCTATCTGAATAAAACATTTTGAGTATATTCTCTCTCTCTCTCTCTTTCTTCTCTCTCCTCTCTGTCTATCTCTGGGTATATGTGTGTCTCTCTCTGTCTCTCCCTCATATGTATGCATATATGTGTGTATACATATACATATACACGTGTTTATACAAATATATGTATATATACATGTTTGTATATAAACTGTGTATATGTACTTATACTAATTATGTATACTATAATACATAAAAATTGAAGTTAAAAAGGTTTTAAAAGGCTAAAAAGTTTAAAAGGATAAGACTAAATAGTATTTTTAAAGTAATACTTTTTATTGACAAATCAAAAGTCCTTTTTCTCCCATTAATAATAATATCTAACATTTATATAGCACCTAATATGTGCCAGGCACTATGCTATGTTCTTTACAAATATTTCATTTGCTCCTCCCAGCAACCCCATGAGGTAGATGGTATTATTGTCCCCATTTAACAACTTAGGAAACCAAGATTAAGTAACTTCACCAAAGTCATACAGCTACTAAGTGTCTGAGGTCAGATTTTAATTGAGGTCTTTCTGATTCCAATTCCTGTATTCAATGTTCTAACACCTTAGATTTTTCATATGACTCCTCTCCTAGTCTTCCTTTCCTTCTCTAAGATTTTTCTCAGCATTTTGCCCAGCAGTCTCTGTTCTTTTTTTTCTTTTTCCTTTTTTCTTTCCTCCCTCTCTTCCTCCTTCCCTTTTTTCCCTCCTTTTCTCCTTTTTTCTTTCCTCCCTCCCTTCCTTCCTCTCTCTCTTCCTCCTTTTCTTTTTCCCTCCTTCCCTCCTTATCTTCCTTTCACCTTCCCTTCTTTTTCCCCTTCTTCTTTTCCTTTCCTTCCTTCCTTCCTCCTTTTTCTTCCTATTTTCTTTCATCCCTCCCTTCTCCATTTATTAATCTCCTGATACATGCAAAACACTTCTGTACATCCTTTCTGAGACTTCCCCACAGCCAAGGAATATGCGAGGCTATAAAAGTAGCTATTTTAATACCAACTGATCCAATTGTATCTGTTCCCTACCTCAATATTTTTATTCACACAGGTGCATGCATGCATGTGCATGTATACATGTCCCCAAAGCTTGTTTAAGCTCTCTGTTACCCCACATTGTTTCCATACTATAATACAACAAGTCATGTCTATAAAAATGACTATGAGAAACTGATAAGATTCTGGCATGTTTTCTGAAGGAGCTGAGAAAAATAGAATTATGCCCAGTATGATTTTACTGTTAATTATAATTTATTATTTTCTAATTCCTAGAAAAAAGCAACCATTGAGGTATGGTATGCCAGCTAACTCTGTTGGTGACTAGCCAGAATGTTCTATTTCCCTCCTGGGACAGATAATAGAGCTAACCTGCCCACTCTCTATCTCTGCCAATGGTTATGAGCATACCCCCCAAAAACTTACACCCACTTGATTATAATTGGCAAAGGGAAATCAGGAAATTTAGGTGTCTTGACCCACTGGTACACCTTGAGTGTCCTGAGACCCAAAGGAACTAAAGGTCATTAGACAAGGCCCTGGCCTTAAACTTATTTTTGGTTTCTTGCCCCCACTGAAATGAAAAGTCTTAGAACATGATTCTGGCTTTCAGGAACTTTCACTGAAAGATCCAGAAAAGGTCGTCCTCTCACCCGATACATGAGGTTTAAATATTCTTGGGGAAGGGGGGGGGAGAAGATAAGGAGACTAATAATCCAAGCAGAGTGTCTGTCACTGTCATTCTCAGACTCCCCCAGAGATTCAGAGAGAAAAAAACTTCCAAGAAGAATCTTAGGGAGGCTAACAGCAAATGGAAAAGCTGCAGGGGAAGGAGAGGAAGCAGAGGGTAGGATGAGGACAATGATGGTTCCTTTAGGCACAGTAGAATACATATCTGGTGTGGTGAAAAACTGTAGCATTTTATGCCAGGCTGGGTTTGAGTGCCAACTCTACCATTAAAATGGTAAACTCTACCTTGGTTTCCTCATTTATAAAGTGTAAAGGATGGACCTCCCCTTTTTAACACTGTCCCTTGTACCTGGTCTCCTTTCCCTATTTACGGTTCCACCCCTATGCCAACTTGAATCCAGCTCCCAGGCACTCTTAGGAAGCAAAGGGTGTTGCATCACAATGTCCTACTTTTCTGAACACTCTCTTTTCTCCTGTAGACTTGCTCTGCTTCATTACCTTTTCATTCTGTGAACAGACTAGGATGCTTTTTCCTTTAAAATGAGGGTATGTGAAAGATCAAGTATCTCTCATTCAGTCTCAGCCCCCACAAAAAAGTCCTGGGTAAGCTGCTGGTTCCTGAGCTTTACAAAGTAAGCTGGATGTACCCTGGTCTCTTACACTCAAAACAAACCATATGTTGCTTGGGGTTCCTTTGGATTATCCCCCTGTTCTCTTAGGCTAGTTAGTTTAACAAATGGAATCACAGCTGACATTTCTTTAGGTCTTTTAGGCTGACAAAGCTCTTTTAGTTTCTTCATCAGCAAAATGGGACAGCTGACATCCACTGGAAAATGGCTAAACAAATTGTGGTATAAGAATAGAATATTTTTGTGCTCTAAGAAATCATCAATTTAAAGAATTCAAAGAACCATGGGAAACTATGAACTGATACAAAGTGAGCTAAGCAGGACCAGGAAAAAAAACAATATACATAATGAAAAGAAAAACAACAAAAGGAAGAAACATAAAATTGTATAATGGCAATGACCAAACTTGGACTTAAAGAAGAATCAAGAAACCTTCTCTTCTAATTTTTTTCCAGATCATGGTCTGAGTATAAAACATTATATATAATGCCAGATTTGACTGATGAGTTAGTGAGTTTTACTGAGCATTACCCCTCTCTTTTTTTATTCTTTATTACAAATGATAGTTGGCTGAGGACGGAAGGGGAAATCTTCTTATCTCTTCCTTCTCCAATCCATTTTCCAGACAGTTGTCAAGATAGACTTCCTAAATACAAGTTTGTGGTACAGTGGATAGAGCACTGAAGTCAGGAAGACCTGAGGTAAGTTTGACTTCATTTACTAAGTGTGTGACCTTGAAGTGTTTTGGGGGTGTTCAGAAGGATTAGAACCTCTGGTGTGAAGGTTTGCTGAGTCCTTTCTAGCTGCTCATCCATCCTTGGTGTCCAACTGCCTTCTCTCACCTGCGGCTTCAAGAAATTATAGCAGGTACAACAGCCACATCCTGGTAAAATCCTCTTGTCAGATAGGGTAAACCTGGTGGAGGGTAAACAACAGGGCTCAAACCCATTGGTGAGTTGGGGGAATGTCTACCCCAAGCATGTGAAGACTTTCCCAGAGGAATGGATGGATGAGAATAATTTGTCCCAATGGCCATGAAGGCAGCTGAAGCAGACGCTGTAGAGTGCTTAGAGCTTCGTCAGGCATCTAAAAATCCAAGATTGTCCACTTCATCCCAGGCCATAGGCCATTCTCTTGATTTTTGTCTTTCTAAGGCTAGAAGAGAGAGTGAAATTGATGACTTTGTGCAACTTTACCTCATTTAAATACAATTTACACACAAGTCAAGCTGTAACCCTATGATATCATTGGTCCTACTGGAAAATGAAGGATGAACAACAGCTGTGTGACATGGGACAAGTCACTTAATAGTACCTACCTCACGTGGTTATTGTGAAATTCAAATATTTGTACTTAATAAATGTTTGTTCCTTTACCCTTCCCTCCAGTGACTATGCATCATTTCTAGGATCATGTTATTCCCCCTCACACACTCCTAATATTGTACACTAGTTCCTCACACCAATCATCCACTTGTCCCATTCCTTTGCCCAGACCATCCTGTGCCTGAAATGTCATGCTCTTCACCTTTGCCCCTTGAGAATCCTTTGTTTGTATCAAAGTCCATTCTTTTCTGAGTCTTATACCTCCCCATCCCTCATCCCCAGATTATCTTGTGTTTATTTTATATACACATAATATAGATGTATATGATAGGCAAGCTCTCAAGGGTAGGGACTTTATCTCTGTGTCTTGGTATCCCCAGCTCCTAGAAAAATACCTGGCATATAATAGGTGTTTAATAAATGCTTACTTCCTTGCTTGAGATATTCAGAAATGAATATCTATAAAATCAAGTAGTAATAGTATCTCCAATTCAGGGTTGTTGTAAGGATAAAATGAAATAATGTTGGTAAAATCTTTAGCAAATTTTAAAGTACAACAAACTTCTAGCTAATGTTAATCCAAAACTCTAAATCTTTTTGTATGTCATTAATCCTTTGGAAACTTAGTGAAGGTTTTGGACCTCCTTCTCAGAAAAATGTGTGTCAGCTACATTCACAATTTTTAAAAATACCAAATTTCAGTTAAAAATTAGTAAAAATAAAGGTGTCAGGTTTTTTTTCTATTCAGGTTCACAGAACCATGTGGGCTCCAGATCAAAAGCATCAAGGGGGTGCTACAGGATGGAATAATGAATATTTTGAAAGAGGGTTTTAGGTAAATTCTGGGATAACTAATCCATAACAGGTTATTAAGGGGAAAACAGATGCTTGGGGAGAAGAGGACATTCTTAACTTTTAAAGGTAACAAATAGATATTTCCCCAGCCATTTTATTTTTTTCTACCTGCCAAAGATAAACAGTTGTTCTAAGTATACTAGAACTGAATCATGGTAAAAAAAAAAAATTATAACTTTAGTTATGCACAGAAGACCCCAGAGTGCTCAGGGAATGGCCACCACATATCAACACCTTCCATGAGAGAAATATCATGTCCCAGGGCACCAAGGATGTTTCCCACCACAGCAAGTCTTCAGGTAGAAACTGGATGGCTGACTACTTGTGAAGGATGTTTTAGACATGTTCTAGGATTGAACAGTTTGGAGCTGGAAAGAACCTTATATATCATTTAGTTCAAGCCTTCCCATTTTCCAATGGGGCAAATGAGGTCCAAAATGGCTGAGTAATTTTCCTAAGATCTTATAGGTAGAAAGTAGCAGAGCTACGTTTTTGAAGAGAGATCCCCTGACTCCAAATTCAGTTCTCCATCTACCCCATCCCAGACTTTCTCTGAAGGCTTTTCTGACAGGTTCTGTGAACAATTGTGAAGTCCAAAGCCCTGGACCTTTAACAAGGTTTTGTCACATGAAATGAGAACTCCACCTGAGCTGAGATGGTGCAGCCACAATGTGGATCTGCAGGACTAAACCTTCTTCCCCCCTCAGAAGAATGCTGGGAGGAGGAGGAGTGATGTACAGAGTAGGAGAATGTTATTAAATTCATGAATCGGCACTTTGCCTGGCTCACATCAGCTCAAAATGTATGCAAATGGAGGCTAAGTATAGCTGTTCCCCAGCTAATGAGGCAGCTTGGCATATTTGCATCATTTCAAATTGGCTGCTGCATCCATGGAATAATGATGTGCATGAAAGCACAGAACTTGGCACATAGGAGACCTAAAGAAGTGTTTGTTGAATTGAAGCAGAGATCCAAAGCTAAGGTTTCCCAATTCAAGTATGGGCATGAACACAGATAGATGCCTATTGAGTTTCCTTCCTCAGGAAAGGTAAATTGGGAGCTGGTACCCTTCAGAGAGGCTGGATCGTATGCTGAGTTTTCGTGATGTCTTATTTCCCTTATTCTTGTGGACACTCTCTTTGGGCTACAGAATAACACAAACCATAAGCAAGGACTGAAATAGGTACATTAATTACCCTACTTCCTACATCCCAGACCCATGGACCACCACAGTGAAGACTGAAGGGGAGGAGACCCAGAGCCAAACCCACCGAACTTCCTATCACTGTCTGCCCTAGTATCCTGCACTCTCATTCTCACCTCACACTCTCCTCCTTCACTATCATGACCTCTGAGTCCCACTGAGCATTTCATCCTTGCTTGCTTCCCTTATTCAGAGTGGTTCTCTCCAGGACATGCAATAGCAGCAGCCTTCCCAAGCAATAATAGCTCCCATAAATATCCAGATACAACAGGCATTGTAATCAGCTGCCACAAGCTTCTGCCTTGATCATGATCCATCTGTGGAGAACGACTCAAAGACAATTGTCCAGACCACACACTTTCCTTCCCCAATCCTTCCTTCTGGGGACAGTTGACTATTCCCTATAGCCAGATCATTTTTCTAACCCAAATTCTAGATTTCTGATGGTGGGGGTAACCCAGGGAGGGGGCATAAAAATGAGCCTCATCCAACATCATTTCCTTTGTCTACAGATCCTATCATCTCAAACTTGGTCAGACACACTACTGTCCCAAATAAGATTTTTTTTCTGTCTCCTGTGACTTAAGAACACAGGTTCTGTGGCCTGATTTTCTCCACTAACAATAAGACTTCAGCACCAAATAATGCCAATAGAGAAGGAAAGAAGCAGAGATAATACAAGAAATCTTAGGACCTGCTGCTGGTCCTAAGAGCCTGGACACTCACCTCCCTCCCATCTCCATAAAGGGGTACCCTCTCAACTCTAGATTTTGCCATATGTTTGGACTGGGTTCACTCCTAAGGGAGGCTCCTGACTTCTATGAAAGGGGTTATTTAAGCTTTGTTTTTTCACATTCTTTGGACTGTTATAACCCCTACCAACAGGACTCTGGGGAAGATTTGAATGAGATTTCAGTTTGATTCTTCTCTTAGATCTATCCAAAGTGAAGAGGAGAAATGCTCAATATATGATTTGAATCAAGCATGAGTATTTCCTACACATGGAAGAAATATTAATCATAAAACACTGAAGCAAACACTGAGAGAAGGACACAAAACAGGATTCAGTAAATTAACAACTCCTGTTTTTATCAGGTATCTTTGTTAAACAAAGACCAGGCTGCTGCCCCACTGCCCTCCCCTCTTCCCTCCCAGCCCTTCCTTACCACCTGTATAAAATTCTTTGTACTAGGCAGGTCTGAACTCAATAGTTTAGCCTCCATTTCTGCAGGATGATAAAGGCTAAAAAACAGAATTCAAAAACTTTTTTCAAAAGGTAAGATAATATTGATGATGATTGTGCCATTAATATAGGATCTAAAATGTTGTAAAGCCATTTAAGGGTTCTGATGAAGGCCTCATTTCTAAAATATATAAAGAATTGACTCAAATTTATAAGAATTTAAGTCATTCGCAAATCAATAAATGGTCAAAGGATATGAACAGACAATTTTCAGGTGAATAAATTAAAACTATTTCTAGTCATATGAGAAGGTGCTCCAAATCACTATTGATAAGAGAAATGCAAATTAAGATAACTCTGAGGTACCACTACACACCTCTTAGATTGGCTAAGATGACAGGAAAAGATAATGATGAATGTTGGAGGGGATGTGGGAAAACTGGGACACTGATACATTGTTGGTGGAGCTGTGAACGGATCCAACCATTCTGGAGAGCAATTTGGAACTATGCTCAAAAAGTAATCAAACTGTGCATACCCTGCGACCCAGCAGTGTTTCTACTGGCTTATATCCCAAAGAGATCTTAAAAGAAAGAAAGGGACCCACATGTGCAAAAATGTTTGTGGCAGCCCTTTTTTGTAGTGGCTAGAAACTGGAAACTGAATGGATGCCCATCAATTGGAGAGTGGCTGAATAAATTATGGTATATGAATGTTATGGAATATTATTGTTCTGTAAGAAACAATCAGCAGGATGATTTCAGAGAGGCCTGGAGAGACTTGCATGAACTGATGCTGAGTGAAATGAGCAGAACCAGGAGATCACGTCAACAACAATACTATATGATGATCAGTTCTGATGGACATGGCTCTCTGCAACAAAGAATTGTCTCAAACCAGTTCCAATTGTTCAGTGATAAAGAGAGACATCTACACCGAGTGTGGACCACAACATAGCATTTTAATGCTTTCTGTTGTTGTTTACTTGCACTTTGTTTTCTTTCTCAGTTTTTTTTTTTCTTCTTGATCCGATTTTCCTTGTGCAGCAAGATAACTGTATAACTATGTATACATATATTAGATTTAGCCTGTATTGTAATATATTTAACATGTATTGGACTACCTGCTATCTAGGGGAGGGAGTAGGGGGAAGGAGGGGAAAATTTGGAACAGAAGATTTTGCAAGGATCAATGTTGAAAAATTACCCATGTATATGTTTTGTAAATAAAAAGCTTCAATAAAAATAAGATAATATGTTGTAAAGCACTTTACCAGTGCTAGACTAGGCAATCTTCAGGGGCTCAGGCAACTGTTGATTCCTTTCCCTCTCCATAAGCAAAAGTGTCCAGAAAATATTGGAACAAAACCCCATAGCTTTCTACTTACTTAACATTTGGAAAGCCCTTCTCTCATCTATGGGAGCATGCTCCAGGCCCCTTCCTCTAGGGGAAGAGGATGATGAAAGTGAAAGGAGAGAAAGGAGGGACAATATGAATTGGTCAGTATACATTACGTTTATTTATAAAGCAAAAATGACTCTAGCCTAAAATACTGGCATTATGCTTATCCACTCACACCCAAATGCTTTCTAGGAACTGTTAGGAGGGCTTGGGATGTCTCTTAGTTGGCAGAGGAAAGGTTACCTTTTACTGTGGGCCCATTGCTCCCCTGGAGCTTCGTCCAATACAAATGTTCCAGGACTCACAGGATCCCAAACTCCCCTTGACCCTCCTTCCCTCACCACTTCCCCGATAAATATTTCCTGGCAGCCCTCTCCAGATCAGTAAGTGGGCTACTGGTATACTCAAACCTTGCAGACTGTGACCCACATATATAAGGACAACTACTCCTGTCCAGGCCCATCTGTTGGGCAGGAACTTTGGGCTATGCTGAGTGTAATTGGCTAGACAGCTTCTCCAGGCCACCTGCTTCCAGTAAATAGTAGAAAAGCCTTGCTCAGCCCCAAAAGAAATCCTCTTGGGCTTTTTATTTGTATAACATATGTATGGGTAGCTCCCCAGCATTGATCTTTACAAAGCTTTCCATTACAAATTTTACCCCCAGTCCCCACCCCTCCCTTACATGGCAGGAAGTCCACTACATGTTAATAATGTTGAAATACTTGACAAGTTATGCAAGAAAAATCCTATCTACAAGAAAAAAAGAAAATCAGAGAAAGGCAACACAATGCAAGCAAATATCAATAGAGATCATGAAAATGTTACATTGTGGTCCATATTTCATATCCCTCTCTCTGGGTGTATATGGTTTTCTTCAGTGAACAATTGGAACTGGTTTGAGACAGTTCTTTGTTGCAGAGAGAGCCATGTCCGTCAGAATTGATCATCATGTAATACTGTTGTTGCTGTGTATAATGATCTCCTGGTTTTGCTCATTTCGCTTAGCATCAGTTCATGCAAGTCTCTCCAGGCCTCTCTGAAATCGTCCTTCTGGTCGTTTCTTACAGAGCAATAATATTCCATAACATTCATATACCATAATTTATTCAGCCACTCTCCAATTGATGGGCATCCCTTCAGTTTCCAGTTTCTAGCCACCACAAAAAGGGCTGCCACAAACATTCTTGCACATGTGGGCCCCTTTCCCTCCTCTAAGATCTCTCTGGGATATAGGCCCAGTAGAAACACTGCTGGGTCAAAGGGTATGCACAGTTTGCAACTTTTTGAGCATAGCTCCAAATTGCTCTCCAGAATGGTTGGATCCGTTCACAATTCCACCAACAATGTATTAGTGTCCCAGTTTTCCCACATCCCCTCCAACATTCATCGTTATCTTTTCCTGTCATTTTAGACAATCTGTAGACAATCTGACAGGTGTGTAGTGGTACCTCAGAGTTGTCTTAATTTGCATTTCTCTGATCAATAGTGCATTAATCCATTGCTTTACCTCTACAGAGCTGTGCACTTATAACAGTCCTAGAATGATCCCAGCACAGCAATCATTTCTGCTTTGGCCAGAAACCCTGAGGGTCTTCTCCTTCCAGATTTATTTATTTATTTATTTGGATTTTTTTTTTTTTTTGACTAAGTGAAAGAGGACATTCTTTGCCTCAATGGCTACCTGACCTTAGTCACTGAATAGGTATGGCCTCAATTAAATTGAGACCTGTTGAAGAATTTTGCTTCAAAAGGCAAAAGTTTTCCATTGCATCCAAGGCCATCTCTGGTCATCCTGATCTATATCTGGCTATTGGACCAGATGTTTCTGAAGGAGAAAGTGAGGCAGGTGACCTTGCACAATTCTCCCTCATTTAAATCAGATTCACTCACATGTCATGGAGTTATCTCCCTGATGTCAGAGAATTCTTTGAGAATGAAGGACAAACATCAATGATCCAAGCATTTAACACAGTGTCTGGCAGATAGTAGATACTTAGCAAATGTTTATGAGATAGACAAATGATATGGAAAGGAAGGCAGCAAGGAAGGGAAGAGGGAGAAAAAGAGAGAAGGAAAAAGAGAAAGGAAGGAAGAGAAGGAGGGAGGGAAGAAGAGAAGGAAGAAGAAAAGGAAGGTAGGGAAGGAGGGAGGGAGGGAGGGAAAAAAGGAAGGAAGGAAGGAAGGAAGACTGGAAAGAAGGAAGGAAAGAAAGAAGGAAGGCAGGCTAGAAGGAAGGAAAGAAGGAAGGAAGGAAGGGAGGGAGGGAGAATGGCAGGGAAAGAAGAAAGGAAGGGAAGGGAGAGAGGAAAGAAAGGGAAGGGAAAGTGAAGGATACAAAGGCAAAACAAAGGAAAAGAAAGCAAAACAAAGGGAAAGGAGGGGAAAGGAGAGGAGAAGAGAAAGAACATTATTTAGGCTCTCAACGTGTGTCATAACTCCACACTCTCACCCTACGTATCTAATCTTTTGACAAGTGTTGTCAATTGTACCTTCATATACCATTCCCCCTCTTTTACTCTGATATGGATACAGGCCCTTATCAATTCATATCTGGATTACTGCAATAACTGCCAGCTGGTCTCTCTGCCTCAAGTCTCTCCCCACTCTAGTCCTTTCTCCACTCAGCTTTCAAAAGGATCTTCCTAAATCTGACTATTCAATAAGCTTTATTGGTTCCCTATAATCTGCAGAATCAAATATAAAATCATCTATTTGATGTTCAAAGCCCTTCTTAACCTCCCCAAACACACACACTTTTCCAGAATTCTAATATTTTACTCACCTCCATCTATTCTGAGATCCAGTGACATTGCCCTCCTTCATTTTCTCAGAATAAGATGAGTCATCTCCCAACTCTGGGCATTTTTCCTGGCTGTGGCTGGAATTTTTTTCCCTCCATATTTTTACTTTCTGGCTACAGTGGATTTCTTCAAGTCCCAGATAAATGCCTTTCTATGAGAAGATTCTCCTAATCTCCCTTAATTCTAATGCCTCCCCTTTGTTATTTATCTCTGAGTTGACCAGTGCATAGTGTATTTTTACAGAGTTGTCTACAAGTTGCTAATAGATTTTAATTTCCTTAAGAAGCACAAACTGTTGATTTTTCCCAGTGCTTAGCACAATGTCCAATATATAGTAGGAGTTTAATAAATGCATATTAACTGGCTGATTTAAAAAACAGAAGTCCCAGAACAATGTTTTCTGTAATGCCCACTGAGACCTTGACCCTTTCTCCATCACATTAAGAAGTTTGGACATTAAAAAAATTATTTTTAATTTTTTTAAATAATGAAGCATATTCAGTTACAATGCTCTCACTTAAATTGTTAATATTTGTTCAATTATTTTACAATATTATATAATAATTACTTATAATATTTCATAGGAGTAAGTAGTTTTTTTACCATTTATAACTTAAATTAAATTAAATTAAAATTTTAATGTTTTAATAGGTAGCCAAAACTGCAACTCCATTAGTGTATGTGCTAAGCTGATTGGGTATGTACATCAAGTCTTTGTTGTTGTTGTTGTTAAAGCTTTTTATTTTCAAAACATATGCATGGATACTTTTTCAACATTGACCCTTGCAAAATCTTGTGTTCCAAATTTTCCCCTCCTTCTCCCCATCCCCTCCCTTAGATGGCAAGTAATCCAGTATATATTATGTATGTTAAATTCAAAATATGTAAACATTTACACAATTATCTTGCTGCACAAGAAAAATCATGATCAAAAAAGAAAAAAAAATTGAGTGAGGAAACAAAATGCAAGCAAACCACAACAAAAAAAGTGAAAATTCTATGTTGTGATCCACACTCAGTTCCCACAGTTGTCTTTCTGAGTGTAGATGGCTCTCTTCATCACTGAACAGTTGGAAATGGGCTGAATCATCTCATTATTGAAGAGAGCCACGTCCATCAGAATTAATTATCATGTAATATTGCTGTTGCCGTGTATACCAAGTCTTATACCAATAGGATAACATGATACTAAGGATCAGGTAGGAGTAAACCAGACCAGGTTGGAAACAGAAATAGCAGATCAAAGCTTGTAGACCCAAAAGTGATGATGACTTCTAGCCTCAGTGAGACAGACCCAGGCTCCAAAGAAAAATAAATCAAGGAAAACTTTTGAACAATGTAAAAAAATGTTGGTTGTTTTATTTGTATATTCTTTTTAGACCTACTTTAAGATGTACGTAACAGTACAGTAACAAACATTACAGATAAATGTCTATAAATTACACATAGATACATAGAAATAAACAAGTAATTTTTACACTTGTGGAGAGGTATTCAAAATGTTTATACTACTAGAAGCATGTGGTCAAAAAAGTTTGGAGATCTTTGGTCTAGATGAGGAAATACAAACCCTTTAGCTTGGCATTCAAGGCTGTCTGCAATCTGGCTCCTACCTACCTTTTTAGCCATAACTTACACACCTCCCCCTCACACACTCTGTTCCAGCCAAACTTTGATGCTAGTTTTTCCCCAATCTCATCCTGCCCTCTTCCATCTGAATGCCTTTGCATATGCCATCTGTATCCCATAGCTTAAGTGGATTTTCCCCACCCCCATCCCATCTCCACCTACTGAAATCCTTCCTTCCTTCAAAGCCAACTCAATACATGGCACCTTCTCTCATCCTCCAAGTATTGGGGCTCTCTCCCTTTTTAATCTTTCATATCTCTATGCCTCCTAGAGTTATTTTTGTATTAGAAGATAAATTCTTTGACAAGAGTATTGTCTTATTTCATTTTGTGTTCCCAACAATTAGCCAAAAGTCTGTCTTTTAGATAGTTTCAAGAATGAATGAATGAATGAACCTGTTTTTTTTTTCAAATCTCCAAGAGTCCTATGAACTTTGCCTTTGTAGAATTTCTTCCTTTTGTCTAGCCTCAATCCTTCCTGCTAAATTAATCACAAGCAAACACTGATGCTCTGACCTAGTCCAGCAGGACAATGAAGATCACCTCTCCCTGTGCCTGAACTCCTGGGCTGCTGGTGGATTGACCCAAAGCATCTTCAAACCTAAGCAAGACTTCTCTCTGGTCCTAGCTCCTCTCAGTCATCTTCCCTGTTTTCTCTGTCCCCAGGGACCTCTCCATCCTCAGAGTCCTGATAGCACAGAAGGCAGGAACCACTCTTTGGGTTCTTAACCAAGACTTTCTTGAAATTTCTTTAGCTGCAGCATGGTATATACAAAAGACAATGGATCTGAATGAAAGCGGAAGATCTGAGTTCTAATCCTAGTTCTGACACTATTATTAACTAACACTAGCTACTATAGCTATTATGAGCTGTATAAACTGGGACAAGTCACATTCCCCTCCACAAACTCAATGGATACAGTACCAACTCTGGAATCAAGTTAAAATCAAGTCTCAGACACTCACTAGTTGTGTGATGCTGAACCAGTTTCTGTTTGCCTCAGTTTCCTCAACAGCAACATGGGAATAATTATAACCCTTTCAGGGTTATTGTGAAGGTCAAATAAAATAATACGTATAGCCCATTACATACCACATAGTAGGTACTTAATAACTACTTGTTCCTCCTCCTTATTCTCATGGCTTCAATTTCTTACATGTATCAAAGGAGGAACTATACTAGCTGATCCCTGTTATCTATGATCCTATGGGTATTTACAAGTCTTTTCTTCTCAACCTGATTATAATATTCTTGAGGGTTGGGACTATGCTGTATAATTCTGTACCCTCAGAATGCTTTATAAATAGTAGATGCACAATAAATAAATATCTGTTTGATGATAAGTTCTCTAAACATTCTAGCATGAGGGGCAGGTAGGTGTTTCAGTGGATAGAACACCAACTGGAGTCAAGTTCAAATCTGCCCTCTTCCTCCAACACTTAATTCCCAATTATCTTTAAAAATAAAATAAAATAAAACAAACATTCTAATGGTGGAAGAAAGGAAAAGTGATAAGTAGGGAAGGGAAGAAGAGGTTGATTTCATAAGATAATATATTTGGGGTCAGAAAAAGCTTTAGAGCAGAAGTCCACATTCAGACCTTGGTTCTGTATTATTTTAATAACTGTACTTTGGTCTAATTGGTTTTCCTTGTCATCTTGTGAATTTTGTTTTAGGCATTTGACAACATTATTCTGAGGTGTCCATGGGTTTCACCACTTGCCAAAGGGATAAACAATCCCCAAAAAGGGTATGAATCCCTGCCTGCAAGGTCATCTAGTCAAATCCTTTTACAGAAACTAAATCCCAATGAAATAAAATAACCAACTCAAAGACATACAGTTAGTATCATGTCAACACTCAAACTCAGGTTCCAAATATACTGACTTTAAAAAAGTAAGCATTTTTCTGCTCTCTGCTCATGTAATTAAAGTAACTTTTATTTTAGAACAAATGTTACAAAAAGTGGTTAAGGAGCAAAGAAGAGCTGAGTTGTGCCTCATGCCTTCAGAACTCTACTGTTCTAATATGGAAATATGTTTAAAATGATTGCACATGTATAACCTGTATTAGATTGCTTGCTGTCTTGGGGAGGGAGGAGGGAAGGGAAAGGAGGAGAAAAATTTTGGAACTCAAAATCTTACAAAAATGAATGTTAAAAATTGTCTTTTCATATAACTGGAAAAATAAAATACTGTTGAGAAAAAAAAAGAACTCTGATGTTCTCCCTTCGAGTAATGATTACTCACACACTAACTTCCCTCTCTGCCCCCGTCCACTCTGACTCCTTGAAAAGCTCATTACTTCAACCAAAAAAAAATCTTCAGGGAGCACTCTGATCTCTGGGGCAGACTTCTTATAATTTTACTCATTTGTCTCTCCTCATCTGATCTGCCTGTTTCATCCTTTCCTTCAAACCAAATACATTTATGTTAAGAAGGGAGAATCTGATGGATAAACTCTATGTGTCTTTTGGTCTCATGCTTTGGAGAGTAGAGGTAATAAAGCAACAAGGTGATCCACCACTGTGGATCTCCTTCTGGTTAATAAGAATAGGTTGATGCTGTGGAGGGAATGCCATCCTTTGGAAGAAAAATAGCCTTGCCATTCTAAAATGTATGGTGGCCAATGAAGAGAAATACTAAGGAAAGTCAGTTTTGAGATACAAATAGCTTAAAGGGAAGAACATTTGCCTTGGAACCAGACCCCCAAACTCTATTATTTACAAATGGTGAAGTCTTAGGCCATTTATTTAAGGTCTTAGGTTTTTTTCATCTATAAAGTGAGGCAGTCAGAATCTAGTTGATCTTTAAGATAAGTCAGTCAGTAAATATTTATTAAGCACCTACTATGTGCCAGGTACTGTGCTAAGCACTAAGAATACAATTACAAAAAAGGAATGTGATCCCTGCTTTCAAAAAAGAAACTTACAACTTACACAGAAATAAACTGAAAAATTGGAGGGCAAGATAAAGAAAAAGGAAGGTACTTTTCCTCACTGACACACTGAAGAAGTCCAGAGCTATACAGTCAGGTGGGAAATGAAGATTCTTTCCAATTTTAAATTCTATAATCAATAGAATAATATAATCATTTATCCTTGGCCATAATTAACAAACCATATTTCAAACATTTGAGAGAAAAATATGGGTGTGATCTTATGGCATGTGATCTTAATTAATACGCATTCTGTGCACCTGAGATGGCACAAATCAAACCATGAGATCATGATTCATGAAATATACCCTCAAATGACTTTTTAAACCAGCATACCAGTGCCAATTGTGTAGTTGTGGTCAGAAGTCAGGAGGTTTCTATGGAGAAAAATTGGGCTGGAGAGGAAACTACCCAAGATATCGTGCTGCTGGGAATAGGAAGTAAGCCATCTAGATGGTAATGATTTTTAACTGATTCTTCTTATTAACTAGTTGCTGAGCTCTATTGTTTCTACAAAACTGAAGGATTGAAAGTATTTTCAAAACCCCAGTCACTTCACCCTTGTTATGGCTCTGAATGATTTTAATGGTGAAAAAAACAGAAGGGCACATAAGGGGACCAGCAAGAAAAAAAAAAAGAGATTTTATCAGGAGTGTGGATGGGATTGGGTTGGGGAATAATCAGAGATGGAAGCAAGGGAATGTAATCAAGTGAAATTGTAAGAATAATTGGAATCTGTTAAAAAAAAATTATCTAGAAAGCTAAAGCCCCAAATGAGCAGAAGTGTTTGAAGATAACCAAAAAGGTCCCATCAGTTGTACTCAGAGCAAGAAGATGAACAAGGAAAAATTATCCCCACCCCCACCCATGGTTAGGCCAGATGGTTTGATATTAACAGATGACAGAGAGACGGCAAAATTCTACATTCATCTGCTCTACTTCCATTTTCTCAATCAAATAAAAGAACCATCAAAAATAAAAAGGGTAGGACAAGCATGATTAAGCCCAGGTTAAGGGAAAAAATGATGAGAGAGCCATATGACCTTAGGAGACTCAACTCCTTCCCTCCAAGTCTGAGTTTCCTCATATATAAAGTAAAAATAAAAATATTTTCACCACTATCTAAGGCAACTGTGATGCAGTGGATAGAATGGTGGGCCTGGAATCAGGAATACCTTAATTCAAATCTAGTCTTAGATACTCAGCTGGGTGACATAGCATTTGACCTTTGCATGCTTCAGTTCCCTCAATAATAACATGGGGATAATAATAGCATCTATCTCTCTGGGTTGTTGTGAGGACCAAATAAACTAATACTTTAAAGCACTTGGAATAGTGCCTGGAACATAGTAGGCACTTAATAAATGTTTGTTTCTTTCTTACTTTGAAATGAAGATAAGGGTCAAGGTGATTGAATAATTGAATGAATTTATTTTTGTGTAGAGTGTGAACTACATAAATGGTGATGAAATGAACCTTTTTATTCATTGCTATCATCACATGAAAATGCTAAGCCAATATACAAGGAAATACTGAAATGTTTCCCTTGTCTGGGCCTTAATCCCCACATTTATGAAACAAAGATATTTATTATTTATTTATGATAATTACTATACACCAATCACTGTGTTAAGCACTGGAGATACAACTACTAAAAGTGAGATGGTCCCTGCTCCCAAAGAGTTTATATTCAAATAGAGACAACACATGTAGAGTGATGATGGAAAAGGAACATTTTGGTCAGAGGAATTATGGGGATGATGAACTGATTTATCAAGAAATACTATTGATTCAATTAACGTGTCTATAGAAAGAAGAAAAGAGATGGAAGTGGAGAAGTGTAAGCTTCAGAAGAGTAATTGGAAAGACAATAAAGCTGAACAACCAGACAGTTAGGAGAAGTTAGATAGTAAATTTACTCTCAGTCCCTAATGTAGATGGTTCAAACTATTTCTTATAGGAAAGTTCATGAATAATGAATTTTTGAGTGGTAGCTATGTAGATTCACTAGAGCAAAAAGTCTTCTAAATAAAAATTACAAGATAAAAGAGTCTGTGAAGATCCAATTATCTGGCCCACATACTTCTATGAGTGTCAATCAATAAACGTTCATTAACTCAACAAACATTTATAGTGCTAAGCAATGGAGATATAAAGAAAAGCAAAAAACATGGTCCTGCTCTTGAGAAGCATATATTCTCATGTTAAGCAGACAACTTACTATGTACCTATAAGATTATATATATATATATTATATATATATAGTGTAAATGGGAGATAATCTCAGAGAGAAGGCACTATCACTGAGGAGCTACAAGATAGGTCTTTTATAGAAGGTGAAATTGGAGCTGTAAGACCAAGAAGACCAAGAGAGGAGGTATAGCATTCTAGACACGGAAGACATCTAGTACAATGAGTTGGAGTTGGATGCTCTTGTATTGGCTGGTGCCCATTATATTGAGCCAGAAGACTCCAGTCTTTTCTATACTTTTGGTCACCATCACTACACTTGCTTAAAGGACCTCCTGAGCAGGAAGAACGAACAAAGCTATGGAGAACCTGAGGCTTCAGACAGAGCTGCAAAATTTCCAAGAAAATGGAGATGAAAGTATCATGTTCTCTGCCCTAGTTTTGATCACATGTGAAGAACATTGTATTTGCTTCTAGGTAACTTATTTTAGGAAGGACATCGATAAGTTGTCCAGAAAAATGAAACTGGGATGGTTATGGGTCCAAGTTCATGCCATATTGAACATGAACTGAAGGAAAAAGATTGCAGAGGATAAATTTGAAGGGCCGTCCCATGGATGGAGGATTAATTCTGATTGTCCCCAAAGAACAGAACGAGGCATCATGAGTAGAAATTACAGGGGTAAAAGTAGGCCACCCAACAAGTAGAGCTAGCCCAATGTGGAATGGTTGTCTCAGGAAATAAGTACTTTTCCCTCTCTGGAGGTCTTCAAGCTAAAATTATATGACTATTTGGTGAGTATGCTGTAGAAGAGGGCCTTAGATTTGGATTGTATGGTCATTGAAGTACTTCCCAATTCTGAGATTCTTTGATTCTATGAAGACCAGACAGGACTGATCATCCCCTGAAAAACAGTTCAAATTTGGTGCATTTTGGAAAAAAGCCAAAGCCACTATTTACACTCTGGCCAACAAGGCAACATCCTGCTTGTTATAGCTCTCCAGTCAAATCAATGTCCTCATTGGTAAGTGAAGCCAAATCATATTTCTTTAAAAGAACATAATGCAGAGGAACAATGATATGAAGCTGCTCTATCGATCATAAGAAATACAATTCTGTCTGTGACCTCACCAAGTCCTGCCCTGCCCAGGCCCAGCCACAGCCCCAGACCCCAGGCCCCAGAGCCAAGTAAACTCTCTTGATCTCATCCCTTTCCTCCTCCAGGCCTTGTCTGACTCCCTCTCAAAAATGAGTTATGTTTTTTCCTCCCCCTCTCTCCCCACCTCTTCTGCCTCTGCCCATTTGTACCATCTTCAAGCCTCCATGTTTATAAATAAATGATGCTGGATTGATTAGAGGCCTGGCCTTCTTTCCAGCAACAAGCCTGACCTCTTATGTCTGACTGCTATTGCTGCTGGGGGACACCAAGAAGGAACATTAGCTCAACCTTCCCTTTCTCAATCCTCCTGGGATGGAGGGATGGGGATGGGGGATGGAACAAAAAGAGCCTTAGCTGGAAGTTAGGAGCTTGCAATTCTCATCTGAGCTCTCCCTCAATCTAACTGTGTGAGCAAAATATAGCTCTCTGTCTTTCCCAGAAAAGTTACCCTTCTTTAAGTTTCCTATTTGTATTGAGGGGGCCATTATTCTTTATTCTTCCAGTTACTGAGGTCGGAAACTTCAAACCTTCCTTCTTAATTGTTCATTTTCTCTCCCTGCCTTATACCTAATCAATTGCAAAGTCTTTGTAATTGCCTTCCCAGAATCTCTTGAATTTATTCCTTTCTCTCCACTCACACCACACCTATGATTCTGACCTTCATCACCTTTCCCTTGAATTATCCCACTAACCTCCTAAGCAGTCTCCCCTTGTAAGTCTCTTGCCTCTAATCCATCCTCTGTACAAATTGATATTTCTAAAACACAGATCGAATTTTGTCATTGCTGCTAAAAAATGCTACTGCAGTTTCCTATTATTTCTCAAATAAAATGCCAACTTTTCTTTTGGTCTTTGTGGTTCTTTATAATCTGACTCACATAATTTTCCAGGTGGATTACCCATTACTTTCCTTAAAGCACACTATAATCTCATTGACATTTCTACTTTTTACCCATAATCCTGCTCAGACAATTGAACTAACCTGCTGATTTGTCTCCTTGTCTTGAATCTCTCCACACTCCAAACCATCTTCTACTTGGCTGTTAAATTGATCTCCCTGAAGTGCAGGTATCTGTCCCTTGGATACAATAAATCCTACTGGCTTCCTAGGTTCTCCAGGACCCAAAATACAATCCTCTGTTTAACTTTTTATAACATGGCCTTATCTCTTTCTTATTTGTATTGAGGATGCCATCATTCTTTCAGTTACTGAGGTCAAAAACTTCAGTCCTTCTTAATTGTTCATTCTTTCTCCTCCTTAGCACTTACTCTCCAGAAGTGATGCAGTGAAACTTATTTTCCTGTTCCTCAGAGAAGTTAATTCCATCCCCAGGCTCCAAGCATTTTCATTGACTGTCTCCAAAATTTGGAACTTTCCATTTCTGTCTCCTGGCTTCCCTAACTTCTGTCAAGTCTCATCTAAAACCCCTTCTTCTAAAAAGAACCTTTTCAATCTCCCTTAATGGTACTGCCTTCCCATTCTTGATTACCTCCAATTTAATTTTTATATGTCTTGTACATATGTAGTATTTGTCTGTTATCTCCTCTATTGGATTGCAAACTCCTTGTTTGCAATGGTTGCTTTTCTTTTAGGGGATTTGTTTTGTTTTGAGGATTTGTTTTTGTTTTCATTTTCTTTTGTTCTTTTCAATTTCCAGTGATTAGCTTGCTGACTAGCATATTATAGACATTTAAGCAATGCTGGTTGACTGACTGACCTACTTTCCATTGCTAGAGTACAACAATCCACCTCCAGTCTCCATGCCTTTGCAAAGGTGTAGCATCTCTGCATCTTAAAATTTTAACTTCCTTCCAAGTCCCCTCTGCAAGGCCTTTCCTGACCTCCTTCTCCCCCAGTTGTTAGTGCCCTGGCCTGGAAATTACCTCATGTATACTCCATGTTTACTTTCATATATGCATTTCACTATCCCCAATGGAATGGGTGCTCCTTGAAGATAGGAGATATTTCATTTTTGTCTTTGTATTTTCAGACCTTCCCACAGTTCTTAGTGATCAGTAGGCACTAAATAAATGCTTCTTGATTGACTGACTCACTTGACCTTTCAGTAATTCAGTTTTCTTATCTGAAAGAATAGCAGTTAAAAACAAACATTTAGGGGGCAGCTAAATGGTACATTGGATAGAGCACCAGCCCTAAAGTCAGGAGGACCTGAGTTCAAATCTGGTCTCAAGACACTTAACACTTCCCAGTGTGACCTTGGGCAAGTCACTTGACCCCAATTGCCTCAGTAAAAAGAAAAAAGAAAACAAAACACCATTTATTATCTAGAATGTGCAGGGAATGATGCTAGGAACTTCCCATCTACAAGGGAATGTGATATATACACAAATAGATGTACTCAACCAGACATAATCTATGCATGAGACAAATTGTCAAATTCCTGCCAAGATTCAAGGAAGGAAGGATCATTCTGATTACGAGGATCAGGGAACAATTCATGTAGAAGGACATAGTATTATTTAAAATAGGTCTGGCAGGATGGGTAGTACTCCAATATGGAGAGATGGGAGAGGGTGGAAAGACAACCTTTTATGATAAGAAGTATGCATACTGTCCCCATTTTACAGATGAGGAAAGTAAGAAAACAAAACAAAGACAATGAATGGAAATTATCAAGAGACAAATTCATTTATTCATTCAATAAATATATACTAAGCACCTATTATGTGCCAGGCACTCTGCTAAGCACTGGGTATATAAAAAGAGGCAAAAGCCCATCCCTGCCTTCAGAGAGCTCACAATCTAGCAACCTGCAAAAGTTGTTATAGTATGTATGAGAAAGCCCTAAATTTAAGAGGGATTGGGTTAAGGATATCAGTTACAACTTAAAGGAAAACAGGGAAATTGAACTATCAATGAACTCACTGAGAAAAAATCTCCAGGGTCAGATAGATTTACAAGTGAATTCTACCAAACATTTAAAGAACAATTAATTCCAATACTATATAAATTATTTAGGAAAACAGGGGAAGGAGTCCTGACAAATTGCTTTTATGACACAAATATGTTGCTGATACCTAAACCAGGAAGAGCCAAAACAGAGGAAGAAAATTATGGAACAATCTCTCTAATAAATTTCGATGTAAAAATTTTAAATAAAATATTAGCAAAGAGATTGCAACAACTTATCAGCAGAATAATACACTATTACTAAGTGGGATTTATATAAAAAAATGCAGGGCTGGTTCAATATCAGGAAAACCATTGTCATAATTAACCATATCAATAAAGGAAACCAGGAAGGTGGATAGATGGAGGAAAGGAGGGAGAGCTTTCCAGGCATGGGGGACAATCAGGGAAAATGCCTGGAAGTGAAAAATGGAATATCTTGTTGATGGAACAGCCAGGAGGTCAGCGTCAGTGGATCAAAGAGTACATGTCAGGGAGTAAGGGGGAAGAAGACTGAAAGATAGCAGAGGACTAGATCATGAGGGACTTTGAATGCCAAGGAATTTTGTAATTGCTCCTGGAAGCAATAGGGAGTTTCTGGCACAGAGGGAGCAGGATGATCAGAACTATTTTTTAGGAAAATTACTATAGTGGCTGAATTCAAGCTTTATCTCAAGAGCAATCTCCTAACAATGAGCTCTCCCAGAGTACAAGAAACAAGCTCCTCATTATTGGCCATCTTCAAGCAGAGACTAGATTGACCATTTGTCAGGTAAATTATAGTGGAGATTCCTTCATGGGTACAGAGCTGCTGAAAGGTCAGAGAGATTAAGTAGACTGAGGCCACACAGCAATTAAGTGGGAAATTAAAAGTCAGACCCAGGTCTTCAGACTGCAAATCCAGTGTTCTTTATATCATGGTGGCCAAGAAATCCTAGATCATGGAAACATTTTTCCTCCCTGGAAACAAATGTGAAGAAATAGACAGCAAATTCTGATCAAACCTAAATGTAAACACGTTCTAATGTCAGAGCTGAAAGGGATCTGAGAAACTGTAGTTTAACCAAACTTCTTTTACACATGATGAAAATAAGTCTCATGGGAGGAGGGAGCTCTCTCAAGTACAGTCAATGGCAAAGTCAGACAAGAAAAGAAACCCAGAGATCTGGCCTCTTGATTCCTATTTCAGTGTTTGTTCTGTTATCTATTAGGGATTTTAAACTCCAGGCTGGCATCTTCCTACTACCTCACATGTTACTGAGATGCTACTCATCACTGCCTGTTAATGTGCACTCAGGGGAAACAGCATCGTTAATATTAACCTAAATAAAACATAACATAATGCTGGAAGTAATTCTGTGGTGCCAAACTTCCCCCATTACATAACTTCCAACATGCAATCATCCAATATGTAATATCCATTGTTATAAAATAGAAAATCATGAAAATTCTGCAGCTACAACATATAAATACAAAATATTAAGGCTAATATAAATAGATTGATATCTAGACAACCAAAGACAGACAGAGACAGAAAGAAACATGGATAGATAGATATCAAGGCAACTAGGAGTGCAATGAGTAGAATTATGGACTTGGTGTCAGGAATGACTGAGAGAAACGGAGGAAGGAAGGAAGGAAGGAAGGAAGGAAGGAAGGAAGGAAGGAAGGAAGGAAGGAAGGAACAAAAGTGGGAGAGAAGAAGGGAGAGAAGGAGGGAGGAAGAACTTTTATTAAGTGCTTATTATGTATGAAGCACTGGGAATACGAATACAAAATGAAAGTTAATCCCTGCCTACAAGGTACTTACAATCTAATGATAAAAGAATAAATTAGCAAAAATATCTTTTGTTAGGCTGTCATCTTCTACTGGGCACATATCTATCTAATCCATATTCTTCAGAGGGAAGAAAAGTAATGAAGAGTGGTAACCTTCCATTTGGTTATTTAACCATAATTCTTATCTTTTATTGTATTTACCTCCACCTGGATCACCAGGCTTCTTTGGGAAATGGACTGATGCCCTCCATTCAAAGATGAATATTCTCACATATTGTCATATCCTACACATCCAGTGATTTTAAACTCCTGTAGATCATTATCCAAAAACCCATACTCCAGCTCCTGATTTCTTATTTCTATTCCCTTTAACTCTCCCACTCCAAAATTCTAACAAAATACTAATGACTCTTCCTACCACAATCTCTGGAATATCTGTCCCATAGGCACCAAATTTCCCTTCATCCTAAATCTTTTCCTCTCCTGCTCCTTTTATCTACTTATTAAAGAAACCTGGTTTCCCTCTGGTGATACAGTCTCTATCTGCACCTTCACTCATTGCCTTAGTTAACTGGTTGATGTATAAGAGTTGGAAACCTCCTTACTCGCATTGCTACTTCCAGGTTCTCCCTCTATCTCTATCACTCAGTTACCTCTCCTCCTTTGAGGTTTATACTATTTATATCTAATACCCAATCAAAATCCTGATAGTTGTTGCCTACAAACATCCACACCATTCCACTTCCTTCCTCAATGAGTTTAATAAATAGCTCACAATTTTTTCCCTCCTCTCCAATTTCTGCTCTCATAGGAAGTCATGTCAGTGTATATATTGATTCTCACTCAAATGTCCTAATCCCTCAGTTCCTCAACCTACTCACTTTCTATAACCTATTCCTCCACTTCATCTCAGTCATACATAGATAGTCATATTCTCGATGTTGTCATCATCTTGATGTATCACCTCCACATTCAAGAATTCTGAAATCTCCTTATCCAAACATGAACTATTGGATCTCTCTCTCTCTCTCTCTCTCTCTCTCTCTCTCTCTCTCTCTCTCTCTCAAATTCTGCTCTTTATCTATACTATGACCTCCAATATCTTGATCCTTCAAATCTCTTCCACACTAACCACTCTCTCTTCTTTTCCCTATCTTGACCCTTTGTTGTATTAAATCAGTTTTACACTGTTTTTGTCTTAGATTCCTATAGTCTTCCAACCCTTAGCCTTGGGTAATTCCCAATTAGCTGTCTTTGCTTCTATACACATGCTACTGAATAAAGGTGGGAAAAAAGCACAAATATTCTGACAAAATTTACTACAAATAATGTTGTGTAACCTCACCTGGGTCCTCACTGATGCTAGGCAATCCTACTATATCTCCCTAATCAATTCACTATCCATCCTCCACAGTGATTCTTCCAGATCTTTATATCCCTCCTCAAACCTCCCAAATCTCTCTTTATCTCCCACCTTCTGAGTAGAGAACCTTGTTTTATATTTTACTGAAAAGATTGAGGCCATTTTCCTTGAATTCCTTCTTTTCTTGTCTTCCTCATTTTCTATCACTCAGGTACCTTCTGCTACTATCTTTTCTTTCACAAGGTGGCTTTATTCCTTAGCAAGGCTCTATATCTACTCAAACAATCCCAATCCTTTCCATCTTTTCCTCTTTGCCATCTTGGCTTTGCCCCCACCTTTCCATCTTCTCCAACAGACTGTCTCCTCTGTCATACCACTTTATCATTTGTTTTCACTCTCCCTCCCTACTGATTCATTCCTTACAGCCTACAAACATGCCCAAGTCTGCTCCTTGGGCAAAAGAAGCTCCCACTTAATCTTTCCATTCCCACTATCCTCCTACATCTCTTCAGCCTTTTGTGGCTATATTCCTTGAAAAGACTTCCACTTTCTCTTCTCCAATTTTCCTCTTACCCCCTTACAATCCAGACTCTTACTTTATCATTCCATTGAAACTGCGCTCTCCAAAGTTATCAGTGATCTCTTATTTGCCAAATCCAATGGCCTTTTCTCAAACCCCATTCTCTCTGAACTCTGACACTGTTGATCATGTTTTTCTCTTTGATGTTTTTTTCTTTCTTTCTAGGTTTTTTGTGACACTACCCTTTCCTACTTCTCTTCCAGCCTTTCTTAACTGCTCCTTCTCAATCTCTTTTGTTGGCTCCTCATCAAGATCATGCCCTCTAGTCATAGATGTCCTACAGGATTCTGCCTGGGCTCTTTTATTTCACTTGATGATCTTATCAGCTCCCATGGACTTAATTGCCCTCTCTATACTGATTATTCTCAAATCTACCATTTTTGCCCCCATCTCTTTGCTAATTTCCAATCTTTTTTCTGCAACTGCATTTCATATATCTCAAACTAGATGTTCAGTAGACTTTTCAAATCAACTATTCAAAGTGAAACTCATTTATCTTTCCCCTTAATCTATCCCCTTCTGCTTTTCTTATTGTTGATTAGGGCAAAACTATCCTCTCAGTTCCTCAGTCCCCCCACAACCTAGGAGACTTCTGGATTCATCAACCTCTCTCACTGTTCATATCCAAGTTGTTGCCAAGGCTTATCAATTTCATCTTTTCAATATCTTTTGAATATACACCTTTCTCTTCTCTGACACCATCCCTCTCTAGTGAACATCCTCATACTGACTATTGAAATAATAGATTGCTGGTGGGCCTATATGCTTCAAGGCTCTCCTCACTCCAATCCAACCTTCATTTGGCCACTAAAGTGATTTTTTCCCTAAAACTCAAGTCCTGACCATGTTCCCCCCCAGATCAATAAACTCCAGTGGATTCCTATAGCTTCCAGCATCAAATACAAAATCCTTTTTGGTGAGCATAGCCCTTCATAACCTCACCTCCTTCTACTTACCAATCTTCTTAGAATTTAATTCCCACCATATATTCTCTGATCCAGTGACATTGGCTGTTCCACCAAAAAGAGACTCAACTTTTCAGCTTTCAGCATTTTCTGTGGCTCTCCCCTGAGAATGCTTCTCCTCATGTCTGCCTTTTGGCTTCTCTGGCTTCAAGTCTCAACTAAAATTTCATCTTCTATATAGGAAGCCTTTCCTAATCCTTCTGATTTTTAGTGCCTCCTCTCTGCTGGTAATTTCTATTTATACTGTGTTTAATTTGTTTACATAATATTTAATTTATTGTTCTCCCACCATTATTCTGGAAGCTCATTGAGGGTAGGTGCTATCTTTTGCCTCTCTTTGTAGCCCCAGTGCTTAACACAATACCTGGAACAAAGTAGGCACTTAATAAATGTTTGTTTATTGATTGATTTTGTTTAGTAAAGAAATAATGTCTAAAACATATAGAGGATAGGGACTAAACAGATTATTTCTCTGAAACCCTGGGTAAAGAAAGATGTCCTACTAATGTAGATCAGTCAGCTTCTCCACAATTTAAAATCTTAGAGAATTACTTAGAACCCTGAAAGAGAAAACCACTTACATAGGATCGCTCAACAAGTATATACCAAGGACAGGATTTTGATTCTAAAACTGACTTTGTATCCACTAGACCATACCGCTTCTCTCAAAACACACACACACACACACACACACACACACACACACACACTTTTTTTCAAATGTATGCAAATACTTTTTTGATTAATAAAACACACATTCATTTAAAAGCATCACTGAATCATAGTAGCTGAGGGAAATGCTTCCTTACCTGTGGTTTTTGGAACTCCTATCTCCTTTCAAGGCTCAGTTCTAGTATCACATCCCATAAGAAATCTTTTCTCGTTTCCTCACTCATTAATGCCTTCCTCACTACTTATTTTCTTATCCATGAACATATCATTTCCCCAAGCAGATTGAAGGTAGGGACTGTTTTAATTTATGTCTTTGTATCCCCATAACTTAGGACCTTAACTGGCACATAGTTGTTCCTTAATTGGACTCCTTGTTGGATTTAATTGAATTGGCTTGAGCAGATAATGAAGAGTCATTAAGTCTAGTTTTCCAAGGAAATATTATTCCTAAACTATCTCGATAGGAAGATGGTCACAAAATATCTCCATGGATTCATACCACCATGGCATCTGGAAATCCTTCTAAGATCTAACCTCAATCCCTCTCATTATATGATAAGTTGATTTTTTTGTCTTATCATCATTGAAAATGAAGTACCAGCATCCACCACCAAATAGAGAACCAATGAAGTGAGTGCATTTCGAAGCACTTTTCCCTCTATCTTCCTTCCTTTGGGGGGCAGAGGTGATGGTAGAAAGGAGTAACATAACTAATGCAGAAATAAATTGTGCACAATTTCATATGCATAATGAGTATTGTATTTCTTGACTTTTCAATGGATGGGGGAGGGGTGGACAGAGATCGTGAACTTGAAATTGAAAATAAAAAGAAAATGAATTACTCAGATCTCTTACCAGTACAAAATTCACAATATAGAACAATGGAAAGAGACCTACATAAGGAATCAGGGAACATAAGTTTGATTCCCTATTCTGATATTTCCTAGCTGTGTGACCTAAGTCATTTTTCTCTTGGTCTGTTTCCTCACTTATTAAATGAGAAAATTGGTACAGAGAATTTTCTTAAGGTCCTTGACAGGGCTACCATACCATAATCATTCACAAATCTTATTTGAAGGTTCCCTCTTATTTCTTCTTCTGCTACTTCTCCTTTCCTTTCTCTGGTCTAAGTCCTATTTCCATCAGCCTTTGAAATTTTTTTTTTTTTATCTGCAGCTTACAAAATTCCCTTCAGGTTAGGTTACTGGGGCTGAGAGGGGAGAAGGAATGATGCTGATGTGCAGAGATGAGAAGGTCCCAGCAGGTCTCCAGCTGCCCCATGCTGTTCCCCCTCCCCACCTGACTTCAGATCAATTCTCTGAGTCAGCACCATAGTCCAGCTCTTGCACAGTTGAAGACCGGATCAGACAGCAACCATCTGTGATTTGACCACTTTTGGTCTGCCTAGACAGAGTGGTTGGAGAAGAAACCCTGGTATTTCTGGCAGGGAAATTAAGAGCTACAGGGAGAAATAATTTCCCCCCCAAGGATAAGGATCTTCTCTATGCATTCAGGTCTCTTTTCAGTGAAATCAACATCATCTTTCAAAGTTGTCCTTAGAAGACATGGACCAAGAAGCCAATCAAGACCCTTTGCCAGGAGGGCACAGAGAAATGACACTTTAAATTCTAAGACACCGCCAAAATGGAAGACTCCCTAAATATATGGTAACCGCACACCTCCATCATCCCTGGAATAGTTTTTTTTTCCCTCAAAGAACCACAAACTATTATTGATAGAAAGTACCTTAAAATCACATGGTATAATGGGGAAAACATCAGGATTGGTATCAAATCAAAACAAATCAAAACATCAGGACTGGAATCAGGAGACAAAAATGGGAATTTTTAAACTGGACATGAAAAGACTTTAAGGAGGACGTGATAACTGTCTTTAGGCATTTGAATAGTTGTCCTATGAGAGAAGATTTAAATTTATTTTACTTGCTCTCAAAGGGAAACACAGAATAGTGGTGAAAGTTACAGTCAAGAAGATTTCAGTTGTATATAAAGAAAAGCTTCCCAACAATTAGAGTTGCTAAAAAAAATTTTAAAAACCATAAAATCCAATAGATTTTATGACCTAAGGCCATAGAGATCTAGAAACTCCAAATCTCTATAGATTCCCACTAACTTTTTGTAATCCTAGAGGATTTCCTCCAAAAAAGTTCATTTTCTCTCCTTGATTTATTAAGACTCCATCATGGCTAAATCCAGAAAAATCTCCAAACATTTTATGTTAAGCTTTCCATATATATGAGCAAAAGTGGTCCCTTGTTCCTGTGTAAGTATTCAAGGTAACAATGCCAGTATTGTGTATACAGCAGCCTTTATTTCACCCCACAGAAGATGCAGAAAGCACCAAACAAGAGCCCATAATGGGATAAACATTACACATGAGGCACTTAAAGGACTCATAGCAGCTCAGTAGAAGATCCAGAGAATGCATCACACACTCAGATAGCTCATAAACACTTCCTGGGAGGCAACCATATTTGGGGGCTTTTCCCCTCAGAATTGCACTGGCTGAATCATTGACAGCAGGGAACAGCACGGTCCCTTCCTTCCTCATTCCTTTCTTCACTCAGCTTCTGACCTTCCAAGCTTTTCTATCATTCCTCAGCTGCCTTTTCATGCTGGAAGTTCCTTTAGTGTCTGTGGCCTTCTTACCCTGGAACATTCTTCCCATTCTATGGCCCTCTTCTATTAATGAGTTCCTCTTGGGATCTCCATTTTTAGAAAGTATCTAGAATAGTCATCTTTCATTCCAGCTTTTTGGACATCACTCACCCTCATCTTAGCTCCCTTTTATAAGTATTATCTTTCCTTATTAGAATGTACCCCCCTTGAATGCAGGACTATCTTTCTTTTTCCTTGTATTTGTATTCCCAGTGCCTAGGACAAAATAATCAATTTGAAATGATTTTACTCTTTTCTAATCATAAACAATTTTATTCTTTTTCTCTATTCAAAAATCCCCTTTCAAAAAGTCCAAAAATCTGGATTAGAAATTCTAAATCTAGAGTACATAAACTCATTTCATATATTTTGATAATGGATTTCAACATAATTTGTTTCCCTTGTAATCCTATGCACATTCATTCAACAACATTCCTCTAAGAAGGGGTCCATAATCTTTACTACACTTTCAATAACATAACAATAATCAAAAAAGGTTAGAATACCTGCTCTAAAGTCTCTGGTTCTTGAACCGAGGAATTCCCAAACCTAGGGTCATCCTAAAAGCAATCTCTTGATAGAAGATCTTCTGTCATTTCAAGGTCTTCTGAGTTGGGCCTCTTCCTACTTTTTCAGTCTCTTATACTTTACCTCCCTCCACACATTCGACAATCCATCCCCACTGGCTTTTTGTGGCTCCTACTACATGGTACTCCATTTCCAGATTGTATCTCTTTTCACTGGATGTCTGCTATATCTGAAATGCTCTCCCTTCTCACTTCTGCCTCCTGCCCATTTTCAAGACCCAGTTCAAATCCCACTCCATTTCCTTTTTTTTCTGAGGTAATTTCTCATTTAGGTTTTATATGTATATATGTATGTGTATATACAATGTATATATAATATATGCATTATATATAATAAAAACAATTATGTATAGACAAGATATATCTCTATATACAGTTACATATATATATGTTACATATATATGTATACATACATATATAAGATATCTATATCTACATATATCTATTTAGATATAGATATATCTTGTCTGTACATAATTGTTTGGATGTTATTTTCTCCAATAGAACATACCCTCCTTGAGGCTGGAATTATTTTTTGCCTTTCTTGATATTCCTAGCACTTAGCAGAGTGACTTACAGTAGTATTTAATAAATGCTTCTTGTTGTTATATGATGATAATGATGATAGAAGACTAGCTTTTGGGATCCTGCTGCCTAGGAGATAGACATTCTCCCACCTCTATAAGGCTGGGGTTCCCCTATGAGATGTGCTGCTCTTAAGCAGAGTAGGTACCCATATGTTTACTTCCTCCGATATGTGCTTTCACAAGAAATGTATTGACGCTCTAGTTGCTACCATCTCTTACTCTGAAAAGATTAATTCTCAGATGTGTTTTCATGTACATCTGTCCTGACCATGTAATTTCTGCCACAAGTCACTTTTACCACTCCTAGAGAAGAAATGAAAATTACCTCCCCTCCCCAAGAGAGATGCAAGAAAAAAGACAAAAAAGAGTACCACAAATGATTGAGAGCAAGTAGCCACTCTTCTTTACAAATTTAAAGGGAGAGTTCTTATGACAAAATCCATCCTCCTAAGTTCAAGGCAGTTATCATGGGAGCAGCTCCAGGCACTGAAAAACAATCAAAAATTGTCAATTGTCTGCTTGTTTAAAATAGGATCCAATGGGCATGTCCATATTTCGTAGGAAAGAGATATGCTCCCATCAATAGAGGACACTGCCCTAATCAATCTCCTCCCTCCCCTCCCTTCTGGTCACTTTGGGAGGTTTCCCCATTACTAGAAGTCTCCATTTGAAGGCTAAGCAACCAAGTCAATTCAACAAACAATTTCTTAGGACTCTCTGTCTACAAGCCTCTTGTCTGAGATTCTGGTAGATGGGATTTTTGCCCAGATATGGGTTAGAATAGATGGTCTTGGAGCTTATGTAATTTTATGGTTCAGGTGCCAGTTCTACTATAAAATTCTATTGTGTGATTTTGAGCAAATAATTCACCCCCTCTAGGCTTCAATTTTCTCATCTATAAAATTAAGGGAGTAAATGAACTGTATCATCTCTATCATCCCTTCCAGCTACCAATATCAAAATCTCTTCTAAATCTGACATTCTCGCTATTCTACAGGGTATACCAAAAATCTTAGTGCTGCTTTAATAATTTACAACTGCCCTAAGATTTTGAGGATATCCTATATAGTCTGAGGTCTTTTCTAAATGTAACATCCCATCTTTGAAGCAATAAGAACCCTTCCACTTGGGACTAAAAAGAATATAAATATAAGTAGAGTCTGCATTTCTACTACAATTACTCCTGCCCTAGAAAAAAAGAATTTTCAAATATACACATATTTGGACAAGAGGAATTTTCACTATAAACCTCTAAGAATTGTGGGAAAATGTTAGGATGGGCTGTTTTTTTTTTTTGCTATTACAAAACAGAAGAGGATTCTGTATTCGTGACCTTAACGGCCCTTTCTGTCTTTTTTCGTCTTACCAGGGCAAGGAATACCATTGGAAAGGAGGTTAGTTACCATTAAGTGGCTCAGTATTTTTATTTTTTTAAGTCAGAGCCTACTATAAGGCTACCTTCCCTTTTCTCCTCCTCCCACCCTACTCCTACCCTTCCCCCAGCACCTCCCTCTGTTGAGGAGGAAGCTCACCCCAATGCCAAAAACTAGGCTGAACAGCAGCTGGGCTTCCTACCATAGGAAGCATCTCATCCTCTCTAGACCAACTCCCCTCACCCAGTACTTGAGGAAGCACCGGAAGAAATCACAATACCCAGGACCATCCCCCATCAGTCACCCCAGCCCAGAAAATCCTATCTGTCTTAGAAAGGGATTTTTAATGAACAATTAGCTTTAATTTTTCATTAGTTCCAGTTTACTTAGTAGTTCCTTCTTCAGCTTCCTCACACAGACTCGGATTTCCTTCACAATATGGGGCTATGTATAGAACAGATGGAATATGGCTGGGGAAGTTATAGAGGACAGCCCAATGGATATTTAGGTTAAGGTTCCCATGAACCAAGCCTCTGAAATGGATCCCTAATGGGACCAATTATGAATTGGATCAATTGCCCCTAAGAATTCGATGTGTCGCTCATCATAGATGGAGCCTATATATGTCCAAGTATGATAGAAACTTATCTATTATGGGGATATAGCTTATCCCAGAAAAGAAAAAAAAGGAAAAGAAAGCAAACAGACTAATTATCTGTCCTGTTCAGCCTCTGGCCTGAATGGTTAAAATGAAGAACAGAGATTGATATAGATCCTTTGGCTGTTAAACTCTGCAGTGGCAATTTAGTAAAGGTGCCCTATGCAAAGATCCCTGAAGGGTTCTTGACCTATCCAAAATAAAAGGAGAAGGGAAGCTTTGTGGAGCTGTCTACTGTTTTGCTTCTTAAGTCACATAATCCCATTTACCAAGGGATCCATTATGAGAGGGACTCC
>JAJPUD010000295.1:364233-394743 GCA_023553655.1 Myrmecobius fasciatus | reverse complement strand
TTTTAGTGAGAAAATCACCAGACTCAAAAGCAAGATCAATGGAGTCATAAGAAAAATTTTAGGTTGGGTATCTCTGTTCCTCTGTCACAAAGAGGAGAGGAAGAAGAGGAAGAGGAAAAGGAAGAAGAAGAGGAGGAGCAGGAGGAGAAAGAGGAGGAGGAGAAGGAAAAAAAGAGGAGAAGGAGGAGGAGGAGGAGAAAGAGGGGAGGAGGAGAAGGAAGAAGAAGAAGAGGAGGAGGAAAAGGGGGAAGAGAAGGAGGAGGAGGGGAAGGAAGGAGAAAAAAGAGGAGAAGAATCCACATATAGCACTTTAAGTTTTGCAAAACGCTAAAAATATCATCCCATTTTTATCTTATTAACAATCCTGGTAAGCAGGTGCTATTATTATCCTTATTTTGTAGTATTTAGATGGTGCTTTAAGCTTTGCAAAATGCTTTATCTCATTTGTTTTCTCAACAAAATGTTGTCTCATTTGATCCTAACAATAACCCTGTTAGATAGATGCTATAATTACTCACATTTTTTAATGAGGAATTCGAGGTGGACAGAGATTAAGTGATTTTCCTGGGGTCACATAATCAGCTAAGTGTCTAAGGTCAAATTTTAATTCAGATATTTCTGATTCCTGGTCTAGTACTCTATCCACTGCATAACATAACTCCTGTTTTTACTGACACTTATTACTTTCCTATTAAAAAAAAAGATATTTATTACCTTTTTCAAATTAGCTTTTCAGTGAACAAAAATCAATTTTCTCTTCTCTCCACCTACTATTTTCATTTTAAACATTAAGCATTTATTAAGCATCTATTATAAGCAGTACTTATTATGAGTGGACTGTGTCAGATGCTGAGAACATGAAGACAAAATTAAACAGGTCCCTGATCTCAAGGAACTAACACTCTACTGGAGGGAAACCACCAGTACTAATCTATATTAAAAACAAACTATATAGGGACATCTAAATGGCTCAGTGGATATAGTAATGGCCCTGAAGTCAGGAGAACCTGAGTTCAAATTCCAGCCTCAGACTTACTAGTTTCTAGCTGTGTGACCCTGGGCAAGTCACTTAACTCCAATTGCCTCAGCAAAAAAATTTAAAAAATATTTATAACATAAATATAAAGAAATTGGAGGTGAAGAGAATTAACTGAGAGATTCAGGAAAGTCCTTGGAAGGAAGTGGTTCTTGAATCAAGCGTTCCAAGAAGAGAAGGAACAACAGATTTCCCTTTGTGGTGTGTGCTCTTCCTGATCTGTTGTTGTTCAGTCATTTTTTTTCAATCCCCATTTGGGGTTTTCTTGGTAAAAGACATTAGCATGATTTGCCATTTCCTTCTCCAGATCACTTATCAAATGAGGAAACGAAGGCAAGTAGGGTAAAGTGACTTGCCTAAGAGTCACATAGCTAGTAAGTATCAGAGGTTGGATTTGAGCCCAGTTCTAAATCTATGATCCTACCATTTTCTAAGAACTCCTACAAAGCTCAGAATATCTGGATTGTTCTCCTTGAGTACCTCTGTAATCCAGCCCCCTTTCCTTGCATGAGTTCCCTTCCCTAATGATTACCTGGTCCTTAGGTAAGGACTAAAAATATTACTTAACCTGTCTCAGATCAGCTCCCTCATCTATAAAATGGGTATAAACATATCTTATCCAACTTCAGAAAATAAAGTGGATAACATATATACAAAATACTCTAAAGTCCCCAAGGGCTTTATAAACGTTTGATTATTATTATTGTGGTGGTGGTAATGTAAGTCATTGTCCTAGAGTCAGGACATGGGTTCAAACCAAAATTCTGATATTTACTACATGTGACTTTGAACAAGTTTAGTTTTCTCAACTGTAAATGGATAGGATTGGATTAAATGGATTGTAAGGTCCCTTCTTATCTTATATCTTATAAATACCTTTAGTACAACCCTTTATGGATCCTTAGAATTAAATTATGAATTAAACACTTTGGAGTATGATGATGTATCCCAGGTTTTCAGTGCTGTAGGAGACTGCCCCCAGCATCCCTAAATTCTGCCCACTCTCCCTCCCTTTCCATTCTCATTCTCAATAGGATGTCAGTGCCTAAGAAGGGGGGAGCAGCAAGCTGGTAGCACCAAAAAATCTGCATAAAGGCTGCGCCAAGGGTCAGCCAGTCGGTAGCTTTGGAAGCCATCCCAGGAGCTGACAGCTGCCTCCTCCACATTGTTCTCCTTCCAGGGAGTTAGAATCCATTCCCAGCCCCGAGGCCAGCCTGGTCCAGCCTGGGGACTTGGCAGGCTGTAGCAAGTGGCCTTTCAGCCCAGCCCATCCTGGGTGTCTCTGCCTGAGACATTCCTGTCCAGATGAAATATTTACAGCCAACTGGGAGAGCAAGAGGGGGGGAGCTGCCACATGAATTATTGACAACTTTGCTTTTCTCTTGGCCGGGCCTCCATATTGAGCAGAGTATTCCTATTCTCTGGCCCAGGGGACACAAAGCAGTGTCTGCATATTAAGCAAAGTTCTCCAGGAGGCCATCAGCAGCATCTCATTGAGGGCATCCACCGTGTCATTGGGCAAGGAGGACCCTAGGAGGTTTGGGGATCAGGAGTTGAGTAAACGTGTTTCAATCCTGAAATCTCCTTCCCCTTCCCCATTTTTTATAAACTTTAAAGTGTATAGGGTATAGAGTGATGGACTTGAAGTTAACCAAACATGGGCTGTGTGATCAAGAACAAGCCACTTTACCTCTAAGGACCGACATAAAATAAGGGGACTGGTCTCTTCAAGCTCTATGACTCCATCATCTCTGATCCTATGAAACCAGGCTAGAATGCATATCAGGAAGTTCAAAAGGGAAAAAGAAATTTCAAAAGGGAAAGGGGGAGGGGAGATGGAAAGGAGGATATTACAGATGAGGGGGAAATCCTAGTCACTCTGTCTCTGGAGGGGCTTCAGAGGCTGATTCAGCAATCAACCAACAAACATTTCTTAAGAGTTTCCTATGTACAAGACGCTGCACTAAGCACTGGGAACATGAAGATCAAAATGGGCAGTTTAAAAACATTACATTCTGTCAGCCCTTCCTTTGACTTCGTCAATGCAGAAATAAGTTAATAATAATTAGCCAGACTAGGAAGGTACCAGATGACTTCTCTTCCCTCCTTTTCATCACAATCAGATCACCTCCTCTCAGTATTTGGGACCTCCTAATTGGGCCTGGGCCCTTTCAGGGTCTAGTAGTATTTCTTTACACACACACACACACACACACACACACACACACACACACACTCACACACACACAGTTGAATTGAGGGTTTATAATTCATTGTTTGGCCCAAGTGCCCCAATAGATACTTATGGCTCTAGACCAATCCCAATTCTAGAGACCCTTCTTTTACTCTTTTAGTATCATATCCATCTAACCAGATATTTTGCTATCTATCCTGCATTGGACCTGACCTTCTGCCTACCAGGAGCATCCCTCCCTGGAATAAAGCTCCAGAGACCATGCCTTCCTTCTTTAAGAGCTCAGCCTGGAGTTGAGTTATTCTAAGTGCTGATGGAATGAGCAAAAAAATTGCCTATTCTCCTATATCTAATGGCCCCAAATGGTACTTTTACATTCATCTGACACAACATCATATAGCTTGCCTTCTATGCTACTCAGCAAAGTCATAATAATATCCCCAACTCCTCCCCACCCCCCACTTTCCCCATTCTCAATTTCTACTTCTTACTCTGGAAACAAGTCATCAAATTAAAACTATCACTGCTTCTGAAAAGAGTCTGTTAACAGATGTAAGTACCCTATGGCTCCACTCATCATTCATCCAACTTTGCAGGCTCAAATTGCCTTCCCTGGCTATATGACTCACCTATATTATTGTCTTCTCCTATCCAGATTGTGCATTTGTAGCTCCAGTACCCAGCAAAGTATCTGGGACATACACAGTAAGAGTTTAATAAATGCTCATTCATTCATTCATTAAAGGAAAATCACTCTATCCATCAGGCTGTCCATCTTCTGTGTCTCATTCTCACTATGTAAGAAACCTGCTTTGTCTTTTGGTGACTTATGTTCTTAATAATAGACACTTAGTAGATAGAATAGGGGACTTGGAATCAAGAAAACCCAAGTTCAAATGCTGTCTCAAATATTGATTTAGCTGTGTGACTCTGAAAAAGTTATTTAATCTCTATCTGATTCAGTTTCCTCATCTGTAAAATGTGAGTAATAACACTTTCCTAACAGGATTATTGTGAGAACCAAATGAGATAACATGTAAGGAATCTTGCAAATCTTAAAACACAACATACATGGTAGCAATTATAATTAAGAAAGATTTGATGCTATTTGTGATGTTATTTCCAGGTTGGTAGCATTGCAAATGCTACACCTGCCATGGATCTTTAAATTGCCATTTAGGTTACTAATAATTTCTTCTGAGATTGTGATGTCCTATGCATCATTTCAGGAATATTGGTATTAAAAAAATAGGTTTTGTAACAATAAGCAGTTTAGAATCATTGAAACATTGCACCATTTTCTAAATGGGGTATCAGCAGGGTTTCCTACTACTAATAAATTCTGAACCTAGGTCATCATTTATCTGCAGCACTTGCCCAAGATATTTATCTGGCTGGACCTGTGATTTCATCACTATAGGAAACCCTTAGCATAAAAACTCATTTCACCAATACAAGTGAGAAATTTTGTAATTTATAGTTCTAAAAGGTTACCTGAAGCACTCAGATGTCAAATGAATTATCTAAGTTCACATAATTAGCACATATCAGATATCTCTTCCTGGACATAAGGCATCCCTTCTGTTTCACTGTCTCTAATGTCAGATAGACACAGAAAGAAATTATACACACAAAAATTATATATATAGATATATGTAAAGAGAGATCCACACACATACATAGACAGAAAGAAGCTAATTATAGAAATATTCCTATTTCATCCAGTTTGTTTTTCTAATGTGGCTGGTTAGACCAATGTCTTTTGCATTGCTTTGGATTTCATTGAGGAAATCTTCCAGAAATATTCACCTTCACACATTTTATTTTACAACCATACTGACCTGTCTGCTGCTCCCCAAACATTCCATATCTTGTATCCATTTCTTTGAAAATATTGGTCCTGCTAATACATTGTTGGTGGAGTTGTAGCTTATCCAACCATTCTGGAGAGCAATTAGGAACTAAGCCCAAAGGGCTATCAAACTGTGCATACCCTTTGATCCAGCTGTGTCTCTACTGGACTTATATCCCAAAGAAATTATAAAAAAGGAAAAAGGACCCACATGTGCAAAATTGTTTGTAGCAACCCTTTTTGTAGTAGCAAGGGACTGGAAACGGAGTGGATGCCCAACAGTTGGAGAATGGCTGAATAAGTTATGGTTATGGAATATTATTGTTCTGAAAGACGTGATCAGCAGGATGATTTCAGAGAGTCCTGGAGAGACTTACATGAACTGATGCTGTGAAGTAAGTAGAACCAAGAGAACACTGTACACAACCACAAGACTATCTAATGATCAATTCTGATGGACGAATTTTCAACAATGATTCAGCCCAATTCCAATAGAGCCATCTGCATCCAGAAAGAAGACTGGGGACTGAATGTGAATCACAACATAGTATTTTCACCTTTTTTGTTGTTCTTTGCTTGCTTTCTGTTTTCTTTTTCATTTTTTTCCTTTTTGATCTGATTTTTCTTATGCAGCACGATAATTGTGGAAATATGTATAGAAGAATTGCTGGCAAGGTTTTGTGAGGAGGAATGTTGAAAACTATCTTTGCATATACTTTGAAAATAAAAGGCTATAGGGGGCAGCTAGGTGGTGCAGTGGATAGCATACCAGCCCTGAAGTCAGGAGGACCTGAGTTCAAATCTGGTCTCAGACACGTAACAGCTGTGTGACCCTGGGCAAGTCACTTAACCCCAATTGCCTAAGCAAAAAAAAAAAAGAAAATAAAAAGCTATTATTAAAAAATATAGTTTTTTTCTTCACCTGTGCCTCTTCTTCCAAGTATTAGTCCATGTGTCACCTACTATGGGAATTATTTCTTAATACTTTTATTTATTAAAGTTTAATCCTCTTCAAACATTCATATATATGGTTACATGTTTTGTTTTCTCCAACTCCCATTAAATTTAAGTTTTTAGTGAAAGAATCCTTTCTTCATCCTTTTCTTTTTTATTGTTCTGGACAATTGATGAGATATCATCATTGCATCAATTGTCCAGAACAATATAAAGATTTCTTTATCCAACTCAACTCAATGTAATGAAATAAATACCTATTGTCTTCAAAACAATAAGCTCAATATAGGGATAAAAAAAGAATGCTAGCATTTAGGTAACCTTACTATCAATAGGGAATTCCTGTCATGTTTGGACTTTCCACATAAAACATTCTTCATGGTACTGGCAAACATCATGGGGGGGGGGAGCATATATCTCCCTATTTTATTCTTCATTTGATGTTCATACTCTGCAGGTCCTTGAACAAAGATGTAGAATTGTCTGTCATATATACATAATTTTAATGTTTTCATGGGAGATACCTTGTCTAAAGGGAACCTTCGAGGCTCCATTTTTTTCCACCAAGTCAAATGCTCTTTAAAAATCAATAAACCACAGACACAATGGTTTCTTATATTCTCTACATATCTCAACTGTGTAAATGTAAAGATGTCTATTGTGGAAAATTATATGTGAAAACCTGCTTGCTCCCTTCCCAAGTTTTTTGTCAAAGATATATTCTATGTACATACAGATTATTTTCACAAATATTTTTACAGAGAAAAGAAACCAGAGACTTGGGGTCAAGTTACCAGTATCTTCTTGGTCAACTTTTTTTTTCCCCACAAAAAAAATTCTCTTCCATTCTTTTGGAATCTTTCTGACATTTTTTGAAAAGTGATCCTTAAGTAATAATAACATTGAGTTATTTCCAACATCAGTTTCTTCTATTTCTATTGTACTCAGGTCCAGCCAATCTTCCCAACAACATCTTCCTAGGGACCACTGCCATTTTTTCATATAACATACTGGAAACTGAAACTGACAATTCTTTTGGTGGGAGTCATCTTTCTAATAATCCAACTGTACAACTTTAGGGTGATCTTTGGTTCTGTCCTCTTGCTCATGTTCCATATCTAATCATTTACACATTCTTAATGATTCTAGCTCTATGATACTGATCTCTTTTACTTTCTTCTTTTCACTTCCACACTTAGCAATCTAGTTTGGTGTAAGAGTCACCTAAGCCTAAAGATTAAACTGGAAAGAAAACAATGAAGAAATCCAAATTCAACAAATTCAAGAAACTTTTAGTAAACAAATATTGTCCTAGTCTTTGTGCACTTTTAAAAGCCCAATATCTACAGGAACTTATCTTCCTAATAAGGATAAAACATGTACACAGATAATAAAGATCAGATGATTTGAAGAGAGGATAAGCACTAGTAATTGGAAGAATCGGGGTAGACTTTCCTTAGAAAGGTAGTACCTGAGATTAGTCTTAAAGGAAGTTTAGAATGTAAGAAGTAGTGGAAAGGAAGAAATTCTAAACAGAAATGTTATAGGTAGGGCTTGGAACTGCCTAGCATTTCTATAGCATTTTAAGGTTTGCAAGCACTTCACATACTTATTTGATTGTTACAATAAACTCAGTAAAATAGGTACCCTTATTATCCCCATTTACAAATAAAGAAACTAAGGCTAAAAGAGGTCATCTAATTTACTTAGCATCAGTAAGTATTTGAGCAGGATTTGAACTCAGGTCTTCCTGACCCTAAGATCACTGTTCTTATCACCAACCACATAGTTGCTTCAGGCTTCTCAAATGGCCACTGTGAAAAGTTATGGAGTCAACAGATGGCATCCTGATCTAAAGGAAGAAGTTACTTTTCTAGACTCAGTTACTGAAATCACAAAAGGCTTAGAATGCACATCTAACCATTTGATGAAATAGATCATTCTATGATCTTATTGGGCTCTTGGTGACTGAGAGTCCTTCTGCCTCTTCATTATGGCAATTGTTTTTAAGTGGTTAAATTTATGTGAAATGTAGTGATAGCCACCATATTTTCTATATATGAGCTCCACTGAAACAAGGGGCCATGTTTTATATGATTTTTGCATATCCTCTCAATCTTGTGACAGATTAAATGAAATGGGGAGAATATGATATGATATTTCCTCATACTGAGTTCACAGACTACTATCAAGATATGACAGAAAAAAATTCAATTAAAGGCTAATACAAAAGTACAGGTGATAGAAGAAAATGGTTTGGTCTAGATCAGATTACCTAGATCTAGGTAAGGAAAGGGTGGGTTCCATAAATCTCAGGTCATTTTTTAATCACTAACTGACAATAGCCACCTTCTTTTGCCTAAGTCATAAGGGAGCTACTAAGGGATTATTGGATTTGATTCTACTGTAGGAATGATGAACAGATTGCCCCATATTATGGTTGCATGTTGGATCTCAAAGCAGTTTATAAAGATCAACTCCCAAATTTTTACTTCTTTCTACTTCTCAGAGAAGCTCCCAGATGGAAATGGGGCTTCTAAAAGGTAGTGTTTCAATAACCTTGATGACATCTGGCCTTCTTGGAAATTAAGACTCAGAATAAGGACTACATTCAAATTGTCCCAGACTGCTGCTGCTGCTCCTTCCCTCTTTCTCTCTACAGATAGATGGGATAATACAACCTATCTCTCTTTAGTACCTGGCAATCTTATCAAGTTTCAGTATCTTTTGTTGGCCAATAACCACATAGGTTTCCAGATGAGTGAAAGAGAAAGAAGATAGAACAGCCATCCTTTTCTAGTGTTTTTTTGGCTCAGATTCAATGAGGAGTCTTCGCTGTGTCCACAATTCTGGCTAGATGCCATGGCCACAGACCCTTCCAGCCCTCACAGGATCCCTTCATCACTGGAAAAGGTAGAGAAGCCATCTTTGCCTTCTTCATAAGATGTGACCTACTCTCCTATACTTCCCTCCAAAAAGAAGTCAAAAAAATCAAAGGATAGCTGTTACCTTTATTCTAACAAGGGAATAGCACTAGGGATCATTGTTTTAGGGATGTTCTGGGCAAGTAGCTACACATTCTCTGGTTCTTCTGTGAAATGGAGATAATAATAATAACATTCCCCTCCCCCTCAAAGGATTGAGATTGTGGTCAAATAAGATGAAGAATGCCAAAGAGCTTTACAAACTTAAAGACTTGATTGCATCAAATTCCTGTCCTGGTCGAAGCAAACATTTCTTAAGCATAGTCCTCCAGGGCTTTTCAGGTACTGGCAGGCAGACAGTGTTTGTTACACAATCATAGAACAAGGATTCCAAATATCATAGCCCTTTTATAGTCATTCTTTTCACAACTAAGAGGAACTAAGAGAAGTCTGCATCCCTGACCAGGTATACACTTTGGGTTCCTTTCTTTAACATTAAAAAAAAGGAAAGTTGTTCTTAAAGAATAGAGGACTCAAGACTGAAAAAAAAAGAGATTAAATAGGTTTGAGAAGCTCCAGAGGACTCAAGGAGTCTTCCTGACAGTTTCTAGCATCAGTCAACAGAAGTCTCTTAGATTTTATTGACTATCATAAGTATTATCTTCATTAATGATGATGATTATGATTATGATTATCATCATTAATATTGATGATGATGACAATAACAGCAAGAAGATATGACTAATTCTTAAAGATTTGTTTATGACAATTTAGAATCTAGTTATTGCCAGCGGAAAATACAAAAAGGATACTATTAAATTAGACAAAAAGCTCTAATTAAGTGCCTACAAGAATTGTGCTAAGGATTCAGAGACAAAGAAAAAGCAAAAACACTTCCTGCCCTCAAGGAGCTTATAAAGGAGTCAAAGTAAACTTATGTTTCTCTATGAAAACAAGATGATGTGATGAAAGTGTGGAAGGTATATAACCAATCTCTGCAGATTGGTATACTATCTACTGAATCCCTAGAAAGACAGGATCAAATGATTATAACTATATGCCACAAGCTCATTATCCTTTATAAAGTAACAGTGACAAATTCCCATGCTACAGACATAAACCGCAGAATATCCTTGTGAACTCAGTACAATAACTATAATGGAACCAGAAAAATCATTACACCCAGAACTGTTGTCCACGGTTGCTGGTACATCTGTAAAAGTTTAAGAAAAATATTTTAATAGGTGTCACAATAACAAATATTTAAAATCTCCAAACTACATGGGGCAAAAAGCTTTCAAAATGTAGAGAATAAGCAGAAAAGATAAAAACCATTTGAGAACAGGACAAGGTGCATACCACCCTTATGCTATTCGGGTTGCCAGAATCAGGATTGTCCTGAAGAGGCTTTGACTGAATCTGTGGGAAACTAATCTACTTCCCAAAATCTTCATCAATTTTTAAAGCAGTTATTTTATCTGCAGAACACATAAAGGATCAATAGCAGGATAGCAGCTTTCCACTTAATGTTTTTTTCATTTGAATTCCATAAAAAACATGAGAACATTACAATGATGGTGATGATAATAGCAACAATAATAATGATAATTCTGAAAATTCTTTGAAATCTATCTAAGAGCACTGGATTTGAAATCCCTGTGTTTCGGTGTGTGGGTTATTTAGTCACATTAATCAAAGTCCAAGATTCTACCAATACAGCACTCTAGTCATGGACCAAGCAAATCCAATAACAACATTTTTATTAAGACATTAAAAGAATGTAAATGATACCTCCTGAGGCATGCAGAAAAAGTATTTTCAGTTATTTGTTAACTCCTCTCAGCATATTCTTTATAACCAGTATGAGCATCTAGTAAAACCTTTTGGATCTGGATTTACCTTCTGAGCTGCCAGCTCTTTCCACATAAAATCAATCTCCTAGGTTCCCATCTTAATTCAGGTTCCAAAGCTCAAACAATTCCATTATATCCGATGGCTTCCCTTTCCAAATGACTGCCTATCTCCTGTAACCTTTCTAAGATTGCATTTCTTAATGGAATTTATACATACCAATACAAATCCCATAGGATTCTAACTATTGAGACTTATTCCAATGAATGTGAACTCTTTGCCTCTCTATTATGTACATTTAGAGAGCCACAGAGAATTCCTATATAGGTGAAGGTAATTCCTAACTATTTTGGAAAATAAATCACATTTATATAGAGCTCTAAGGTTTACAAGTGCTATTCTCACAATCATGGAAGTAACAACCCATTTTGCAAATGATGAAGCTGTAGCTTTGAGAAGCAGGTGACTTGGCTGTGATCACATAGCTAGAAAACTGTCTTGATTCCATGTTCCAGGCTTTGACCACTACAACAATAAATCAACCAGAATTTAAGGGTCTATTAGGTGCCCAACACTCTTCTAGGTGTTGGAAATAGTCTCTACTCTCAAGGAGCTTACATTCTATTCAGGAAAAATGACATGTACAGAAATAACTTTATATGAAATAAAAACTAGGTAATTTGAGTGAAGAGAGGAAAGCACCAGCAGCTGGGGGAAACAGGAAAGGCTTCATAAAGAAGTTGGCTCTCAAGATAAGTAATGAAAAAAAAATAAGATTCTACAAAGTGGAGATGAAAAGGATGCAAATTCCAAGCAGTTGATAGAAGAGCAATTTAGCAGGGGCATCTGCTGGCTCAGTGGATGGAGTGCTGGCTCTGGAGTTAGGAGGATCTGAGTTAAAATTTAAACTCAAATAGTAGATACTTACTAATTGTGTGACCCTGGGCAAGTCACCTAACCCCAATTGCCTCAGAGAAAGAGAAGGAAAGAAAGAAAGAAAGAAAGAAAGAAAGAAAGAAAGAAAGAAAGAAAGAAAGAAAGAAAGAAAGAAAGAAAGAAAGAGAAAAAGAAAAAAAGGAAGGAAGAAAGGAGGGAAAGAAAGAAGGAAGGAAGGAGGGAAAGAAGGAAGGAGAGAAGGAAGGAAGGAAGGAAGGAAGGAAGGAAGGAGGGAAGGAAGGAGAGAAGGAAGGAAGGAAGGAAGGAAGGAAGTGGGGAAGGAACGAAGGGAGGGAGGAAGTGGCTTGGATATGGATGGTAGGCCCTACCATATCTCCTTTACACTTATATTTTGGCTTCCCTCCTCAAAGCCCAAAATACTTTGCAAGCTTTCCAAAGAAGCTTCTTCCCTTAAAGTATCTGCATGAGAGAAGAGACCAAAAAGAACAGATCAGGAGGGTTGAGGCTATGATTGTGCACCTATATGAATGGTTCAGACAAGATCTAGGAAGAATGGAGAAAAAAACTTAGCAACCTTCTAATCCAGTAGATCCTAATCTGAGCAGTCCAAGGGATTATTATAGGAGATCCCTAAATCTCCATGAATCTATACACATACCAGCCATCGATTGACTCAGGATTATGAAGATGAGGATGAGGATGATGATGATGATGGTGATGATGGTGCTCTCTCATGAAAGTATGGCAGAGTGCATCAGAAAGGTGGTTTTAGAGTCAAGAAGAACTGTATTCAAGTTCTGCTTTTGATACATACTGACTGGGTGCACCCAGTATGATACTTTAAGTTTTGCAAAGCACTATAAAAATGTCTAATTTTATCTTCACAAATTAAAGAGCTAAGTGCTACTTTCACTCCCATTTTACAGATAAGGAAACTGAGGCAGACAGAGGTTAAATGACTTGCCCAAAGATACACAGCTAATTTGTATATGAGGTGAGTCTTGAACTCCATGTTCCTGACTCCAAGTCTTACACTCTGTGCACCATTTCTGACAGCTGGCTGCCACTTCACTTGCCATTGCCCCAGGCAGCTTTCTAGCACCATAAATTGCAAAGCTAGAGCCCATTTAGTGTTGTTAAAGGAAGTTTCTCACTAGGAGCTCTTTAAACTGATGAAATAATATCTGGTTTAAAAAAAATAACCTTTTAACATATATTTATTACTCTTTTCCGAATTTGTATAGATGCTTGTTGTGATTAATAAATTACAAATTCATCTAAAAGCATTACCGAGTCCACAGATGCTTCCCAATCAATGGATGCTAATAGTAAGTGAATATCATGTGGTAAGCTCCCCAACCCCCAATGCTTTGCCATTACCAAAGATCCTAACTTTCAGAAAGGTTCAGAACTCCAATCTCTAGCCTACTTCAGCCCCCTAATTTTGGAGATGAGGAAATTCTAATCCTGAGAAGGAGTTTGATTTGTTCAAGATCATATGGAGAATTATTACAGAGGTGAGACCAGAAGCCATGTCATCTGAGAGCCAAGCTAGTGCTTTGGCTGACAGAGTATGGAATGTGAGTTTCTCACTCTTAGAGCCTCGCAAATATGATTTGCAGCCTGATAAAACTCTTCCTTTCTTATTCTCTAATTTTTTTTCTGAACTATACTTACTCCCCCAGCTCAGTTCAGATCAGCACACTGGGACACTAAGGTTCTTCCTTTACTTCTAGACTCAGGGAGATGTCAAGATGACTAATAGCCCACCAACCTCCACATTGCCAGCTTACGAGGTGAAAACATGCAAAAGCAGCACTTCACCTGGGTGAAATAAAGGGACCCCTCTTCATCCAATTCTGTTCCCACTCAATTCATAGAATCAAAGACACTCAGAGCAGGAAAGACTTGAAGTATGATTTAGTCCAAATTTTATGATGCAGGTATCTCTGTGTCCATGAAAAGTTCCACTCTGGCCTGTCATTTGGAACTTCCCAATGTTTCATCCATTGATTCAATAATACTCAACACGGGTTGTCCCTAAAAATAGAAGGAAAGGCAAAGGAAGAGAAAGGAAAGCAAGAAAAAGGAAGAGAAGGGAAGGCAAAGGAGGAAAGGCAAGGCAAGGAAATCAAAGGGAAGGGAAGGAAGAGGAAAGGAACAAGCATTATAAGTACTTAACTATGTACCAGACATTGTACTAAGCATTTACAAATACTATATCTCACCTGGTAAGAATTCTAAAATTAGATCTTTTTGGAAGAAAAAAACATAGAAATGCACACTAAAAATGAAACTATTACAAATAGCATTAAGACTTTCTATAAGCTAAGTTAGCAGAAATAGCGAAGGCTACATTCAGACCAATATAGAAATAACTTACATTTTTCAACATTAAAAAGCCCTTGATATTTATTGTAACGACAATAGTGTAGTACTTTAAGTTTTACAAAGCACTTTACAAATATCATCTCATTTTATACCTACACTAGCTCTGGAGAATAGGGCCAGATCATTCCATTTACTATTCCACCTAGCTGTATACTGAATCTTGACCCTCTCTAAGAGGTAAATAACAGATTTCCTATTCCTATTCCTATTATATAAATTAGCATACTGCAACTAAGAGAAATGTGATGATTTACCCAACACAACTCAGGTAGTTTAGAGGTAGATCCAGGATTTGAAAACAAGTCTTTCTAACTCCAAAGCAAGTCAGTGATATAAGTATAACATATAATTATAGCTAGTATTCATATACTGCTTTTTAAGATTTACAAAAAACTTTACAAATATACTTCATTTTATCCTCACAACAATCCTAGGAGGCACGTACTTGTATCATCCCCATTTTACAGTTAAATAAACTGAGGCAGACAGGTTAAGTGACTTACCCAGAGTCACACAACAACTAAGAGTCTGACCTTATCTTGGATGATTCTAGGTCAAGTGATCTGTCCATTATGGAACTCCTAGTGACTCAGCATAGCATGCCTGAATTTTTTTTTAAGCTTTTTATTTTCAAAACATGTTCACAGATAATTTTTCAACATTGACCCTTGCATAGCCTCGTGTTTCGGATTTTGCACTCCTTCCCCCCACCCCGTCACCTAAATATGCCTGAATTTTATTAAGCATTTGACAAATTCTTAAATTGACATCTTCAATGACAAGATAGGGATGTATAACTAGTTGATAGTACAAATAGGCAGATCTGGTAAAACTCTCATTTTCATTTTCTAATTTTTTTCTTAACTATACTCACTCCCTCCCCCAGCTCAGCTCAATTCAGCTCAGCACACGAAGGTTCAACAATCAGATTTAAAGAATAATCAAGATTAAGGTCAACTCAAGTCATGGATCTTCTTTTAGTCCTTTTTTTTTTACTCCCCCTAATAAAGCAATTGCCTATCCATTTTTCAGATAACATAGAGATCAGAGAAAGGAGAGCAAACATTCCAGGTGATAGAGTCAAGATCTAAGAAGATCTTAAAATTTAAAATGATGGGCTGAAATTAATAAGTTGAAATGGAATTATGTCAGTATAGCACAAGCTCAGAAAGATTCAATAGATCTGGAAAGGCATTGAATTTGGACTTAACAATGACTTTGTCTTTTATCCAAGTACAGTTTGGAGAAGCTTGTCATCAGAGGATTGGCGACCAGGTATGGAGTTGTTCCAGAAGCAGTGTTTCATGAAAACTGCTTGTTAGCATAGGTGGAGTAGTTGTGATCTGTCAGTGGGATACCAGATCCTTTAACTATTTATGTATTGAGTTAATAGGTGGAATAGGGGACAGAAATAGCTTGAGACTTAAAGAAAGTCACTAATTTGTCCATGGTCATATAGTAGGTGAGGAGCAGAGCCAATTCTAGAACTCAGGTCTCCTGACTCCTAATTTCACTGTTTTTCCTTAAAGTCAGATCCTTAGCGTTTGGAAATTTAAATCAACACAAAGAAGATTCTTCAGGCCATCGTGATTCTCAGGGCCAGTAAAGGGCAGGAACACTGATTCTGGGCCAAGATTATAGCTATTGTGGTCCTCAGGTGGCAGGGAGGAAGCCAATCTCAGAACCACAGCAGAATTCCACAAACGTGTGGCACTTTCCCTGAATAAAATAGAGGGACTGGGAGGGAAGGCAGGGACTTTGAGAAATGACTGTGGTTGTATATGACCCAACATGCCAGGGAAATGCAGCTCATATTTATTAAGTATGTTCTCTGTGCAAGAATTATGGGGGCAGCTAAGTGGCGCACGGGATAGAGCACCAGCCCTGAAATCAGGATGACCTGAGTTCAAATCTGGTCTTAGATACTTAATACTTCCTAGCTGTGTGACCCTGAGCAAATCACTTAACCCCAATTGCCTCAGCAAAAAAACAAACAAACAAACAAACAAACAAAAAACTATGCTGGGCACTTAGAGAAATTCAAAGAGAAATGAAGCATCATTCTTATCTTATAATTAATCAACTAGTAAGAATTTATTACATGTTATATGTAACATATTACATATAATGTTACATGCTAGTGCATGCCAGGTACTAAGGATCCACAGACAAAAATTAAGCAATCCCTGCCCTCAAGAAACTTACTTTTCTACAAGGAGAAACAGCACAAACACATAAAATAAATATTTAAGGCAAATATTTAAGATGAAGCTGAAAATTGTCATAAGGAACTAGGAAGCCAATGGAAAGGCAAAAAGTTAGTACATACTAAGTCCAAAGGCTAAGGCTGCCCAGCTTCTTCAAGGGAGTAAGGTTAATAGAAATTGTTAATTTCTATCTAATTTGTGGTTAACAGGACTTATCTCACCTCCGGAGGCTTCTTCATAACTGGTCACCAAGAAGAGTCAAGCCAAAGGAATGTAGATCATGGTGATTTTTTATTCAGCCCCCATTGCCTCCATGGTGTTTTGCCTCATGCCTGCCTTTTTCCTTGTCACCAAGGCTTATATCTTTTCTCCTCTCCTAGCCTTGCCTCCTAGGCCTGCCTCTCCCTTAGTCCCTCCTCCTTGTCTTGCCTCTCCTCATCTCCCGAACCCTCCTTCTTTCCTTCCCCCACTCTGAGGTCAAGCTCTTTGTCCAAACACCCACACCCATAAGGTGTGGTTCAAGAGACCACTTAAACGGCCAGTCATTATAATGAAATCATTAATAGTAATCTCCGGCACACCTAGGGGTCTTATGTTTCTCAAGGGAATCAAACCACACCCTTTGATCCTCAATTCAAGGACAAGCTTCTTCCCCAAAATCTTTGGCCCTAACATATCCCCATTTCTTTTAGGGGTCCTCCAACAAGAATTTAATAATTTCACAGGGAGAAAAGTCTAGGGGTAGAGTCCTGAGTCTGAGAACATTAACAAAATGTAGCACCAAGGTCTAGTCAAAGAAACCATGATAATATTTCAGTGGCTCTGTGATCTCATTCATGTGGGTATTACCTCAAATGATTCAGGCTACAACCTATCCATGCTGTTCTGTTGAAAACCAATGGACTCATAAAGAGTCCAGCCAATGTATTAGGAACCTTCTTTGGTTCTCTGACAACATGAGGATATCAGTGGAACACCCAGGCTGTATATCAATCATCTTCATGTGACTAATATATTGTGATCATACACTTCTTTGATGCCATTCTTTATACCATTTCATTCTTTATTTATAATGTGTTGCAGCATACCCATGTTCACCATGAGCCAATCAAATCTGGAGTTGAGTTAGAAATCATGAAGTGAAAGCCTGTTGTCCAAAACTAAGGGAAGTCAATTAATAAAGTTCAAAATGAGGGAAATTTGAGCCAAGTAAGATTATTAAAAACATAGCATAAGAAACTGGAAACTGAATGGATGCCCATCAATTGGAGAGTGGCTGAATAAATTGTGGTATATGAATGTTATGGAATATTATTGTTCTGTAAGAAACGACCAGCAGGACGATTTCAGAGAGGCCTGGAGAGACTTGCATGAACTGATGCTGAGTGAAACAAGCAGAATCAGGAGATCATTATACAAGGCAACAACAATATCACATGATGATCAATTCTGACGGACATGACCCTCTGCAGCAAAGAATTGTCTCAAACCAGTTCCAATTGTTCACTGAAGAAGACTATATACACCCAGAGGGAGGGATATGAAATATGGACCACAACATAACATTTTCATGCTCTCTATTGAGGGTTGCTTGCATTGTGTTTCCTTTCTCTGATTTTCTTTTTTTTTTCCTTGTAGAAAGGATTTTTCTTGCGCAACTTGTCAAGTATTTCAACATTATTAACATGTAGTGGACTTCCTGCCATCTAAGGGAGGGGAGGGGACTGGGGGTAAAATTTGTAACAGAAAGCTTTGTAAAGATCAATGCTGGGGAACTACCCATAAATATGTTATACAAATAAAAAGCTTTAATTAAAAAAAAAAAAACATAGCATAAAGTATCAAGTCACAGTTAATCTCTGTTGTTGGTGTTTTATTTATTTTGCATGTACATTATTATTATTATTATTTTTTTTTTGCTGAGACAATTGGGGTTAAGTGACTTGCTCAGGGTCACATAGCCAGGAAGTGTTAAGTGTGTGAGGCCAGATTTGAATTCAGGTCCTCCTGACTTCAGGGCTGGTGCTCTATCCACTGTACCACCTAGCTGCCCCCTATATTAACTTTTTTTAAATATACATTTCTTTATGAATCATGTTGGGAGAGAAAAATCAGAACAAAAGGGAAAAGCTGTGAGAGAGAAAAAAAAAAAACAGAAGAAAAAGAAGAAAGTGAACACACAGCATGTGTTGATTTACATTCCGTCTCCATAGTTCCCCAAGTCTTTCACAATTGATCATCGCATAATCTTGTTGTTTCTGTGTACAATGTATTCCTGGTTCTGCTTGTTTCATTCCGCATCAGTTCATGTAAATCTTTCCAGGCCTTTCTAAAATCAGCTTATCATTTTTAATAGAATAATAATATTCCACTACTTTCAAATGCCATAATTTATTCAGCCATTCCCCAATTGATGGGCATCTGCTCATTTTCCAATTCTTTGCCAACACAAAAAGAACTGCTACATTTTTTTCTTTCTGAGGCAATTGGGGTCAAGTGACTTGCCCAGGGTCACACAGCTAGGATGCGTTAAGTGTTAAGTATCTGAGATCACATTTAAACTCAGATTCTCCTGACTTCAGGGCTGGTGCTCTATCCACTGCACCACCTAACTACCCCAAGAACTGCTACATTTTTGAACATCTTTTATGATTTCCTTGGCATACAGATTCAGTAATGGCACTTCTGGATCAAAGAGTATGCACAGTTTGACAGCCCTTTGGGCAGAGTACCAAATTGCTCTCGAGAATGGTTGAATCATTTCACAACTCTGTTTGTTGGTGCTTGCTTTGTTATCTTTATGAAACTGTTGAACAAGCCATGCACCCTCCTAATTCACCTGTGTCTAGGCTTCTATGGATTCAGACAACAATAAATTACCTGTTGATGGAATTTCTAGGTGGAGAGAATTCTTTGGACTTTCCAGATTGGGCATCAGTTTTCTGATCTATGAAATGAAGAGTATGGGCAAGATGATTTTTGAAATTTCCAAATTTGAAATTCAATGGAGTCATACATTGCAAAAGTGGTCTATATATTGTACCCTATAAGGACCTAGTTGGTTAAAATGTGGTCCAAATCATCTTTCAGTATCTTATACCATACACAAGCCTTCTTGGTCTCCATCACCAGTAATCAGCAGCCATGATACTTGGCTTGGTACTGACCATGGTGCTGAATATGATGCTAGCATACACTGGTTAGGGATAATACTTGCTCACCGACCTAGCTGTGACAAGATGTTGGACCCCATACATACTGCACTTTCCTTCCAGGAACTGATCACTCATCATCAACATTACACAACTTAAACAGTGAGCAGTTAACTCACATTTTTACAATATTTTGTATTATTTATTTATTTACTATTTTTATTCTTTATTTTTATTTATAATATTTTGGAGTTTACAAGTACTTTTTTTCCGCAACATCTTCATAAGATGTTTATTGAAAATATCATAGAATTTTGAACTTAGAATTGAAAAAGGATCTCCAAGGCCATCAGTTCAAATCCTTTGTTCTCTACTAAAAGAAACTAAGACCCAGAGAAATCAAGTGAGTTCCAGTATGATGCAACTATTGAGAAACAGAGCTGGAATTTAAACCCATGTTTTCTGATTCCAAATGCAACATTCTTTCCTCTCCACCAAACTTTCTCTCACTAGTATGCCTATACTGGAAGACAGAAAGCAATGACTTGTCTAAGGCCATATGGTCAAGAAATGAGGACAAGGAGTCCAGATCTTCTGGTGCAGAGGACTAGGAGATTTCAAGAGGACTTGGAGGGCTAGGATATTACCTCAAAAAGATTAAAGAAGGAGGAAGATGACCTTCATGTACCAAGATTTTTATAGTAGTTATTTTTGTAATAACTAAGAACTGAAAACTAAAAGGTGCCCATCAACTGGAAAATGACTGAACAAAAAATGGCATATGAATGTAACTGGAATATTATTATTCATTAAAATGAAATAAAAGATGGTTTGAGAGAAACTTGGGAAGTCTTAGTGACCGAAGTAATGAGGTAAAAAGCTATATATAGATCAATTTATACAATAACATTGTAGAGACAAACAATTTTGAAAGACATAATAACTTTAACAAATACAATGGTCATCCATGATTATTCCAGAGTGCTAATGGTGAATCATGCTACCTATGTCCTAAGAGAAAATGAAAAGAATCAAGGTGTAAAATGAAACCCATTTTTGACAGTCCAATTCTAGAATTTGTTTTGTTTACAATATATTCATATTTGTTCCCAAAATTCTTCAAATGGTAGAGAGAAAAGACATAAATGCTTGTTAATTGGAAAAAATTTTAAATAAAATATTATATTGAAAAGATAACTTGGAAAGTCAGAAAAAATCCTATGTACCAAATCAAAGTGGCCTATTCATCATTCCCCTGTTCAATATCTGCTTTCCATCTGCAAAATGGAGGACATGGAAGGATGTCTTCCCATATCTCTGCCCTCCCTTCCTCCCTTCTTCAAGACTGACCAGAACTCTAAGTTCACCTTGCAGTAATGGCTATGTTTCCAGACACAAATTTATGGCTTTATGCATTTTGAATTTGATCCTGAAAATCTGGCTCCATATAGTTTCCCCATTCAAACACGTACATGTGTTCTCTCTCCCCTGTCAGATTCAAAGTCTTCCAAGAACAGTAGATTTGACATCAATAAACAGTTTATAGATTCTATGTTGTCATTCTGTCATTTATTGCTTATGTGACCTTGGACTTAAAATTTAATCTCTCTGGGTCTCAGTTTCCTCATTGGCAAAATGGTGATAATCATTCTTCTAGCATTCGATCTTATGACCCTAACTCTGCATTACACTGCATGTGAAACCTCATTGAGCACTGTATGGCTTGGAGCTGTAGATATTATATCTTCTTCCTTTCTCTTGCCTTCCACCCCCACAGCCAAGCACAGTACAGAGCTCTGCACACTAAGTGATGAGCTCAGGGTGCTGAATGACTGATCACTAAAAGAGATATTATAATAATAACCTCTTACATTTGTATAATGCTAGATATTTCCACAAGTACTTTCATTTTCATTACTTCACTAAATCCTTTTAACATTCCCAAAGAGGCAGGCTTCATAAGTATTTTTATATTTCCCATTATTTAGATGAGAAAACAAAGTCCAGGGAATTAAATAATTTTTTCTAAGGTCACTAACACAGCTAACTAGTGGCCAAAGCTAGAGTAGAACCCAAGTCTCCCAATTCACATTAACAATGTGTTTTCTCCTTGTCCTACAGAAGGGATTCCATTCAACATGGTGGACTGGGAAGTTTTCCCAGGCAGTGTTTGGGAATATGAAGAGTCTCCAGTAGCAGGAAATCCTGAAAATTGTGACTAGAAGGAGCTGGAGAAGGTCTTCTAGGGGCTCTGGTAACACTCAGTGACTGCCGGGTGCCCATCTGCCTATCCTCCTTTTCCCAGATGGTGACATTAACAATAGTCCTTTCAGCAGAATGTATTCACTAGAAGGAGGTCTAGGAAATCCCAAATTCAAAAGAGGAATCTACAGAGGCACTGGCCCCCTAAGGACTCTGGTCTCCTCAGAGGGAAATAGCAATACTATCAACATAAATTGAGTCTCTTATAATTTTAACAAACCCCTTCCTTCTCTCCTAATATCAGGTTTTCCAGGTAGAAACTGAGGACATAAGGTAGCATTTACAAATGAGGGGAAGGGCACTACAAATAATAAGAATAATTTATGCTTTCATTTCATGTTAGGATGGAATTTATGGATATATTTGCCTTTGTGTAAAATTGGAAGAATGCTTTAGCAATCTTATGTTTGAATTCATGAGCCTAAGCCTAGGCTGTAATTAACCCATGGAAAAAAGTGATCAGAGAGGATTAAGAGAATCCCTCTCATCATAAAACGGCAAAAAGGCCCAAATATATAAAATGTTTATAGGCGCTCTCTTTGTGGTAACAAAAACTGGAACTCAAAAGGATGCCCATCAATTTGAGAATGGCTGAACAAATTGTGGTATATGAATGTAATAAAATACTATTATTCTATTAAATCATGAGAGGTGGATTTCAGAAAAACCTGGAAAGACTTACATGAACAAATGCTGAGTGAAGTGAGCAGAACCAGGAGATCACTGGAGTAACAGCAACATTGTGCAATGATCAGCTTTGATAGACTTACCTCATCTCAGCAATACAATGATTTAAAACAATTCCAAAAGACTCTTGATGGAAAAGGCTATCAATATTCAAAAAAAGAACTATGGAATCTGAATGCAGATCAAAGCATACTATTTTCACTTTTTTGGTTTTTTCTTTCTTGTGGTTTTTCCCTTTACTTCTGATTCTTCTTTCATAAGATTACTAATATGGAAATATGTTTAATATGATTGCATATGTATAACTTATATCAGATCACTTACCATCTTGGGGAGATGGGGGAGGGAAGGAAGGAGAAAACATGGAAATCAAAATCTTATAAAAGTAAATGTTAAAATTTAAAAAAAAATAAAAATAGGAGAGAGGGAGAGAGAGAGAGGGAGGGAGGGAGGGAGAATATCTTTCTTCTTGCCTTCTACTTACTAAAGGAATCAATCAACAAATTAGTGTTATTGAGCATCTACTATGTGCACAGAAGTCTGTTAGGTACTAGAGGAATTACAAAGAAGTATGAAACAGTCAGTCCATCAATAGTTTGTAATATAGCTAAAGATGAGAATTATTTCATCTCACACCCCTGGAAATTGGATTCCTGTACCCCACAGAATTGGAAAGAGTTGGAGAGCAAGTTGGTCTTTTAGTTTCTGACAAGAATTTTTCAATGGAAATCATTAGAATTATAGGATCTCAGCTTGGTAAAGAATTGGAGTTTTAGTCCAGTTCCTTGTTCTATGCATAAATATGGTATTCTATGAGTTTAGATCTTGCTTGTATACACTCAGGAACAGTAAGTTCACTCCCAAAACAACCCATTCCATTGTTGCTATTGTTATAAATTCAATTGTTTTTCAGCTATGTCCAACTCTTTATGATCCCATTTGAAGTTTTCTTGGCAAAGATGCTGCAGTGGTTTGCTAGTTCCTTCTCCAGCTCATTTTACAGATAAGGAAACTGAGGCCAAACAAGGCAAAGTGACTTGCCAAGGGTCACACAGCAAGTAAGTCTCCGAAGTCAGATTTGAATTCATGGAAACGAGTTTTTCTGACTTCAGGTTCAGGGCTTTAATCACTTCACCATCTAAGTGCCCCACACCATTGCTGGATAGCAATGATCTCTTGCCTCCTTGTAATTTCCACCCATTAGCCCTAGATCTCCTCCCTAGTGCCAAACATTGCAAATCTAATCACATGCCAGACTTTCTGATATCTGAATATAGTGGCTCATTTACCCCCTCGATATGCTTAGCTCAGTGAAGACAATATTCTCAAAACAAGTCACTGCCCTGACAACCTGTTTCTACACCTGTAAGAGAAGGGACTGGACTAACCAGTCTCCCAAACTCCTTTCAGCTTCGATGTTCAGGAGACAGGAAGAGACTTTCTCAAGTCTTCTCTCTTTCTCTTCCAGCTCCAATGAACCATCCTTATGTGTTCTAATGGCAACTGGCTGTGTAGTAGAAAGAGTTCTAGGCCCACAATCTAGAATACCATGAACTCAAATCCAGCCACTAATAAGGGAATTTGAACTAGGCATTTATTCAAATCAACCTCCTACCTCTGCAATCTTGGACTAGTAATGCAATTATTGTCGGTCTCAGTTTCCTCATCTGTAAATGAGGATAATGACAACACCTAACTTGCAGGGTTGTTGGGAGGATTAAATGAGAAGATATTCATAAAAAGCTCTTAGCACAGTTCTTGGAACATAGTAGGAGCTATATGAATGCTTATTCCCTTCCTATCCACCCACACCCCTTTATCCCTAAGCAAATAACAGCAGAAAACTTTCCTCAAAGAATGCAGTCTGGTCCAGGCTTTGTTCCTTGGATCCTGGTGACTTCACTGACTCAAGAGAGGAAAATCACAGGCCATCTACCGCAGAGCCATGAAATGCAGATGCAACAAGATAGGCTTACAGCTGCAGCTGAGGGGGGGAGGAGGGAAAGAGACAGAGCCCGAGAGGGAGGGAGGAGTAGAGAGGGGGTTTACTGGAGGAGGAGGAGGGGAGAAAAAGGACAAATAGACAATAGAGTGAGACAAAGTGGGGTGAAGGAGAAAGATAGGAGAAGAATAAGAAATGAGGAAGAGGGAGAAAAGGGCAAAGAGAAGACAGAGCAGAGTGAGAGGGAGCAAGGAAAGAGGAGGGAGAGGGAGAGAGATGGAGGAAAAGGGAGAGAAGGGGAGGGAGAGGGAACAGAGAGAGAATAGTGACAAAGTGCAGATGAGAGAGATAGGAAGGGTAGCGATGAGAGAGAAAGAAATAGAGAAAAGGGGAAGGAAGAGAACAGAGACAGAGCAGAATGGGGGGAAAATAAGGAAAAAAGGATGGTTAGAAGGAAAGGAAGAAAGGAGAAAAGGAGAAATGCAGGGGAAGTGGGGAAAAGAGGTAGAAGGGTAATGGGAGAGAGAACAGAGACAAAGATGTGAGGAAGGGAGAGATAGTAAGACAGAAAGTGGGAAGAGAGAGAGAAAGACAGAGAAAGGTGCAGAGAGACAGAAAAAGAGATAAAGAGAGAGGAGGGATGAAAAAGGGAGAAAGAAGGAGAGAAGAAAGAGAAGAGATAGAGAAAAGCAAAGAGAGACAGAAAGATGGGGGAAGGAGAGAGAGAGAGAGAGAGAGATCTACAAGAGCAATAGTTCTTGCCATACTTTCTCCAATAACTGCAGCAATACAAGACACCCATTAGCTGGGAGTTTGGGTGGGTCTACACTTTAATAAGATGGGGAGGGCTGTTTGGGTTATTTGCTAAATCTTTATTTTGAAAGTTAAAACGCTGTTATTGAAATAAAATACACCTTACTGCTGGCCTGTGAACAGTGAGGGAGGGAAGGAAGGTCCTTCTATGAGAATGCAGGCCAGGGATGGAAAAACACCCCACTGGTCCTGCAGCCTGCTGAGATTTGCTCTGCATTTTGCATCATTACCCAGGCGATGACCTCTGCTGGTCCAGCTGGTGCACTATCCCTGCTCTTTCTCCCTTCCTTGCTCCCTGGTCCAGGCAGGATATCCAAATGGTCCTCTTACTATTGCCCCAGATGTTCATCACAAAGATGATATTTGAAGCCATCAGAGTAGATAAAATTGTCAAAAGGAAAAGAAAAGAAGGGGTGAGTGACAGGAATAAAGCTACTGCAAACACCAACGTTCATGGACTAGGATAAAGAAGAATCAGGAAAAAAAAGCTAAAAAGGACAATCCTTCTAGCTTGAAGAATCTGGTGACTAGAGTCAGGGGAACTGCAGGTAGGAAGTTTACACAAGAAGAAATGAGCCAAAAGTGTTATATGAGCCAAGGAAGAAGATTAAGATAATGTCCTTCCATCTGATGATTGGGGGCTACTGGTGATCTTGAAGAGCACAATTTAACAGTGTAGTAGGATGAGATGGCAGGATAGTAAAGAATAAAAGGAAGGATAAGGAAGAAGCAAGGAGGATAATTTGTTGCTTTGAGGGAGAGAGAGAGTGGGGACATAAAGAGGGAAAAAACCCTATATTTGATGGAGTAAGTGAGGTGAGGCAGTGTGATCTTCTGAAATTCCATTCTGCTGACCCTGCAAGCTCATAAATTTTAGGTTCTTGGGTTCACTAAATCTCTGGGAAATACTGGAGCTGTTCCAACTAAGGACTGTCTTGGTGGCCTAAAGCTGCCTTCAGGCAGGAAATTAAGAGTCTGAGATGATGTTTGGAAACTAGAGCAAGAGACCAGTGAAGCTAATCCGCAAATAGGTAGAGCAGAGGGCAAACAGGGAAAGGGAGACAACTATGGATAGGCACTGGAGCAGAGTGAGCAGAACAATGTTCTGAGTACTGGGAGATCAGACTTCTGAGCCCAGCTTCTCCATTAAACAGCCGCATGACCTTGGACCTTTAAATATTTGGACCAAAAAAATTTTCATCCATAAAAGAAATTTGCAGAAATCCCTTGAGAGAAGTTTGCCATATTCTACAGAAAGCCAAGGGAAGATCACCAGTCATGTCCAGGATCTCCTGCAGAGTGCAGGCTTGGACATGAGAAGTGAGAGAACCAGTGAAAGAGGCTGACAAGACAGCTAGAAGAGCACTGTGGAATCAGGAAGACTCATCTTCCTGAGTTCAAATCACTTAATCCTGTTTGTCCCAGTTCCTCGTCTGTAAATGACAAACCATTCCAGTATCTTTTCCAAGAAAACCCCAAATGGAATCATAAAAAGTGTATCATACCTGAAATGATTCAACAATAACAGTGAGAGAAAGAAGAAATGATCCTGTGCAAATGACTTAAGAGTACTTCTACAGATGCAAAAGAAGGGAAAAGGTAAATAGCAAACAGATCATGGCTAGATCTAGAGAAAAGCAAACATTCCTAGATTTCATTTAGTTATTATGTATTTTTGGCAAATGCTCCTACTCCCTCTCCCTACCTCCTCTATTTCTCAGTCTGTCTCCTTAGATGCTAAAGATAAGGCCAAGTGTGAGCCTGATTCTCAGACAGGCTCACTCAAATGGGAGTCACTCAGCAAGAGCCAAGTCAAGGACTCTGGTCTGAAATGAATGGAGGCAGATTTTAACTCACTTCAAAGTCTGAAACCCAATGATAAGTTAGCTAAGACATAAATGAGTCTAAACTATATCTCTATATCACATGTGATGAGTGGCCATTCAGCCTTCCATTGAAGCTCTCCAGGGAGGAGATTTTGCAAGATTGTCTTTTTGGACACTTTTGGACAGCTCCCATTGTCAGAAAGTTTTCCCCCAACATCCATCTTGCCACTTTGCACCACTTGGTTTCCAGTTCTACCCTTGAAAACCAAGCAGGGCAACAGTCATTCTTCTCTCCCATGACAAACCTTTAGATTCAACTGCCATGTTCCACCCCCAAATCTACTCTTCTCCAGATGAAACAGCCTCCTGACATTAAATTTTACAGTACCATATCATTCTTTTATTTTTTCTTTATTATTTATATTTCTTTCTATCTCAACACTAGTATTTATCTACTGTTTTAAGGTTTGCAAAGTGTTTTACAAATGTAATCCCATTCTATCTTCACAACAACACAGGAAGTAGGTGCTATTATTTTCCCCATTTAAAGCTAAGGAAATTAATCTGTAATATGACAGATGAATAGAATAAGATGGAATTTAATATTGTCCCACCATACCCTGACCTTGTTAAATTATACATAGAGTATTATATTGAATTCTGTGTATCAAATCTTACAAAGAATATAAAACTAAACTATAGAACATCCAGAGGACAACTAGGATGGGGCAGTCCCTTAAATCCCACCAGGCTGTGTTCTTATGGACTTTTCCTGGTATACAAAACTTAATTATTCTGCAATATCATATCAGCCTCGAAACTCAAACTTCCTTGATATCCCACTTCTCCTCAGGCTTCTTCCTCCCTCTGATTGCAGAGGGTGGACATCAGAGACCTCCTCCAAGATGCTCCATTTCAAGAAGGTACCCAGAACCATTCCATCAATTCCCCCTAGATTGCATTTCTCTGGATTTTATCATGCCCTGTCCCTATATGTTTGATACCCCCCTTTCTTTTTATCTATTGCTTTTATCTATCTTTATCTTTTTATCTGTCTCTTCCTTGCCCCATTATTATTGAGAGCTTGACTGACATTTTGCTTAATAAATGTTTATTGACTGACCGAGGCAAACAGAGATTAAAGTTCTTATCCAGGAACATATAGCTTTTAGGTGTCTCAGACTGAATTTGAAGTCTGTCTTCTTGGTCTTCCTGACATCAATACAAGTACTATCTTTTTTTATTAAAGCTTTTTATTTGCAAAGCATATACATAAGTAATTTTTCAACATTGACCCTTGCAAAATTTTCTGTTCCAAATTTTTCTCTCCTTTCTTCCACCTCCTCCCCTAGATGGCAGGTAGTCCAATACATGTTAACTATGTTAAAATATATGACAAATCCAATGTATGTATACATATTTATACAGTTATCTTGCTACACAAGAAAAATAGGATCTACAAAGAAAAAAAATCTGAGAAGGAAAACAAAATGCAAGCAAACATCAACAGAAAGTGTGAAAATGCTATGTTGTGGTCCACACTCAGATCCCACAGGCTTCTCTCTGGGTGAAAGTGGTTTTCTTCATCACTGAACAATTGGAACTGGTTTGAAAGATCTCATTTTTGAAGAGAGTCATATCTATCAGAATAGATCATCAATACAAGTACTATCTACTGCATCACCTAGCTATCTCCCCTTTTATAAACTGTTTCAAACTGGTTTGATCTTCATTCAGATATTTTCCACCATAATTCTCTGGTCTGGTTACTAAATGTTTTTGTAGGAGTGTATCTCCTTAATACAATGGTACTCACCCATTCTAACCCTTTTAATTCTTTCCTTTTGAATGAGACCTGTTCTTCCAAAGTCAAATTTAAGTCATGGCTCTCATCCTACTAGTTGTGTAGTAAAATATGCTTCTCTACCTTTAGAACTCTAGTTTGCTTTATTCATTAATCATACTTTGGAGATTTATGTATAAGCATCTGAGTTATGATTTTTATTGGTGTAGTGCACAGGGCCCTAAGCTTAGAGTCATGAAGCCCCAAATTTTAATCCTGTTTACCCCAGTCCCTCATCTGTAAATGACCTAGAGAAGGAAATATCATTTCCTTTGCCAAGAATACCCCAAATGGAATGGTTTGTCATTTTCTTCTCCAGCTCATTTTACACGTGAGGCAATTGAGGCAAACAATTAACTTTCTTGCCCAAAAGTAAACTACTAGTAAGAGTCTGAGATCAGATTTGAATCCAGAAAAATGAGTCTTCCTGACTCCAGGCCCAGCATTCTATCTATTGCACTACCAATGATCCTATAATTATTTCTTGAAATGTATTATCTGGTTATTTCTACCACCATTCTTCTTATAACATCTGTTCCTAAGTATGAACCCAACTCGCCAGCTAGAGTCTTTCACCAGCAGTCCAAAACCAGAAAGTCATCTTACTATCTACCATCACTGCCCACACCAATCCCAATAGCCCATTTGAACTTATTCCATATATCCTACAACATGACTCCATATATTGCTGGAATTCTTCAGAACCTATCTATAGATAGATAGATAGATAGATCCTGAAGAATTCTGAAAGATATAGATACAGATATAGATCTCTGGAATTCTTCAGAACCTATATATATATATATATATATAGATAGATAGATATAGATATATACATATAAATATATAAATATAGATATAGATATTGCCTAACAGGCAGAGCTGATGGCACTATGAACTGTGAACTGAGCACTGGCTGGGCCAGGAGTCAAAAAAAATCTGAGTTCAAATCTGACCCCAAACATTTATGAGTTGTTTGAGCCTGCCTCAGTTTCCTCAACTGTAAAACAGGAATGATAAAAGCACCTATCTCCTAAGGGTGTTGTGATGATCAAATGAAATAATATTTGTCAATTACTTAGGACCTGGCACAGAGTAGGTATTACAAAAATGTTTATTCCTTTTTTTCCCCCTAACAGGGGACCAGAATAAAGGTTTTCTACAGATGGGGATAGGGAAAGAGGTGGGAGAAGGGATGTTATCTAAAAATCCCTGGTTAGCAGCCTTAAATGCACTAATTGGAATAGTAATAGTCATTTTATTTTTTATATATTTATGCTAGTTGTTAGTAATAGTAGAAGGAAGAGGAGCAGCAGCAGTATAGTACTTGGAAGTTTACAGACCCTTTTCACATTTTGTCTCATCTGACCCTTGAAACAAGCCTTTCTAGCCACTAATATTATCCCCATTTCACAGATGAAGAAATGGTGATTTAGAAAAATAAAGTGATTTGCAGTGATAATAGGAACCCAAGCCTTCTAACTCCTAGCCCAGACCTCTTCCAACAAGGAAACATGAGCTTATTATGAGTGTTGGCAAGGGGTGAAGGGAACAAATGGCCCACTTAGGAAGGGGTTTGCAGCAGTAGTCTGAGAATGAAAAAGAAAGGAGAAAAAGATCACCAAGGGACCAGAAGTAGTCTTTGATATCTCTCTCTATCCTTCTCTCCTCCTTCCTTT
>JAJPUD010000295.1:301686-361883 GCA_023553655.1 Myrmecobius fasciatus | reverse complement strand
GGAAGGAAGGAAGGAAGGAAGGAAGGAAGGAAGGAAGGAAGGAAGGAGACAGGGAGAGGAGGAAGAGAGGGAAGAAAGGAGGGAAGAAAGGAGAGAGGAAAGGAGAGGGAAGGAGGGAAAAGGGAGGGAGATAGGGAAGGAAGGAAGAAGGAAGGAAAGACGGAAGCTATGATCTCCTGGGATCAGCATCTATGCCCTGTTCAGTACTAAATATAAAGACATTTTTATAACATCAAAGAATTAGAAACAAAGCCAATGTCTATCACCTGGAGAATGGCTAAAAGAAAAACATGAAATCTTTAGGTAATTGGAATGCTACTGCACTGTAAAAAAAAATAATGAATATAAAGCATTAAGAGAAGCATGGGGAAATAGAAAAATGGATGCAGGAGTGAATCAGGAAAACAATAAACACAAGGCAAAGGGAGACAAGCATTTATTAAATGATTAACAAGGGCTAAGCAATAGGGAAACGAGGAAAGTCAAAAAGGACGGATCCTGCCTTCAAGAAACTTACATTTTGTTGTAGAAAGACAACTCAAAAGGGATCTGAAAAAGGAGGGGTTCATTGACTACAACAGTATAAATTGAAACAAAACAATAAAGTTTGACCTCAGAAAGGCTGAGAAAATATACCTTCCTCTCTCCTTTTCTTTAAAGAGACAGGAGATGGTAGTTGTGGAACACGACAAACATTGACATATCTAATTGATGTGATATTTGCTTTTGCTGAGGTACTTTGTAAATATCTTTTTAATCATTAATATAAGAGATAGCTTGGTGGAAAGGGAAGGAGGGCAATTAGAATATATGTTGCTGTTGTTGTTGAGATGTTTCAGCTATATCCAGCTCTCTGTGATCCTATTTAGATTTTCTTGGGAAAGATACTGGATTTACCATTTCCTTCTCCAGCCCATTTTTACAGATGAGGAAACTGAGGCAAAGATGGCAAAGTGACTTGTCCAAGGTCACACAGCTAGTAAGCATCTGAAGCCAAATTTAAACTCAGTTCTTCTTCTCCAGGTCATGTGTTCTATCCATTGCCCACCTAGCTACTGAAGAATATATAGTATGTATGTATGTACACAGACTTATATAATACATATGTATATTATATATAGTGTGTTATAATATATACCCAAGGAAGAGAAAACATACATATATAAATAGTGCCAGATACAAGATAGCAATATAACTATTTTTATTGAAATTTTTATTTTTGCATTATATATATGTGGTGATTTAAGAAAAGATGAGTTATTGGGATGCTTCTTGTAGCTTCATAGATAGCAATAATAATCTCTAGCATTTATAAAGTACTTAGGTACTATATTAAGACCTCTATAATTACTGTCTCATTTGGATCCTGCCAACAATCCTGGGAAGTATGTGCTATTATCCCCAATTTTTAGATGAGGAAATTGAAGTGGGCAGAGGTTAAGTGACTTGAACAGGGCCAAGGTCTCAGGTCGTATTTGAACTTGTCTTTTTGATTCTAAACCCAGTGCTTTCTGTGCACAATGGCACCTCCTAGTGCCCCAAGTATTGATTTAAAGTGGAAGGGATCTTAGAGACAATGGAGCTCAACCTTATTATTTACAGATGAGAAAACTGAGGTGGAGAATTGATGTATCAGAGGCAAGCCCTCTTGAGACAGAGCATTGGATCTTTCTTCTGTGCACAAGCACTTTCAAATGAATGGCTGTCAGTATCACTGGACCAATTTTTGTGAAATTCACCTCCCTTTGTTAGCTTTTGATTTTTAATATTTGTAATCAGCATGGATGTTGACAGCTCTCTCTGCTGTGCTCTAAACATGGCTAAACATTGAGACTACCCATCTGATCATATCCTCCCCTGTTTCCTGCATCCCTTAACATTTTTTATTGCTTTAAAATGCTCTAAAAATGTGAGATATTACTCCAATCTCCTCCAAACCCCTGCAAAAAAATTCCCTTTTCCATCTACTTAAGGTGTGTGTACTTCTCTCCCACCTGCTAAAGCAGCCAATCCTTACTTTTGCAGGGATGGCTTATTGTGAAGCTCTGCTGTGATGGCTCTATACTCAGCCTGGGTGGGGTGTCCACCGCCCCTGGAAGGAAGCCTGAAAGGGAGGCAAACAAGATGCCTGCCCTGTACTCTTCAGGGTTCCTCCCTGAAGACTTTGACAAGGCATAGAGATTTCACATAAGCATCAAATAGGGGCAATATGCTGATTGGCTGACTGCCACTGGGAATAACCCAATGTATTCCCTGAGGCAGAACCTCAGCTCAGCAAATCTGAGTAGCCAGCAAGAAATATGACTTCCTTTCCCCTTTTTCAGCCTTGTAGTGCTCTCCTTCCAACCCCACTTCCTTACCCCTGCAGGAATCTATCCAGAGAAGTAGCCTGGCTTTGGTGAGCACTGGACTTTGAGTCACAAGACTTAGATTCAAGTTTCAGTGATGCCACATAAAGCCACAAGATCACTCAGTCACCTCATTTCTCTGAGTTGCAGTTTCCAGATTACTGTTGTTACCGTTGAGTCATTCAAGTCATGTCTGATTCTGTGTGCCCCAATTTGGGGTTTTCTTGGCAAAGATACTAAAAATGTTTGCCATTTTTCTTCTCTAGTTCATTTTACAGATGAGGAAACTGAGGCAGGGAGGTAAAGGGATTTGGCTCAAGTCATGGTGTTTGAACTCAGGGAGATGCGCCTTCCTGACTTCCTGACACTCTATCCACTTCACCACTTTACTACCTTTCCATAGCTCTTTCATAAATTATAAGGAAAGTAGGGAATAAACTATAGCTCATTACATCAGTACTACTATTACAAATGTGAACTATGAAACCTGCTCCCAGGAAAAGAGCTTAAAATTCATTCACACCAAAGCAGTCACATTTTGTCCAAGGAAACAAGCCTCAAACAAAAGAATTCAGTGACCCATTCAACAAAGATTATTTGTACCTTTCTTGAAAATATACTATATTCTATTTCTTGTTATAGTTTTACTAAGTGCTACAGTAAGAGTTCCCAGCCTAACATCTATTTACCATAATGGGGATGAGAGGCTGTCAAGAGCATATGAGAGTATTTGACAAATAACTGTATTATTTTATTGAAATAAATTAATCATTTTTTATATCTTATTTGCATATACATGGTAAGCACTAGAAATTCTTTCCCTTCATGATGAATAGAGGGGTATGGGAAAGTTTACTGAAAGTCCAAAGGCATGATGCCAACCAGAACATTTTGGGAAGCCTTGTGTTATGTGGTTTTTAAATATATCTTTAATCTCCTACAACGATGAAGTCCCCTGAGAGCAATTTATCTTTGCTATAACCTCCCCTCTGCCTAGTACCCTAGCACTTGAAGTAATCATTCCTGAATAGATCTTGAATGTAAATTTGTGGAGCTCTAGACTCCTCCCATAGCGTCTTTTATAGAGAGAGAACTGGGATCTGCACTTTACAGATAACTCCATCTTCCATCAGCACTTCAGTGAGGTTCCCACTCCCCATACAACATCTTCTCAGTGCCCACTGATTTTTCTCCCCTCTGATTGGAGGGCTGGAAAGTGACACTATATCCTCCTTTTAGGAGGGGTTTTATAGAGGGACTGGGATCTGAACTTTCCAGTAATTCTTCATTCTCCATCAGCAGCTCTGCTTCATTTCAGCTTTACAGAGTTGAAACATCCCTAAGAGAGATATCCTCTGATCTCCCCTCTCACTCCCAATTTTCATATTCCTTATGTGTGTTCATATCTTCATCCATTAGATTGTAAGCTCCTTAAAAGCACTGACTCTTTTTCTTAACTGTATCCTCAATACTTAGCACAGCAGGCTCTTAGTAATGTTTATTGAACTGAGTACAATAACTACTGTCAAGAGTTCTGGATTTGGAGTCTGAGGATCTGAGGTCAGATCCAAAGATGAATAAGGCAAAGTCCTTAAACTCTAGAAGTCTATGGTCTTTAAAGGGAGAATTTAGTATATAAATCTGCTTCTAATCTTTATTAGAGTAGAAAGAAAAGTAGGTTGGATTTGTAGATAGCTGACTCAGGTTCAGAAAATAGCCAAATGGCTAGGTAAGAGAGAGATTTTGCTAAGCAGAGGTCGCAGTGTTTCCATTAACTCAGTGAATGATTTTGGGAAAGTCATTTCATTTCTCTGAGACCTAATGTTTTCATTTAAAATGGAGTGTTAGATTATTGGATTACTTGCTGTATAGGGGCGGGAGTAGGAGAAAGGGAAGGGAAAAAAATAGAACACAAAATTTTGCAAAGGTGAATGTTAAAAACTATCTATGCACATGTTTTGAAAATAAAAAGCTTTAAAAAATAAAACAAAGCATTCAAACTTCCAAAAAAAGAGAGATTAGGATATATTTTTTCCAAGTCTTTTCTGCAAACTAGGAAGGAGGAAACACATTTATTAGGTGCCTACTATGTGCCATGCATTGTATCACATACTTAAAAATATTATCCCATTTAGCTCTTACAGAAACCTTGGGAAGTAGATGTTATTATTGTCTCCATTTTATAGTTATGGAAACTAAGATCCACTTGCCCAAGGTCACAAAGCTGATGTCTCAGATTAAATTTGAACTCAGATTTTCCTGATTCTCTGCAGTCCAATGAGCTATCCATTGTGCTGATAATCTTTATGTTTCTAAACATCTGCCCTTCCACCTCAGTCCTCTAAATGTGTTTTGAGTTGGAGCCTCTTTTGTGTGTATGAGGGAAGGATAATGAAAGCCTTTGAATATACTTTAATTTCTGATATTATTCACCTTGAATAGTATCTTGAATCACCTTGAAGCTGTCATTTCTCCACTTTTCCCCCAATTTCTTTCTCTCCCCCAATTCCTCTCTCTTCCCTAAGATATGCACCATTTTCCCTGAGTCAATCAACAGAAGGTTGGGTGGAAAAGAAGGGATCAGGCAGCCTCCCCTGCTACTGGACAGTTTGGGGAGCTTCCTAAAGCCCTGAGGATGAGAGGGGAAGGTAGTCAGGGCACCTGGCATTATATGGTTGGATGCAGAGTAAGGTCAAAGGAGGTGTCAGGACCTTCCAGGACTGAATGAACATTTTCCTGAAAGATTCATTATTTGCAGCCTAAGTATGGAGAATATTTATTTGCCTTAGACAGAAGGGGCATAGGGAAGAAGAGGAGGTGGAAGTGGCTGCTATTCTCTCTGCTCGCCACACGTGGGCAAAGCAGGACAGGAAAGGCAGAGATTCCAGATCAGATATGAAAAGAAAAAGGGGAAAATGTTTCTACCCAAAGGATAAAAGAATGCCCTTTTTTCAACTCTCCCACTGAAACTGTTTTCATGTTTCCAAACTTCTGCTTGCAAGGTCACCTGTGGGCATTATAATGCTAGTTAGTATGTGTGCTCCAGTGCCTTTGTTCATCATATTCTCCCTTCCTGTCTCTTAGAATGCCCTACTCTCTCCTTCCAGGCCTAATGAAGTCCATGTGGTAATTGTCCTTGTCCTCAATAGTATAGGGCCAAAGATTTAGAGCTGGAAAAGGAAGTTGGAGGGCATCTAAGGCTCCTTCCAATTCTAAATCTAATATCATATGAAAATTATTGATATTTTTTTCTATTTTAAGACTTACAAGACACTTAATTCTTATCTACATTATCTCCTTTGAGACTCACAATGGCTTGTGAGAAATTTGTGATATCTTACTCATTTTACAAATGAGAAACTGAGTCTTCGTGATGTCATTTGCCCAAGTTCACAGTTAGGGAATGATAGAATGGAAGACTCTTAATTTAGGTCCACTAGTGAGGTCTGTCCTTTTTCTTGGGAAAACCTGATCGAAATACTGGTTGTCCCAAGTCTGATCCCAGCTCTAAATAAGCTTGAGATTCCTTTTCTAACTGTGTATATTAATTATTGCCGAGATTATGTGTTTTAGTCACTTAATAGTTTAAGACAATAAACTATAGAGCTGAAGGGGATTTTACAGATAGTCAATCTAAGCTGGGAATTCTTAACCTAAGGTCCATGGACCCCCAAAGAGTCTGTGAATACATTTAAGAAAAATTTGTGACTTGCACAGGAAAAAAATACATCTTTATTTGCATTCATCTCTAGCTGAAATTTAACACTTATCCTTCAGTTATTGAAGAACATTATCTTTATGTTTTTTACGCTTTAACAATTCTCTTATCTCATAATATAGTTTGATAAAGTCTGATATTGCTTAATCTACTACCCTTACATATTTTCCCCCTGGTTTCTTTGGAGTTCCTGACCTTTGTTCATCCAGATGAAATTTTTAGTTATTTTTTAACTCAGTAATTCTTTTTAGTAATTTAATTAGGATGACATTGAATAATGATTAGTTAGGTAAAATTATAATTTTAAAAATTATATTGGCTTTACCTACTCAAGAACAATAAATATTATTTTAATTATTTAGAAAAAAAGAACATTATTTTAAGGAAAAGTTCACAGGTTTCACCAGACTGACAAAGAGTTCCATGACACAGAGTCGAGTTAACAGGCATCTATTAAATACCTACTAGGTCCCAAGCATTGTATTAAGCTCTGGGGATACAAAGAAAAAAAAAAGAAAAATAGTTCCTCCTCTCACAATCTCAAGAAGCTCTCAGTCTAATAGGGAAAGCAATATGTCAATAGCTATATAAAATTAAAATATATACAGATAATCTTAGAGAGGATGCATTACAAATAAGGGGAATTGGAAAAGATTTCCATAAAAGGTAAGATTTTAGAAATGTCTTGAAGAAAGCCAGAGAAGCCAGGAGACAGTGAAGAATAAGGAGAAAATTCCAGACTTGGGAGACAGCCATTGAAAATGTATTGAGTTAGAAAATTGAGTGTGCCATGTGGGAAACAGCACTGGACCTCAGTGTCATCTAATTTCAGAGCACACTGCCCTTAAAATCCAATACTTCAGTTTCCAGATACAGAAAATAAGGCATGTGATAGACATATGACATGCTCAAGTACTTGATGGCTGAGCCAAGAGTTCAACTTATGCCCTCTCTATCCAAATCCATCATTCTTCCTGTTGTATCCAATATTCCTCTTTATGATAGCTTTTCCCATTGTGTTCTATTTCATGTTTCAACCTGATCTCCCCATCAAGACTTGAAGCCCTTTCATCTCTTTCAGGACAGGACTCTTATCTTCTACTCTGTTTCTCCTATGCAATGTAGGGCACATAGGACATCCTTACTACAAGAGGACTTAAGGGTAAGGACTTGCTATTGACTAAAATAAAGAGAAAAAGATATGGAAAACAGATGCTGGCACTGCCCTCTCTGGTTTCCTGTCATCCAAGGATTAGTGAGACACACAATTAAGGTCAATTTAATCCTGCCAAACATCTCAGGGCTTGCATGTTTTAAAGAATCTCTCTGGGTTTTGGTTTCCTCATCTGTAAAATGAGAGCTTTGGACTAAGGTGATATTAAAGGGCCCTCCCAGCTCCAATTCAAGTCAACATATCCAACAAAACAAATGTGCACTGAGCTTAAAATTTCCAGGGCTTCTATGAGGCACAGTGGATAGAGTTCTAGATTTGGAATCAATAATATCAAAATTCAAATCCTACCTCAGACTTTTACTATTGTTGAGTGATCAAAATGTCACTTAACCTCTCTCTCAACTTCTCAATCTATAAAATGGAAATAATCACAGCATTTACCACATGGTATTGTTTTGAGGATCAAATAAGATAATATATGCAAAACACTTTTTAAGCCTTAGTAAATTATATGTGTGATGATAATGATGTTGATGAGGATGAGAATGATGATATGAGTTGCATCAGAGTCAAGAGTCAACAAGGATTCCAGTTGTTCCACCCCATTCTTGAGAACTGCCTTTTCTAGCACTCTTCCATCAAAAATCTTGGTCCTTTACCTTTAATGGATTAGCATATGGCATGGTTTTGGTTTTTTGTTTGTTTTCAAGGGAATAAATATCTTAAAAATTTAATAGTGTTGAGGCAGCTAGGTGGCACAGTGGATAGAGCACCAGCCCTGAAGTCAGGAGGACCTGAGTTCAAATCTGGTCTCAGACACTTAACATTTCCTAGCTGTGTGACCCTGGGCAAGTCACTTAACCCCAATTGCCAAAGTGAAAAAAAATTAGTATTTTATTTTTCCTCAATTACATGGAGAACAATTTTAATATTCCTGTTTTTAAATTTCAAGTTCCAAATTTTCTCCTTCCCTCCTTTGTCTCATCTCTCCCTGAAATAAGCAACGTAATATAGGTGAAATATGTGCAATCATATAAAATATATTTTCATATTATTCATGTTGTGAAAGAAGAAACAGGCCAAAGTAGAAAAACATGAAAAAAGTAAAAATGGTATACTTTAATCTGCATTCAGATCTTAAAATTTTTTCTCTAGATATAGATAATATTTTTTTGTAGATAGAATTTTTCATCATGAATCCTTTGGAATTGCATTGCAATTATGTCATTCACAGGTGATCATCATGTATAATATTCTCCTGGTCTGCTCACTTTACTTTGCATCATTCTGTAAATCTTTCCAATTTTTTCTGAAATTGGAGTGGTGTGGTTTTTAAATCCCTTCACTATTGTGACTGCCTTCTTTTTGACACACCAGCTTATCAATGACCCTCAAAGAATGTGGCAACCAAAACTCAATATAATAATCCATATGTTGGAGAAAGGTCCAATTGGCTTTTCTGATTTTTCCTAGATTATTGATGAAAGAAATTTTGGATTTGTAATTAACAGATTCCTTCCAAAGTCCAAATTATAATTGCCTTTACCTGTTTTCCAGAGAAAGTTTGTTTTGTTTTGTTTTAAGGAGGGAAAAAAAAACTTCCAAACATTTTTCAACATTCTCTTTCTCTACTACCCCATCATCACTTACCGGGCACATTTGCATCTTGATTGCTGTGCCATGGTCTTCTGCCTTTTATTTTGAACATGTGTCTCTTCTATTTTAGAAGGGTCCAGCTGGGTAGCAACTCAGCAGCCACAAAGAAGGCAAATGACAAATGACTGACAGATTGTGGTGAGTCTATTTGTGTTGAGTGGAGTGGGAAAAGGGGGTTAGGGAAAGGAGATAGCAAGAGAAAACCAAATGCTATCAGAAAGACCCAAGAACATCTGGGAAGTGGGCAGTCAGTAGGTATGTGGTTACTGGGGAGCCAAATAGTGCCAGCTTATGAATGCATTAAATTCGACTGACAACCAGGTCCACTTCTTAAATGGTTATATGGGTTGAGGGTAGAAGTAGCTTGATTGTGGCTTAGTAAAAAACCAGAGGCAGAGTGAAAAACCACCTTGCCATATTAGTGGAAGTGGACTCTTCAGGAGGAAGATTTGAATGAAGAATTTGGATCAAAAGCCCTACTTCCTAAGATTCTGTGATGAGTCCATCATCAAGACTGTTCCTCTGAGGAAAGTGCTACATGAGAAAATCTTGAATTCTAAGATTTTTAAAAATTTTAAATATTTAAAAATTTTGAAGTGATATTATATAAATGCAAATGTGTTATTATATATAGTATATATAGGTATGTGTGTACATACACACACATATATCTTGTGAATTAACATTATTATTATTGTTGGTGTTGGTGTTGTTGTTCATGGATAGATGGGAAATATCTTGTTTTATGCTTAAAAAATATAACAGAAATAACCCTATTCAACGACTCTCTGCCAATGAACATCAGATAAAAAATAAAACAAGAGATAAATCCTCACCTATTTGCCACTGTGATAAAAGAGACCCAACATCCAAGTGGATGATGAGGTCCACCAAATGCTCTTCTTTGCAAGAGATATAGTGCTGATTACATCAGGTCCTAAAATATTATTTTAGAATTTCTTGAAAGAGATCTATAATCATTTATTCACTTGGCCTGAACATTCTCATAGAGAAGAACAAATGAATGAAAAATCCCATTACCTGTATTTCAACATTTAATTGGATGGATACCCTATTGAGTTTATTCAACAGTGACTACATATGTGTATGTATGTATATGAATATGGAGTTGTGTCTCTGTGTGTATGTATATATAAATATACAGCAAAATATATAATTTAATATGTAAATACATAATTGAATGTGTATATGTATGTATGTACATGTGTGCATGTACTGAGTTTATATGTGTGTTTTATATCCATGTGTGTATATATACACACTATTTGTTTATATAGGTAGTACATATATTGTTTGTGTATATGAATCATATATGGTATGTTTATATATGCATATATATCTTTGCATACATATTGTGCATGTACTACATGTACATACACTGCATTTGCATATGTTACATGTGTGTTGTGTGCATGTATACAGTGCATATATGTGCTGTATTGTTATAATATTTACCAGTATACATATACATACATGTGTGTATTCTGTGTTTATAGTGTATATTTATACTGTTTGTGTGTATGTATATGTGTGCATATTCTGTATATATTCACATATCTTTGTGTATATATATATATATATATATATATACATGGATAAAATCTTAGAAAGATAGTGAATTAATCCCAGAAATGATCTTCCAAGACCTTTTGCTGATCCTAGGCTTCTCATGGAAGCAAATACTCAGTGTTTTTGTCAGCTATTTTATCAGTGTGTGTGGTGTGTTTTCAATATACACACTCTATGTATATATATGGCAATAAGACTTGGAGTCATGGGACTATACTACCTCCAAGAATAAAAAGCTAATATCCCATAGAGGAATATGGAGAAGCACATAGTAGATGTGATCAGATTACAACGTACAGTCAATAAAGAACACTAAAGGAGAACAGGAGCAAAGGCTATCAACAAAGAATTGCATGATAAGAAAATAAGATGGACTTCGAGGACAACAGACTCAGGGAGGACAGACCACAGTGTTGCACTGGTCACCCTTAAGATGTCAGGAGAACAGGAAGAAGGTCTACAGAAGACTGTGAGCTCCTTGAAAGAAGAAACTCTTTTGCCTTTTTTAGTATTTTTAAGAGCTTACCATCTTGACTAGCACACAGCAGTTATTTAATAAATGCTTTCTGACATACCCAGGGAAATCAAGAGATTCTTGAAAATTTGAAGTAATAATGGTTTTCATTTATATTATTTGTACTTTGTGATTAGAAAAAATAATCCTGTGAGATATTATTATAGTGCAAGTATCATTATCCTTGTTTTTGTTGTTTTTGATTAGAAAATCTGATGCCATTTGCATAGGAAACTCCAATGAAGAAACACCCTCTATCAATGAAGATCAACTCCTATTCTGCAACTTATCATCTTAGAAAATTGCCTTCATTTCTGTGCAGATGATGAAATGGAAACACTAACTGTTGGTTTATTGCCCAACATCACCCCATTCCTAAATGCTAGAACCTTAACTTAATACACCCAGGTCTTGTTTTCTTTATATGACTTTGTCTTTCCATGAAAGCTAATTCAGAAGAAGCAGGAGATCAAGTAAGATATGAGGAAGAAGACATAAATCCTGTAAATGCAAAGAGCAAAAAAAAAAGAAAAAGAAAAAGAAAAAGCCTCAACAACCTTTCACCATATCACCTCCTAGTGAAGATGGACATAATAGCAGACTAATGGCACCGAAAGAACAAAGTGACATTTTTTTCACCTCCATCATTATTCTCTGAGATCAGCTAAAATCAGATAATTAGAATGCCCTGTTTGACTGAAGTAAAAAGCCAAACTATGATGGAGCAGGAAATAATGTAAAAGGTTTTTGTTTTGTTTTGTTTTTTTAAAAGCTGGAGGTCTGAAAACTAGTTTGGCTTAATGACATATATTCTAAAGGCACTTAGGAAATTGGCAGATGTTGGGTCAGAGCCATTAGGCATTATGCTTTTAAACTCACTGAGGACTGGAGACTCCCTGAGGCTTGGGAAAGGGCAAGTGGAGAGCCAGTCTTTCAACCAGGGAAAAGAGTGACCTCCGGAATTACAAGCCCAGCAGCTTAACATCCATTCATGGGAAGCTACTGGAACAAATCCTCAGACAATCAATTTGCAAACCCTGGAAGAGAGCAAGAGGCTGAGAAGCTCCTGACATGGTTTGAGGAAAAGCAGATCATGACAGACTAAGTTCATCTTCATATGGTCTCTCTACAACCTGCTTGGAAGTTATGCTCAAGCTATTTCATGTGTGTTTGGCTTCCCTCCTTCAAGTACAGGGTCTTTTAAGACCCACCTCCTTCATGCTCACATTGATATCTCCCTGCTCTCATTTCCTGTGATGTTTAACATCAACACCATTCAATAGACTAATTTCATTTTCTCCAGGAGTTCAAAGGCTCTCAAGTTGAACACATACTACATTACAAATCCCTCTATAGTATCTCAACAGTCATCCAGACTTGAGTTGAGAGCCTTCAGTAATGTCTACACCTCATTAGACCATCTCCTAAAGCTGACTATTCTGATTGTTAAGAGGAGTTATCTTATAAGGAGTTTAAATCTGCTTCTCTGCACCTTCTACCCATTGGACCCAAGAACATGTGACTTTGTGGAACTAATTGACTAATTTGAGCTTGTTTTTTGTTTTAATGAAAACAAGGAAGAAACAACAGTAGAATGCAGTAAAGTGGTCCTTTAAGGATAGCAGGGAAGACTAAGATCCAGAATGAGCTGGGATAAATGCTAAGGATAACTAAAAAAGGCTCTTTAAACCTTGTTAAAGGTAAGGAAAATGTCAAAGAAGGGATTGAAACATTGCTTGAGGTGGATAGGATGACTAGAAGGTTATTTAAAATCACTTATCTTTAGTTTTCTGATCTATGAAGTAGAAATAATAATTCCTACACTACCTTAGTTCACAGGTATGCTATGATAAAAAGTACTTCATATAATTTCAATAAACCAACAAATCTATATCCTTTGATGTGCCTACTCTCTCCAAGGATGTAGATTCTAACTTATCTATGCCTGGGCTTCCTGTAAGAATCTTTGCTCATGTTTGTCTATAAACCCACCATGGTGGTGGACACCACTAATGAATGTCCCTTCCTCTCATTTTCTTGATATTGCATGGATAACACCAGTGTCCATAATGACCCCTTGCTCTCTAAGCATGCTCAATTGAATCTTGTATAAGAAATGGTCATTTACCAATGCTTTGTTTTTTCCCTCATAATGTTACCTGATCTACTCTAATTTGACCTTCCTACTACTACTCCTGAGATTCAAACTTGGATTGCAATAAACTATAATTTCCATGTGAAACAAGAATGGGATATGGGAGCCTCACAAAAATCCTAACTCAAGCAAAACAGTAGGAAAAGAAGTGTAGTGTCTAGAACTATGGTCAGGCCTCATGTGGGATATTGGATTTAGTCTTAGGTGGTATATTTTAGAAGTGAATTGATAAACTAGAGAGCAAACAAAAAGAAGACAAACAAAATGATAACTGGAAAAGACATTAGAAGGAATCTAGTCCAATATATTCAGTTTACAGATAAGGAAACTGAGGTTCAAAGAGGTCAAAAAGACTTGTCCAAGATCACATAGGTAGCAAGTTGCTGGAATGGGTCTACTAAATTTAAATCCAAAACTCAGACATGGGGACTTGGCAGTGAAGCAGAAAAGAGCTTCCTTCAAGTATTTAAGCTCTTTCACATGGAAGAAGGAATAGAATTGTTCTCCTACTCTCAAGAAGTAGAAGTTACAAAAAGGTAAATTACAGCTTGTTGTAAGGAAAGTTCCCAACAATTAGAGTTATATAAAAGTGAAATGGACTGTTTGGGGCTTCTCCTCACTAAAGATTTGCAAGAAAAGGAGAGATGACTACTTTTCAGATATGTCTTGCAAGGTGCAATACGTAGACTTTGAGATTCCCCTTCTAGCTGTGAGTTTCTATGAATTTGTATCAAGACTTTCTGGACCAGTGAGTGGTGGTTTATTTCAACTATATCCTCATCTACTCCCAAGACCCTGCCCAGCATGCCAAATTGGTCTGGGCAGTTCTCCAATGCCCATGCCAACATTATCTTCTTTCCAAGTTTGAAAAGTACCATTTTTAAAGGAAAGAGATTGGAATTTCTGGGACACATAATAGACCAATGGAAAATACAAAAGAATGTATCACATTAAGTGAAAATTGTAGAAATGTTAGAGACCCTCATTTAGGTAAAGGACTAGAAATAATTCATCAGTTTTGTGGGATGCTGTTGCCACCTCATTTCCCAAGTTTTCTATTTTAATAGAGCTTCTCACAGACGTACTGAAATATTTCCAAGGCCTTCCTAATACTAGAGTGGGAGATGCTTTCACCAGTAATTCTTCTCCTATTTTGTTCTAGCCAGACATCCTAAGCAATTCATTGAAGAGAACAATGCAGCTATCCATCATTACAATGGGGAATTATCTCCATATAGACTTATAATTCTTTACTTATATGTCTTTCTCTTATAAGATAACCACAGCATAAAAGAACTAAACTTTATGAAGAAAAATAACTACTTATAGTAAAGTCATTATTTAGGGCATGGAAGTATCATCTTAAAGCAGTTGAGCGATAAAGTGGATTGAGTGCCAGACCTGGAGTTCATTTCCTTGAATTCAAATCTCACTTCAAGTATTAGCTATGTAACCCTAGAAAAGTCACTTACCCCCACTTACCTCAGTTTCCTTATCTGTAAAATGAGTTGAAGAAGGGAATGGAAAATCACTTCAGTACCTTTGTCCAAAAAAACCCCAAATGCAGTCCCAGAAAGTTGGACATGACTGAAAAATGACTGAGCGACAACAAAAGTAACATCTTGGAAGATTCTGGGAAGATGGAGGAGTAGGTTGGTAAATTTCAAGCTCTCTCGATTTCCCCCACGAATAGATCAAATTTGAATTTCAGGGCAAATTTAGCCTCTTGAAAATCAAAAAGACTTGGGGAAGAACAGGGGTCCTCCTGATATAGCCCTAGAAGATCTGAAGAAAGACCCCAAACTGGGGATTAATTTGTGTGAAGTGCAAACACACACTGAGTTAGCTCTGCAGATACATCTAGTAGGGAATTCTACTTGGGATAGCTGAGTGTGGCTAGAGCCTCAGCAAAAACCACAGAGACTTTCCCCTCTTAGAGTGTTTGTTGAATAGGAGTTTCAGTCTGAGAAGACTGAGTGAACCTCAGCTGATTGAATCTACAGCTATGCTGTAGAGGCATGGCCCTGGGAGAGAAAGAACCAGCACTGGTGTGCAGAAACATCAGGGCAGGGACACTACTAGCTGTGGGCATTTGCAAGAGGGTATAGCTCTTGATTTGGTCAGGGCTGAGAGCTGAAGGGAAGCTTGAGACACCATCTTCCCACCCCACGATTAGAATTGCTTACACTAATATCTCTTATTTAAAAAATTGAACTAGCAAAGAAGAAAGAACCCCACCATTGAAATGTATTTTGGGAACAACAAAGACATGGGTTCATCTTCAGAGGAGAACACTCATTAAAAAAAAACTTTTACCCCAAGGAGTAATGTGAAATGGTTCCCTGCAGAATGGGAATTTATGGAAGAAATCAAAAAAGAATTTAAAAATTAAATGAGCGACGTTGAGGAAAAACTAAAAAGAAAAAGAAAAACCATCCAAGAAAAACAAGATTATGAAAAAAAGTTAACCAACTAGAAAAGAAAATATAGAGTCTCAAAGATGAAAATAATTCTTTGAAAATGAGAATTGGACAAGGGGAAGCCAATGAAGCTATGAGAGACCAAGAAATAACAAAACAGAATATAAAGAATGAGAAAATAGAACAGAATATGAAACATAAGAAAAATGAGAGATCTGGAGAACAGATCAAGAAGAGAAAATATAAGAATAATTGGACTGCCAGAAAGTTCTGATCAAAAAGAGAACTTTGACACAATAATGTGGGGAATAATCCAAGAAAATTGTCCTGAAAAAAAAAAGCAAATGAGGGTGGCCTAGCTGTACCAGATCTAAAACTATATTATAAAGCAGTGGTCATCAAAACCATTTGGTACTGGCTAAGAAATAGAATAGTGGATCAGTGGAATAGGTTAGGTTCACAGGACAAAATACTCAATGACAATAGTAATCTAGTGTTTGATAAACCTGAAGACCCCACTTTTTGGGATAAAAATTCACTATTTGACAAAAACTGCTGGGAAAATTGGAAACTAGTATGGAAGAAACTAGGCATTGACCCACACCTAACACCATATACCAAGATAAAGTCGAAATGGATTCATGATCTAGACATAAAGAATGATATTATAAACAAATTAGAACAATGTGGAATGGTTTACCTCTCAGACCTGTGGAGGGGGAAGGAATTTGTGACCAAAGAAGAACTAGAGATCATCATTAATCACAAAATAGATAATTTTGACTATATCAAGTTAAAAAGTTTTTGTACAAACAAAATGAATGCAGACAAGATTAGAGGGGAAGCAACAAACTGGGAAAATATTTTTACATTCAAAGATTCTGATAAAGGCCTCATTTCTAAAATATACAGAGAATTGACTCAAATATATAAGAATTCAAGCCATTCTCCAATTGATAAATGGTCAAAAGATATGAACAGACAATTTTCAGATGAAGAATTTGAAACTATTTCTAGTCACATGAAAAGGTGCTCCAAGTCACTATTGATCAGAGAAATGCAAATTAAGACAACTCTGAGATACCACTGCACACCTGTCAGATTGGCTAAGATGACAGGAAAAGATAATGACAAATGTTGGAGGGGATGTGGGAAAATTGGGACACTGATACATTGTGGTGGAACTGTGAACAGATCCAACCATTCTGGAGAGCAATTTGGAGTTATGCTCAAAAAGTTATCAAACTGTGCATACCATTTGACCCAGCAGTGTTTCTACTGGGCCTATATCCAAAGAGATCTTAAAGGAGGGAAATGGACCCACATGTGCAAAAATGTTTGTGGCAGCTCTTTTTGTAGTGGCTAGAAACTGGAAACTGAAAGGATGCCCATCAATTGGAGAATGGCTGAATAAATTATGGTATATGAATGTCATGAAATATTATTGTTCGGTAAGAAACGCCCCCAGGATGATTTCAGAGAGGCCTGGAGAGACTTGCATGAACTGATGCTGAGTGAAATGAGCAGACCAGGAGATCATTATACACGGCAACAACAAGACTATACAATGATCAATTTGGATGGACATGGCTCTCTTCAACGAGATGATTCAAATCAATTCCAATTGTTCAGTGATGAAGAAAGCCATCTACACCCAGAGAGAGGATTGTGGGAATTGAGTGTGGACCACAACACAGCATTCTCACTCTTTCTGTTATTTGCTTGCATTTTGTTTTCTTTCTCATTTTTTTTCTTTTTTGATCCAATTTTTCTTGTGCAGCAAGATAACTGCATGAATATGTATACATATATTGGATTTGACATATATTTAACATATTTAACATGTATTGGACCACCTGCCATCTAGTGGAGGGGTAGAGGGAAAGGAGGGGTTAATTTGGAACAGAAGACTTTGCAAGGGTCAATGTTGAAAAATTATCCATGCATATGTTTTGTAAATAAAACAGAAAGAAAGAAAGAAAGAAATGGGGGCATGGGCAGATGGAGAAGCAAAGGGTGAGGGAAGAAAACAATGGAGGAATCTTTGGTTGGGGGTAGATTAAGTAATAGCAAGGCAAGTTATGGAGAAGAATTTAATTAAAGAGGCAGCAGGGATAGGAAAGGCATGTGTGTTTCTAGGGTGTGCATGGATGTGAGTGTGTTTTTGTATGTATATATCTATCTACATATATATACATAAATATATATTTTTTTAACTGTAGCTTCCTTGGGGATGGGTAGGGGCAATGAAAGGGAGAAAAAAGAATAAAGTAAATAAGGTGCACAGCAGAAAATGAAAGAACAATTTACAAAGAAGTAAAGAAAAAATGGACATTCATTAATATAATTTTTTCTAATATATATTCTTTCTTGATCTGGTAATTTATTGTTACATATTTTTAATCCTTCCTGATATTCTGCTGGGCACATGGCAATGTTCTCTTTTGTTTTGCGTTTCTTTTCTGTTTTTCTTGCTCTGTTTTTTCAAATAAAATATATTTTTTTTAAAAAAGTATCATCTTGCTTGGAAATTACACCAATTCATCCAAAGAATCCAAACTATTCCAATAAGATGGAGTAGTACCCTCTTATTACTTTCCATGATCTCAACATATGCTGGGTCCACTGAACATTTTTAAGCAAATTTAACATCACCACCTAGTTCCAGAACATCATACCTAGAGGGCAGATGTGCCATTATAAAAATATGAATTTATATGCTTGGCAAATTGGCTCCCCCCCAAAAAAAAATTAGCTAGAAAGATAAAGCATTTTTAAGCACCTGTACAACAGCCATTGTGCTAATTACTGGGATTACAAATACAGGCAAGGAAAATATTCTCCGAACTTAAGACATTTATGTTCTTATAGCTAATGAAAGACATCTTAAAAAGAACTAAAAAGGGGAAGGTGCTTGCCAGAAAGGCATGAGAAGTTCAGGAAGTAACATGAAAGCCTAGGTCCTAGTCAGAGAAAGCAAAAGCTGAACTATCAGAGTCAAGGGTCCAGATTACAAATAAGGAGGAGGTAGGGGTGATAGGCCCTCTTGAAGACTACAAATTTTTGAACAACTCAAGCTAATCAACAGCAAGTCCAAGGAGTCTAAACATGGACCCATTTATCCATAATCCAAGCTAGCATGATGGATGATAGAGAAAAAGCAGACTTTTGTTTTTCCTCTTTGAATTAGGAAAAAGAACCAAAAATAAATAAATAGGAAATTGGTACTAAATATGTGAAGAAAGGATAAAGAAGTACTTAGTTGTCCTCAAGGAGTTAAAGTCATCATGTCCACATTTAACTGCATTCAATTCAATTCCATAGGCACTTATTAAATGTGTCTTATGAGAAAGATTACTTTATTAGAAGCATAGTATCCAGGAAAAAGAAATGGTCTTACTGTACTTTCCCTGAAAATTATATGACACAAAGAATTTATAGATATGACATCTTGTTCACTATTGGTGACTTTTAAGATCAGTGACCTGGCTATGATGACCAGAAAACTGTAGCAAAAATAGAGATTAGCAAGTGTTATTTTTATTAGAAGGAAGATGATAGATTCCTTGAACTACAGGCTAATGTGCTTGATTTTGATTCCTGGCTGCAACAAACAGGGAAGAGAGGAACCTTTTAATTAGTTATCAAAAAGTGGAATGGACTGCCTCAGGAAGCACTAGGCTCACCATCCCTGAGAGTCTTCAAAAGGAAGTTGGATGATCTGGGCAAAGATATGATGAAAAAATGCTTTAACAAGATTAACTTGCTAAATTATTTCCTACTTTCCCTCTTGCTAATGGTTTAGGGGAGAGGAATGAAATAATTCTTATGCTATTTCAACTCCTGTCTCAATTCTGACATGTTAGAAGGAAAGGCAAAAGAGAGTGTTTTATTTTGAAGAATTTCTTGAAATGTATTAGAGGAAAACATGTTATTCTAGAGGAGAAAACAATCCAGCTTTCCTGTTCAGCATTGACATTAGAGCCTGGGGGAAGTTAACTGAGCTCTTCTGAGGGAGTTAATTAGAAATAGAATCTCACAAACCTGACTACTAAATAACATATGCCACCCAACCTCTTCACCTTGGTCCTCAAGATCCTTCCCTTGGTCCTTCTATTGAATTATGAATCCCTTGAGGTCAACTATCCTATCTTGTTTATTATTATATCTCTACACACTCCCCCAACCCTAGCTCTTGGAACAATGCTCTGCACATAATAGGTGCTTAATAAATTTTGGTAGACTAAATTAATGAGCATTCAATCTCCCTACATCTTATTTCCTTCATTTTTCCCCATTCCCCATGACAAATTCTACTCCATAAACAATCATGTACTCCTCTTTTCAGAAATATCTCCTTCCCTGTCTTGAACATCTTAGTCAAGATTATCCTCCCCCAGGAAACTTTCCAAAACTAGCCAGCATTCTGGTCAAATCAGCATGTTCCAATTATAAGTGATTTTGCAGATCAGGAGTAGGTAGTAGGTGATGAAAGATTGGTGATTACATTGCCCTTATTGTAGCTAAAATTCCAAGAAAAAAAAGAACATTTCCTAGGAGTTGGAAGCATTTAGGGAAACCCACAAAATCCAAAAAAAATCTAAGCCCATTGACCTTTGACTCTATCTATAATAATCAAGGCACTTAATAAAAGTTTATTGAATAACAGATCTTTGCTCATTCTCACATAAACACTCATGTCAACAATTCATATTATAATTACTTGTTTTGTATTTCTGTTCCACATTTTATGGTTTTCTCCATGTGGGATCCTTGTGTCCCCTTTTACACTGATAATTCATCAATAAATCAAGATGATGCTTCTTTCCTCTGAATTCTTCTAATGAATGACCATCCTTACTAAGTGTATGTGTATTTTGCATACTGATGTGATGCTACAAATGGATATGATTAGTATGAGGCAAAAAGCATTTAGAACAAGGATTCCAAACATTTGTTGTATCAGCAAGCCCTCTGAATCCCTTCTCAGCATATTTTTTTAATTTTAATAGTATTTTATTTTTCCAAATGTATGCAAAGATAGTTTTCAATATTCCCTATTGCAAAACCTTGTGTTCCAAATTTTCCTCCCTCTTTTCCCTCCTTCCTCCTCCCCAAGACAGCAAGTAATATAATATAAGTTAAACATGTGCAATTCTTCTAAATATATTTCCATATTCATCACAGAATAATGTTTTTAAATGAATAAAATAAAAAATTGCCAACAAAACCAGTTATATTGAATATATATATATATATATATATATATATACAATTATCAAAAAACATTTAGGTCTATGAATTCCCTAAAATAGAAGATGCTGACATGGGAATAAATGACTTATAACTCATCTAAGATCAGAGACTTCAAAGTTGGAAGAGAACTCTTCCTGCTCTAATCACTTGATAAAGGAAAAAAATATTGAGACCATATGTTGTACAAATAAAAATCTTTAATAAATAAAAAAAGTTTAAAAAAATAAAAAAATGTTGAGATCCAGGGATTTACCCAAGTTCTCATAGGTAGTAAGTAACAGAATTGGAATTTGAACTCAGGTCTTCTGACTTCAAAACCCATTTACTTTCCATTACATTGTACTAAAATGCTTTAAGGTTTGGAAAGCACTTTTTTCTACAACAACCCCATAAGGTAAGTAATGCAGTTATTACTATTATTTACAGAAGAAACTGAAGCTCAGAAAATGTTAAGTGAATTGCTCAGTCATACAGTTAGTAAAAGACAAACCAGGATTTCAGACTAGCTCTTATCTCCTACTTATGTGCCCATTTCTCTACTATATTACATGATATCTTACTGAAGGAACAAAGGGGCTAATTTATATAAACTCTAAATTGAAGAAGGGAAGTTTTATGACAGCTGACTTAGCCTGAAAATTCAGCAAGAGGCAAATTCAAGATATCCTGAGGGTGGTAACTGAGAACAATTGAACAACCAAATCAAAGCATCTGGAGATTGTAGGCAAAACAGGTTGTTCTGGGCTGGTGATTAGAGAAGAGTCTAAAAGCTTTTCTTAATGACTAAATATAGAGAGATAGCCTAAATTGTTTTTTCTTTTTTTTTTTTCCTTTTTGCTGAGGCAATTGAGGTTAAGTGACTTGGCCGGGGTCGCACAACTAGGGAATGTTAAGTGTCTGAGATCATATTTGAACTCAGGTCCTCCTGACTTCAAGGCTGGTGCTCTATCCACTGCACCACCTAGCTGCCCCCAATAGCCTAAATTGTTTAAGGGAGCACAATTGGCAGGTAGTAGATGCTTAATAAATTAGTCTTCTTATTGTTCAATAATGTCCAACTCTTTATGATTCCATTTAGCGTTTTCTTGGCAAAGACACTGGGATGGTCTGTCATTTCCTTCTCCAATTCATTTTACAGATGAGGAAACTGAGGCAAACAGAGTGAAGTGACTTGCCTAGAGTCACATAGATAGTAAGTGGTTGAGGCCAGAATAACTCTAGACTTAGAACTCTATCCACCATACCACCTACCTACCCTAATAAAGGCTTATAGTGGGTGCTTAATAGTGGTACGGAGCAGATGTTTATCAAAGGACTGTTGAGTAAATGAGTGAGAGAAGCAAGGAAAAGTAGTTAGAGGCACAACTGGACTCTAACATCATGTGAAGTAGCTGAAATTTGAAGCCCTCTGTTGACTTTACAGCCGGAGATTGCTTACAGCATAATAAAATAGTCTTTACATTTTAAATAGTGGCTTGTGAGTTTGGTGACTTGAGTCATCACCACAAAGGAGGATGACAGGACTGAGAAAGAAATATGTTTATAGTCCAATATCATACTGTAAAGAGGAAAATTCCCTTTAATATCTTAAGTCGTAAAGGCAGAACTTGGGAATGTTTTGTTTGGTTGTTTGGACAGCAGGTGGAGGGGTAGAGAGGTGGAGGGGGATTCATTCAATTAAACAAATATTGATTTGGTGCCTACTAGCTATAGGGCATAGCAGCTAGGTAGTACAATGGATACAGTGCCAACCCTGAAGCCAGGAAGACTCATCTTCTTGAGTTCAAATCTGGCCTCAGACACTTACCAGCAGAGTTATCTAGACAAAGTCGCTTAATTCTGTCTCAGTTTCTTCATCTGTAAAATGAGTTGGAGAAGGAAATGGCAAAGCACTCCAATATCTTTGTCAAGAAAAACCCAAATTGGGTCACCAAAAGGCAGACGTGACTGACACAATTGAACGACAATAAAGGTGCAGGGTATTATGTAAGGAACTGAAAGAAATAACAAGTTCTTCCTAAGACAGGTCTTTGCCCTCATTGGACTTCAGATCTTCCTAAGTTTAAGTCCAATGTTCTCTATTCACTGCACTACCTAGTTGCTCATAGAGTATATTAGAGAGCTATAAACAAAAGGGTTATATGAGAGTCTCTGAGGGGAAATTGGTTTGGTTACAGAAGGCTTCATCATATTTAAGCTCCCCTTTAAAATATAAAGAATAATTCAACAGTCTTGGGAGTGGGGAAGGGCATTACAGGCATAAAGAATAACTCAAACTACTTAGCCATTCTCAGCAATACAATGGTCCAAGACAACTCTAAAGGACTTGAGATGAAAATGCTATCCAGAGAATCACTAAGTAAAAGCATAGAAGTGAGAAAATATCAGGTGTGAATAGAGATGGTGAATATTCCAGTTTGGCTGTACAAGAAAAATAGAAGGCTTTAGGGTGAGCTTCAGTGCTCAAATGAGTGTCAGGGTGAATTATTCTTTCCTAGGTGATAGGCACAATTGTGAAAATTTCTTTTATGTGCCTTTTTCCTTACATTACCAACTTTATCCCTACTCCCCAGAAGAAACAGAAGCAGTTATTCATCAATTATCTTCAAAGATGTAGACATGTGGGATGGAAGTTAAAGTTCCCCAAGGTTTCAAAGGAAGGCAGAGGGTTAATAGTAGTGCCACAGACAGAAACAGTGATGTCGGGAGGAGGATGTAGGGAGGTTGAAACAAACTTGCTATTTGACAACGTGAATTTGAGAATCTGCTAGGACAACCATTGCATCACAATCCCCTCTCTAAGTGCCTGTCCTTAAATGAGAAGTCTTGCATTGTGTCCTGCCTCCATCCTTCTGGTCACCAAGGGGGAGGAAACAACAAATGACCAAAATAGAAAACTCATTATCAGTCTCATCTCTCTGCTGGTTTCCTGTAGCTTTGACAGACCAAAAGCAGGCAGGAATCTGCACTTCATCACTATGTCCAACCAGGTGACCATCCCTGTGGTCAAAGAGAGAGAGACAATTTTCAAACCATCAGTTACTGGAGGAATCGGGAAATATAATAGAGTCTCCCAGCTATGGCCCTCTTACCTTAAGGCAGGGGAAACAGTGGTCTCTATGGGTACCTCTTCTATTCTCTATCTATCATTTCCCAGAATCCAGACCCCCCAAATCTAGGGGAGAGTTTCTTTTTCTTAGCCACATTGTGGTGCCATCAGCTCTGATCCTTTACCACAGGCCTCTGAGAGCAGTACCTAGAATTGTGCCAATAAATATTGTCATCCTTCTCTGTAGTCCATTCTGCAAGGAAACCATGATAATATCTGACATTTACATTGAACATTACATACTATTTCCACTCTATGAAGTTGTTGCTCACAACTTATCTCCATTTTACAGACAGGAAAGTGAGGTTCAGAAAAATTAAGTGCTGACCCAAGTCAACAGGTAATAAATGTCTTATGTGGGATTTTAATTGAGTTTTTTCTGACTCCAAGTCCTGTTTCCCATCTACAATTCCATTACTTCCTTGATGATCAGAAGGACAAAGAGGGATGTATCAAATTAACTATATAGCAATCCCATTTAATTATACAATACAAAATACACACAATACAATACAAAAGCAACTGGCCAGTCATGGGAGAAGAAAATAAGTCAGCTTCACTATAAGGTGTTATGTGTACTTCTTGTATAAAATCTTTTGAGTGTTGCTGTGTAGATAAGGGGAAAAACACATTTTGCTTTAGGTTCTTCAATTTTCAAAGCTATGTCATTGCTGTGTATACCCAGACTGACAGTTTAGTGACTCTATTCCCTACCCAAAAATATCCAGCTCCTGAATCCTCTTCCTTAGTCTGTATGGAGGTTGGGAACTTGAATTCTGACCCCAATGTCATAGTAACCATGATAATTTCTCCTCCTTGTTGTATTAATTGAAAAAAAATCCAATGAGCCTGCTCTTCATATCCCTTCTCTGTCTTATTATATAGTATTGTTCTGGAAGGATACTCTGCCAAAACATTTTGCTGGGGAAGTCTACAGGCCAAATACCATAACAGCAATACTCCCTCACCCCACCTGCCCCAAATCCAAGAGGGGAAAGATTTCCAAATCCCAGAGCTGTGGTTTGCTTGTTGGAACAATATTTGACATGACTAAATTATACAGTCCAACATGAAAATTTGAACAGCTTCTCTGAGTTCACTATAATGGAATTTAGCCTGTAATTCTAGAATAATCGGAGCCCACATTCCATGGAGCTGGACTCTGTTCCCCGGAAGTGGAGCCAAAGCATCAGCACCAAGGACAGTGCTTTTCAGATCCATCTTGTTTAACTGGAAGCTGTTGCCAAAGTTCTGGTCCTAGCAACTTCCATTAAGTTTGACATCTATGGTAAAGATTTTTATTTTGTGTCATGGATCTCTTTAACAGTTAGTGAAATCTATCATCCTCTTATCAGAATAATGTTTTTAAATATATAAAATAAAATGCATAAGATTACAGAAGAAACTAATTCTATTAATAGACAGAAAGACAGAGAGACAGACAAATAGTCACATGTGTGTATGTGTGTGTACATATAAATTCATGGATTCTAGGGGAGCCATAGCTAGAAACTAGAATCTTGAGTAGATATTCTGTATTTAGATATGTGTGTGTGTGTGTGTAAAAACGTGCATATGTGTTAGTTCTACGCTACTGGTCAGCTCAATTAAGGGACATATAATTGGAGAAAAGTATAAAGCACAGTGGATCAAACAGATCCTTTTGGGCTTTAATGGAAAGAGCCCTGAATTTGATCATGAAGAACTTGACTTTTAATCCCAACTCTGTCTCTTACTTCCTGTGTGGCCTTAGACTAGTGATGTCATGTCTTTAGTCTCAGCTTCTTTGGTTGTAAAATGATGGGGTTGTACTAGACCATCTCTAAGATCCTTTCCAGAGCTAGATTATTAAATCAGCAAATTGTGTCAGTTCTCACCCCATCCTCCTCCCAAGCAGTCTTGGCCCTGGAATGCACAAAGCAATTTGAATTCTTTATGAGGTGAGCATTTGGTACAGCTTAATTCATCACTCCCTATGATGACTATTGAGGGAGGGTCATTACATGTCCCTAAAGCCACTTCAACTCCATTCATCCTTGTAAAGAACCTCTATAAAAATATGCAAATGCCCCTCATTCTTTTCTCTCTATAATCATTTTGGCCTCTTTACTCCATCTTGACTTTATGATTGATTTCTCTACAAACAGGCAAAGAAGACAATTAGAGTAGATTGTTTACCTGTTTCTTGTTTTATATTTTGCCTCCTGAAAATTGCATGCTTAACTAGAATCAAAGGTCACCTTAATCCTATCCTAATGCAAAGATTCATCTCTTTTTCTAATTATCAGCCTCCAAGAGTTAACAAGCATTAGTTGAGTACTTGCTATGAGCCAGGTACTGTGCTAACCCAAAGACTACAGATAGAAATAGGAAGATAATCCCTACCTTCAGGGAACTTACATTCTAGTGGGAGAAAACAACACATAAAAGAAAGCTGAAAGGGAAGAAGAGGGAAGTGAAGAGAGATGTAGGTACCAAGTACAGGGCATGCTATAAAAAGTCTCGTAGAGGGTCAGGAGCACAGTCTGGAGAGGAACAAAAATGTGTTTGACCTGGTATCCTCATTAAAATGGAGATTCTTGGAACAACCAGGCAATCAGAGCATGTGACAATTGGAAGCAGAAGGCACTTCCAATGTGAGAGATAGTCCAGAGATGGAGTGAGCATTTAGGGTGAGGAATTTTTTGTGGTATGGTAGAAAAAGTCCTATGGAAAATTAAGAGTGCAGCCTGGAGAGGAATGATTCTAATCTCATATCAATGATAAAATTCCAAGTGCCCCCAGCAGTCCTTACCCTGGCCTGATAAATTGCTCTGGACCAGGCTTACAGCTTGAATAGAATGGATTGACAAAGGCCATTACTGGGCATCCTTCCATATCCATATTCACTGAGGCACGCAGGCAGTCTGTCATTCAACCAGTCATCAATCAGAAAGTCTGTTAATTAGAGAGTAGATCAGTCAAAGTTTCACAGAGTATTAGAACTGGAAAAGACTTTTAAGACCATCTAGTTCAATCCCTTCAGTCAGCAAATTGTTCAGTCAGTTAAATGGTTATGAACTGGATCTCCTGGGTGTATACACTATGCCAAGGGCTTCAGCCAAACTTAACATGATTTCTACCCTTCCAGGAAATATGGGCTCATGGGGGAAATGAGGCAAAATGGTGAGAATTAAGTGGCTATATGGAGGAAAGTTTGCAGGATTAAGTCCCCCATTGTCACATAGACTAGAAATGTAGGGGCCATCCATGGTCCTGATCCCAATACTGATAAGTCAAACAAGTTTTCATTTCAATTTTCTTTTTCTGATTTGGCCTGTGGTCATCCATTCTCAGGGACTCACTGTTTTAGTCCTGGATTTAACATGAACATCCAATAGGTCTCAGCCCCACTGCATCTCAGAATTCCTGAAATCAACTGATCTTCTAGCTTCAGTATCCCAACCACCAGCAACAGAGGCTACAGGAATATGGCACCATATACAGCCCCAGGATCATTCTTAAGAGGATCACTGACCAGTGCTAAACTCTCAAAGCTACACTTCTTTCCACATTTTTCTTCCAACACATTATTTTTGTCCCTGGATTCTCTACTCAGCTTATTGGCCTTTCCATATGGCTTGTTTCCTCCCAATTAACAATTACAGGCTTGAAAAGAGAGGCATTTCATCATCCTTTGCAACAGAGGAAATTGCTCAAAGCACTCTCACCTCCCCTTCCTCCACCGACAAACTGAGAACTTGGTTACCTACTTGGGTAGATAGAAAACCTGAGGTCTTGGGACAAGCAAGGAGTTGCAAGGACAGAGATATAATGGAAATTCCAATTTATTTTACCCCTTCCTTTCGCCCCCAAACCACCTGTCAATGCTACTGTAGACTAGGGTATTCCTACATCGGTTCCTTCCAGTTCAAAGATTCTTTGATCTCCTTTGATCTCCAAATTTGGAAGAGAATAAAGGGTCCAATATAGGGCAGCTGGGTGTCACAAAGAATAGAATTCCAGGCCAAGAGTTGGGAACACATTTCCCTGAGTTCAAATCTAGTCTCAGATACATACTACCTGGCTGACCCTGGACACTTAACTGTGTTTGTATCAGTTCCTCAAAAGTAAAAATGATCTGAAGAAGGAAATGGCAAATATTCTAGTATCATTGCCAAGAAAACCCCAAATGGGATCATGGAAAGTTTTACATGACTGATGCCATCCAAACAACACCACCATAAGTCCTGATTCTATATAAAGACACTAAAGCTCCTCTGACTCAAAGGATAAAAATCCTTGTCCTAAAATTAGCAAAATTAGAAAAAAAATGTAGATCATACTACCACATCAACAAGAACATTCACCACCTCTGCCATTACCAACACCCACACTGCCACCAATGCTTATCAACAATATAAATCATTGTTGAGATAATAGCATAACCTAAATGCCATCTCACATCAATCTGCTCGTGGATCCATAACTACAACCAACTAACATAATAAAAATGCCAGCCATACTAATCAATACCCTGATATCAAGGTCCATGAGCAAAGCCCCAGACCATTAATTCTCTGCACTTTAACCTCAGTCACTGTCTCATTATATAAAGCATCTGAGGACTGCTGCAAGGGGCAGGGTACCAATCACAGCTTACCACAGCTCAAACTGATCCAGGCACACAGCTCAACTGCTTTCCAGTATTCTCTACCTAGATACTTTCCAAAAATACCACTGGCATGCCCACCACGTAACCAGACAAAATAGCAGTTATTCTTAAAAAGTGATGACTAACATGGAGTATTAATATCACATGCATATGTATCTATATTATCTGTATTTCTGTATTAATGTAATATGATAAAATGAGATAATATTTATAAAGCACATAACATAATGCATGGTACATAGTAAAGCTCATTTTCTCCCTTTTAGGAGGTCAGAGAAGGGCTAGTCTCTGTATCTCCTCCCACCTCTGCACCTCCAGCATCCTATAACACGAATCCAGAAATCTGAAAGACCAACGCGAGACCATCCTTGCCAAGACCTCAGGGAGTGCACTTTAAACAGGAGACCCCTAAGTGTAAATGGCTACCCAGAAATTGGTTCTAAGACCAGAAGTCCCAATTAACCAAGGTGGGCAGGCAGCCCCACTCTCACGGAGGGAGGCTGAGATGTCACTTCAGAAAGTCTCAACACATCAATATTTCACTCCACTGGAGCGCTCTTTGTTTTTATGCAAATTGCTGAGGCCAACAGATGGGTAACAGCTGAGCAATCCTCATCCATCACCAGCCTATATCCTCTTCAGCAGCTTCCCTCTGCTTGTGGGGCCCAGGGAGGGTTGGATGCCTGGCTTTTCAGCTGAGGGAAGCCTGTAGCATCAGTTGATCTACACTCGGTGTGCAGAGCCCTTTCCTGACTCCTGTGGAGCAAGAAAAGAGGCAATATGTGCAGGAGAAAAAGCACTAGACCAGAATAGGGGTCAGATAACCTTAGCTGTAATCAACTCTACCATTAACCAGCAGTGTGACCACAGGCAAATCAGGCCACCTCTCTGAGCCCCATTTTCCTCGCCTCTTGAATTCTATTATTTCTATGGCCTCCTCTAGTTCTAACATCCAAGGATTTAATCCAATTTTACAAATAAATATTAAATCTCTACTATATGTGAAAAACAGCATGGTAGAATGCAGGGGTTCTTCACCTGGGGTGCATGAACTTGTATTTTTTAAAATATTTAGATAACTATATCCTTTTCAGTCTTATGAATTTTGTTTTATCCATTTAAAAAACATCATTCTGAATCCACCAGGATTCATATTTTGCCTCTGACACATGCTGGCTAGGTAACTCAGGGGCCACAGTGCCCTAGCCCAGATAACTCTCTAAAAACATAAGTAGCAGAACATGTATCTTCTGCACTGTTGAACAGAAGATCCTTCTAACAATAGCAATTAATAATCCATCAGAATTTATTAAACCAGCTCCTGTCAATGTTCTCAACCTGAGACCCAACCTGGGAAAAATGTAGACTTCTGTGAGGATGCTAAATGCCTTCTAGATTAGTCCACCCTATCCCCTTTCTATCTCAGGAACCCAAAGGATTTGATCACAGGATGAAGAATACCAAAGGTACTCAAATTGACTAAGATAACAGGAAAAGATAATGAGCAATGTAGCCAGAGGGGTGGGAGGGGGGAAGTGGGACACTAATACGTTGTTGATGGAGTTGTGAATTGACTCTACTATTCTGGAGAGCAATTTGGAACTATGCCCAAAGGGCTATTCAAACTGTGCACGCCCTTTGATCCAACAGTCTTTCTGTATCCCAAAGAGATCATAAAGGAGACAAAGTAATCTACATGTGCAAAAATGTTTGTGGCACTCTTTTGGTAGTGGCAAGCAACTGGAAAATGAATGGGTGCCCATTAGTTGGAGAATGGCTGAATAAGTTATGGTATATGAATGTTATAGAATACTGTTCTATAAAAATGATCAGCAGGATGATTTCAGAAAGGCCTGGAGAGACTTACATGGACTGATGCCAAGTGAAGTGATTAGAATCAGGAAATCATTGTATACAGCAACAACAAAATTATACAAGATCAATTCTGATAGACATGCTCTCTTCAACAATGAGATGATTCAGACCAGTTCCAATGGTCTTGTAATGAAGAGAGCCATCTGCACCCAGAGAGAGGATTGTGGGGACTATGGATCACAACATAGTATTTTCACTCTTTTTGTTGTTTGCTTTCATCTTGGTTTTTTTCTCATTTTTTTCCTTTTTGATCTAATTTTTCTTGTGCAGCATGTTTGTGGAAATATGTATAAAAGAATTGCACATGCTTAACATATATTGAATTACTTGCTGTCTAGGGGAGGGGATGGGGGAAAGGGGAGAAAAAATTTAGAACACAAGATTTTGTAAGGGTGAATATTGAAAATTATCCATATATATATATATATATTTTGAAAATAAAAAGTTTTAATTTAAAAAAAGAATAGCAGTGGTCGATGGGACCCTGAAGCTCATCTAGTCCAGTCTCACTTTTTACAAATGAAGAAATAGAGACTCAGATCAAGGCAAAGTGTTGCCTTTATGCCAAAGGTAACATATAACCATGACTACCATTAATAAAAATAATAGTAGTAGTAGTAAGCTAGCATTTAAAAGTTTATAAAGCATTTTCCAAATGTTATCACATTTGATATTCACACCAATCCTGGGAGTAGGAGTTATTACAATCTCAATTTTACAGATGAGAAAACTGAGGCAGACAGAGGTCAAGTGACTTGATCAGAATCATACAATCAGTAAGCATCTAAGGTATGATTTGACTTCACTCTTACTAACTTCATAGCTAACATTCTCTCCACTGTCACCCAGCAGAAGAGCCCAGGTTTCCTGAATGAATCTAAGTTCATTTCTCTATTGCACTAGTTGTCTAAGGTTGCCTTGGTATAATTTAGGAGATGTTTCACCAATATGGTGAAAACATCTGGATGCCCAATATAACTAGGGTGCCAAGAGGTAGTGGAAATTGACAGAAGCCAAGTGGACAATGGGAATGACTATTCTCTTCTCTTCTAACTCCTGAGCTCTGCATGGATTATCCCATGACGTAGAGAAGATAACTTAGTGTTTCTGAGCAAATCAACAGCTTTCCTTTAAATTTCATTCCTCCCTCTTCTTCCTTTGTCCTTCTCCCTCACTCTTCACCCCATATCAATCATATCTATTTTGTTTTAGGAAGAAACCTTAGAAGTCTTCCAATCCAACTCCTTTATTTTGCTCTGAAATTAGTTTATCTGATATTATGCTTATTTGTGTAAATAGTATAATTATGACAGACCAACAATTTAGCATATCCCCAAGCAGATCTTTAAGCTCCTTAAAGGAACTAAATCATATTTCATCTTCACCTACCAGAGACTTGCACATAATACAAAGAATGTTGGACTTGGAATCACAAATCTTAGGTTCTGATCTTATGTCTGTCATTTGCCCATATTAACCCTGGACAAGAAGATCTTCCATGTCCTCTATACTAGACCTCTATAATTTGTTTCCTCATCTGCAATATGGCTATTACAATACATAATACTCCCTTACAGAGTTGTGAGGAATAAATGAAGTCAAATGTATGACAAGCATTTAACTCATTTGAAAGAGCTATTTAAATATCTTTAGTTATCATTCATTAAGAAACAGATGTAGAAGATAAGTGCCCAAGGTCACACAGAGTCAAAATTAGAACCCAGATTTCTTGGCCAATCTGTTCTTCACTGTGTGGTTAAAGATATTTAGTTAATGGATATGCAGATGCATGAAATGAGGCTTACCACATCAGATTTGCTGCTAAGGGTATGCTATTTTTGGGCAAAAGCTGAAGTAAAGGAGTCTGGGTCAGAAGGGCAGTCGGGAGTGGATGCCAATCGGTAGAAGGATCTGATATGGGCATGAATTTTTAATGGTTTGGAATCAAGTTGGCCAGATCAGAGGTATTCAGTGTACATCCATGGTCCTGCTCTTAAGGTTCATATCAAAAAAACAAAAACAAAAACAGAATCCAAAGGGCAAGGTGGAGAGCCATGGACAAAGATCAAATTGGTCTGAGTTGCTTTACCAATAGAAAACAAAGAAAGAAAAAAGAAGGGAAGGAAAGGAGTCTGTGCTACTGTTGAGGTCCTGAGTACCTAGGCTTCCAGATTGTACATAGTAACTCAGGCTCTTTCTGATATTGCACAGAGACATTTTGACCTCACCCTGTAACCTCAACACTACAGTGAAATTTTGATCAACAGAGATTAGAAATAAGAATATCTAATAAGACATTTCCCCCTTGGGCTATGAAAAGAAATGCCTCCCAGAGAGCAGGTCCAGTTTCTAAAGCTAAATCTCAAAGTCCTTTCCCCAGATTTATTTCTACCTCTCTGTGTATGTCTGTGTTTCTTTCCATGGGTTTGTGTATGTCTCTCTGTGTTAGTCTGTCTTTTTGCTCATCTCTGTCTCTGTCTATCTCTCTCTTTGTCTATGCTCCTCTCTGTCTCTCTGTCTCTTCTCTTCTCCCTCCATCCCTCTCTCTTTTTGTATTTGCTAACTCATTCTATCTTCATAATGACTCAGTAAGACCTCTCCAGAAACAGACTTACTAAAAATGCATAAAACACTATTGATTCTTGGGAATCCACAAACAAATACAGAAATACTAAGGATTTCAATAACCAGCTAAATTGCTCCCACTCACTGTAGGTCAAACCACTGGCACAATTCAAATCTATACCACAGAGGGTTGACAAAGTCCAGTTCTCTGTGGAATATTCTCTTCTCTTTCTTTCTCCAAGAAATATATTTTTAAAGGCCATCTTCCCTCTGGTAAGTTGTTGCTTGAATCTCCAATTCAGAATTTCAATTGGAAATTCTTTAACTCAGAATTACTCACTAGGTAACACCTAAAGGTAAAAATAGCCATCCTCAGAATTACAATTGTGTCCTCAAAAAAAAGGAAGTAGAAAAGCTAAAGAAGATTGAAGAACTGAACATCCAGTAACCCTCCTCTGAGTTTCACCTTTGTAAAAGCAGGCTATTTGCTATGTGTTTCTTCTGCAAACCATTTTCTTCTTCTTAGAGTGGATTAGAGTAATCTCCCCCCCTTCCCCATGCAATTGGTTGCAGTCCAGTCCAGAAATCCAAGAAAGAAAATGAGTGAAAAGAAAAGGGGAAAAAAGGTGAAACATATCAAAGTTTGCTCTTTATAATTATAATTATGGGAAGAGGTGTTTTCCTCAAACAAGAGTCTCTCTTTTCAGATTCTTAATTACCAAATATCTTGGAGGCAGCCTCAGGCTCAATGGGAGAAATCCAGGAGGACTTCTTATTAAGGGACTGGGACAACAAAGGTCCAGATTTAGAAATATCATCAAATTGGTTGGAAATAGATTGGTTGGAAAGACTCATCAAATTGGACTAGGGGATCAATCCCCTTTACACCTTCTTCCCACAGGTGACTTGCCCCAGGCTGCCCCCAGAGAAAAGACAGCAATAAAATCCCTAATCAATAACATAGAGGCATTGATAATATTTTTTTCCATTTTATTTTGTGTTATTCTGAACCTAAGAAATACCAAACAAAAATGATCATTTCCATACATTGTTGAGGGAAAAGATTGTACTTAAAATTACAAATCTCCATTGTAGAGAACTTTTCTTTTAGGGGAAAATAATAATAAGTAAAATATAGCACTTTGATGTTTTCAAGATATTTTACATATATTATCAGTCAATCAACAATTATTAAGCACCTATTATTTGTCAGTCATTGAGCTCAGCACCATGACTACAAATACAATGAAAAAAATCCTACTAGCAAAAAGCTTGTGTTCCAGTGGTGGAAACCATAAGATAAACTCATAAATAACCCTAAGAGGTATTATTACCCACACTTTAAAGGTGAAAAACAGCCTTAGAGAAGTAAAGTGAAAGTTATATCAATATGTAACAAAACAAAATTTTGTTTCCACATTTTTTCAAAAACATAACTAATGAAACAAATTTTCTGTTTTCCCGATTTTCCTGGTCTGCCTTGTCCAATGCCCACACGGATGCTGAGTTCCCAAAATTTCAATGTATATAAATTAATAACCTATTTATATAGGAATAGAGACTCGTTGGGGCTGCTAGATAGGGCAATGAATAGAACACTGTTTCTGAAGTTAAGAAGACCTAAGTTCAAATCCAGATTCAGACACTTAACACTTAATAGCTGTGTGACCTTTGGCAAGTCCCTTAACCTCCATTGCTTTACTCCCCCCAAAAATAAATCAGGTTTTTAAAAATGCAATAGACACTGGTTAACAGTGATATTATTGGTATGGGAAATTCCAACATAAGGAAACTCCTACCTTCTATAGTAGAGTCAGAGAATTTTACAAAGCATTGAGATTGAGTCACTATTATCATGTATTTATTAAAGGTGGCATCAAACCCAGGATTTCCTGGCTCAAAGTCCATCTGTTATCTAGTACTTCATGCCCCATACTATCCCAATTTCTTCACTAGCTTTTATAAAGAGTAATCAATTGATAAGTATTGATTAGATGCCTACTATGTGCCAGGCACTATGCCAAGCCCAGGGATACAAGTACAAAAAAAGTCTTTCATATATAAGAAAAGGGAAAGGAACACAATTTTTTCCAACTGAACATGAAAAATCCAAGGCTCAGAAAAATTAACTGCTTGTCCTTAGGCAACAAAGCTAGCTTCTTAGCTGCAGAACCAAGACTGGAATCCAGGTCTCCCAAGTCCTAGCCCAATACTCTTGCATCACTCACAGAACTACCCTTGAAAAATTTGTTTACTAACAAGAATAAAAAAAGTTACTAAAACATCAGGCTTAGGGTTTAGCCAGAAGCTAGATGAGATTTATTGAGGGAAGCCATACAACTGTCTCACTCTGAGTTTCCATTCTGACAGTTTAAAGGAGGTCACCCCCAAACTCCCTTTAGCTCCCCATCCCTGCCCCTACATCCCAATGCAGGTTACTTTGACATACAAACCAGCTCCTAGGCTAATGTCCAACCAAGTCAATGCAGAGTGGACACCCTCCTTCCCCGCTGGTTCCCCCATAGATATTTCTTTAGGCACAAACCAAGATTGCTACCTGAAAACCCCAGGGAGAGACAAACCTATAAGAGAAAGGATAAACTCTCTTTTTAGAATCTAGATGACATTTAGGACGCCTTTTAAAACAATTCTTTAATATTGTGAATTTTACAACTATTAGCCAACAAAGAACAATGAAAAGGATTATATTTCAAAATCCCTGAACTTCTATCATATATAGGTTAAAACATATGCTAAATTTTACAAGTCAATAACACGATTTCTTTGTGTATTTCTTTTTAAATTTTGTATGTATATAAAATATTTTATTGAAACCTCTGCTTTAAAATGTAATTTCTATCATTATCCCAGTAACTCTTTCTCTCCTCCCCAATAAAAAGTCCTGCCCCCATCTTCAACTGACCAAGCCTCAGGGTCCTGTAACCCTGGATTCTGCCTGGACACAGAAACATGAAGCCAACCCCTGAGCTGCCTCCAGGCCACCTCCCATCTCCCAGAGATATATGAACTGTATATAGAAAATGCAGAGAACTACAGTATCTTAACAAGAGTGAAACAATTGCCTCACTTGCCTCAGACAGGCAAAGCAGAGGGGTAGATAGAAAATATCCATCCATTCTCCCAGACATTTAATGTTTTTAGGAAGGGGAATGGAGAATACAAAGATAACCCGTTACCTTGTCAGTGAGGAGGCTAAGGGGGCTGATCACTGACAGTGCACTTCTTTGCGCTTTGGGCTGGGGAAGGGGTTTTGTAACTTGGAAGCACACAAGTTTTTAACCAAGCAGTCAGAATAGGAAGAGGAACAAGGACCAGGCTAGGAAAATGTGAAGGGAAGATTCAAAATCGATACAAAAAAAGGCAAAGTAATTTGCTCCTTTTCCTTCTTTTACAGTTGAAGCCCAACTTTCAAGCTGACCCCACGGGAGGACAACTAGGAACTGCCAACCTATGGATGTTTGAATGGATCCCACACTTCCTCTGAGTTGGCATTTCTCTTGGATCTTCATGGAAACCCATTGGAGCCTACCAGAGTTGGGAGGGACCTTTCTCAGAATAGCTCAGTGATCTGGGGAAGGATTCTGGAAGAACAAAACTTCAGACAATCTGCTAAACCCAGCTGAGGACTTTGTGAATTCTCCCACAAATCTGAATAAAAATTTATATCCATGATGGCTAACTAAATACTATATGACCTTCCACTGTTTGTCTTTAGGCAACCTATCATATAATTATATATCATATTATATGCCTTTATTATATTATATACAACTACATATATAAACATATATGCATATATATATATATACACAGAAAGAGAGAGAAAAAAGAGAGAGACACACACAGAGGAAGATTGATATATATTATTTACCATAATAGAGTTGGGTAGCCAAGTGGCATAGTGGATAGAGTGCCAAGCCCAGAGTCAGGAAGCCCTTTTTTCATAAGTTCAAATCCAGCTTCAGACACCTACTAGTTGTATGATCCTGGGCAAATCACTTAACCTTGTTTCCCTGAGTTTCCTCCTTGGTAAAATAAGCTGAAGAAGAAAATGGCAAAAAAAAAATCTTTCCAGTATTTTGCCAAGAAAACCTCAAATAGAATTATGAAGAATCAGCCATGACTGAAACAACTGAGCAACCACAGCAGAAAGAATATTCACTAGAGTCAGTTGTGCTGGGTTCAAATCTTGCTTTTGACAATTATGTATAATCTTGGTTAAGTCACTTAACTGTAAACTAAAGAGATTGATCAAACAATATGTGGCAAATGATATAATGGAAAATTGTTGTGCTTTATGATATAATGAATAAAATGAATACAGAGCTCTTTAAGACATATGAAATGATGCAGAGAGAACAAGGAAAAATATAAATAATGTAATGTGAAGCACAATAAAAAAAGGCTGTGAAATTATAATGACTAAGCATGGACCGAGAGAAAAGATATGAAAATACAGCTTTGTCTCCTCTTTGAAGAGATAAGGGAACTATGGATATCGATTACATGTAATGTCAGAATTAGTTGGTAAATTGGTTAGTAATATTGAACTGGTCTTTCTCTTCTTTATTCTTTGTCTTAAGAAATAGCTCTTTGGATAAGGGAAATGGGGAACATATTGAAAAACATAAAAATAGAAGTTATCAGTAAATTTAAAATATAATAAAATGAGAAGGTTGGACAAGGTGACTCAAAGCCCTGTCCAACTCTATGATCTTCTATGATTTCTGCTTTTGTTATTGACTTCCCTATAGAAAAATTCAATATTTTAGAGTCAGGAACAGAGAGACTTACAGAACTAGGGTATACCCAGCCAAATGGCAAAAATCCACCATGTTAACTTCCACCATGAGGCTTATCCACCTGAAGATTTCTTTTTCTTGTTTCATTTGACTTCTCATATGATCGTGGCCATGGTGATGATCATAACAGTAATGATTTAGACTATTGTCAAGCATATGAAGTGCCTAACAAAAATATAGGAACTCTAATGAAACTTATTCTGTTTTGGCTTTTCGTGAGAAACTGCTAAACATATTCTTCAAACCCTCTCTCTGTTCTCTCTACTCAGTGCTTCTTGAAGTATCTCAGGATGATATGATATAATAAAAAAGACTGGATTTAAAAGTCAGGGAATATGAGTTTAAATCCTGGTTCTACCACTCAGTTGTGTGGTGCTGGGTAAGTCATTTAATCTCAATGAACCTTCATTTCCTCATCTTTAAAATGTAAGGATTGGGATGTCATTGTTCAATCATTTCAATTATTTCCAACTCTTTTTGACCTAATTTGGGGTTTTCTTAGCAAAGGCCCTGAAGTGCTTTGTCATTTCCTTTTCCAGCTCATTTTACAGATGAGGAAACCAAAGCAAACAAGGTTAAGTTATTTGCTCAGGGACACACATCTAATATCTGAGGTCAGATATGAACTCACAAAAATGAGTTTTCTTGACTCCAGGGACATCCATTGTATCACATAGCTGTTCAAAGGATTGAAATAGTCTTCAAAGTCTACTCTAAATTGATGGCCCTAGGTTGTCTCTGAGCTAATTCTGGACCACATCATGGACCTAAAACTAACTCTCCTTGGGGAGACCTGAGATCAGGATCTTGGTGTTTATCTTTGCTGGGAGTAAGCTTAGAGTTAAAGAGGGAAATAGAATTTACCAGATCTGCTCTCCTCTACAATAGGCCATGAGATAAAATCCAAACGTCCTTGGTCCCTTTAAAAGTGACAATCTTTATCCATTACTCCTTTCCCCATGCCTTTCAGAGGACAAGGCCACCAAATGACCTCGAGGAAAGAAAGGACAAAAAATAGCTTTCTGAAAGCCCAGAGAAAAATTGAGCAAAGACAGAGGATGCTGTGAATTGGGGAAGAAAAGGTGGAAAAGGCATTCTAAGGGAACAGTACATCTTTTATTGATCAGCACATTAGCTTTTGATAAGAAGCCATTGTGCTGTATGTCCCTGCCATCAAGAGAAACCCAGAGGAAGCCTGCTCTGGATGTCGAGGTGTCTACACTAGGGCTATACATGGTCCCTGGACAGAAACACCTGTGATGATGGCTTGACCCAGGTCCACATGGATATCCTGGTGTGGGGAAAGGGGAACCAAGAAAGCCATGTCAATGTGCTGAGAGTTGGAAGACAGAGAAGGCATTTTTTTTTCCTAGAAGATAATAGTCATTTTCTGCTTTCCCTCTTACACCATAGAACAAGATGACCTTCTCAATGCTCGTTCAGTGCATTGACCAATGCTCAATGCATGAAGAAGGTCCCTGCTACTCTCAGTCTTATAATATAGGGATACTGAGGCTAATGACCTCTCTTTCCTAAAACATGGTCCTAATCTGCTGTGACTTGAAATTATCAGCATTTAATGCAATCCTGTGGATTAAAATATTATGCATCCATAAGGACCTCATTATAATGAAAACATGTCACTTAGTAAGGTCATGTAGCTACATTCCTCTACAGGTCATTTGGAGAATAGAGGGCTTAAGATCAGTGTTTTCATGGAGGAAGGAAGAAAAAGTCTGGAGCAACAGGTTTTATACAAATTAAACAGGAATGAATTCGACGTCAGAATCAGGGAACCTGGCAAGCCTATGGACAGCATGGTGCTCCAGCCAATGAGGGGATAAAGAACACAAAAAGAGACAGGAAAACAATGAAGATAAAATTCATCAGTCCTCATATTGGCCTTAAAAAGGGATTTCTAAGAAGTAATGAGGAGGCAGAGTGGAATGGTGGGAAAAAATGCTTGATCTAATTAGGATCAAAAGCCCTAGAGTTCAAATCCCAGCTACACCATTAACTATTTGTGAGATTTAGGGCAAATAATTTAACCCTTTAGACCTTAGTTCCTTCATTTGCAAAAGGAGTGTTAAACAAGCTGATTTCTGACATCTCTTCCAACTCTAAATCTAAATATTATGAGAGTTTTGAGCCCTTTAGAGAGAGAGAGCCCTTTCCTAGCTATTCCTTTGGGTCTGGGGCATTACTGTCTAGGCTTTGTTAAATCCATTAAACATCTGGGATCCTCTTAGAAATATGATAGCAAAAGGGCTCATGGGCCCTTTCACATCTGTCAGTCTAACACCCTGTCAGTTCATTCCAATTTCCACCAAATCCAGCTTTTGCTTATGTCAATTGCCATGGTCTCATATCTTATGCCCCAGAACACTTAAGCAAGGTCCACAATGTAAAAACAATCTATTTAGCTGGTATTTGGAGAGTGACTCAATGGCCTCAATCCCGTTTTGTCTGTTGTGAAGTGTTGCATTATTATGAGAGAAGGGAAAAAAAGCAATTCAGATGCCTAGGTGTCCAGGTCTGAACAAGTTCTTACTGAGTGTGGCAATATGGATTTCCCTCAACCATAGTCAATGGCTGTTAGTTTTAATGTATATGTATACATATTTACCTATATAGATATGTAATTATCTCTATATGAAAGAGGAGTTAATACAACCTCAGAGATATTCTAATGTCTAGAATTTGATCTATGCACTTAAAACTATAAACTTTATTGATATGTTCTTTCCTTCTGCTCAAAACTCCATTTTTTTTCCAATTAGACCCAGAAAGGAAATGTCTTTCTAACAAACTTCCACCTTACTAACATGCATAGAGCCCAACCCCCTTCCCAAGCTGATTCCTCTCCCTTAAGTTTCCTCCAGCCAGAGACATGATCTTGTTTCACAGCAGGATAGGATTTCTGAATCCAAAGCATAGCCTGAGAGCAGGCTCCTTGTAAACCTCCAGTTTGCTCCTAAGACCAGAAGACACTTTGGGACTCCTACAGAAAGCTGAGCTCAATTGTCCATGAGGCACCTTCTTCTGAAGAGGAAAAGACTTTCTCATCTGATCCCGAATTTTTTTTTTGGTGAGTTATCAATGTTTTTCCCCTTTCCAGACTCCACTCAGAATCATAGAATCCTAGGCTGCAGAGCTTATAGACACCTTAGAAATCATCTAAAAACCAACTTCTCCATTTTAAAGATAAGGATGATGGTGTCAAGGGGAAGGGACTTTACTCAAAGTCACAGAGTCACCTGGTAATAGAGTCACAACTACAATTTGGATCTTCTGGGATCAAGTCAATGATTTTTCTGAGAAACCGGGCTGCTTCCATTCACCTGGCTCTAAAAAGCAAGCAATCAACAAACATTCATAAATTTCTATTATGTGCTAGTCATTATGCTTGTCCATGGTGACATGAATACAAAGAATGAAACAATCACTGCTCTCAAGCATTTAAAGAATAAATATAAATAAATGAAATAAATACAGGGTAATTAAGTTTAAAATAAGAAGGAATAAGGAAGGAAGGAAGGAATAAAGAAGGAAGGAAAGAAAAAGGAAGGAAGGAAGGAAAAAAAAGGAAGGAGGAAAGGGAAAAAGAAAAAGGGAGAGAGGAAAAGAGAAGAAAGGAAGAGCTTTGTGGAAATAGATAAGGAAAGGATTTATAGAGGGTTTGGGGAGGCAGAAATCAAGAAAAGAGGACATTAAATCCAAAGAAAGGAATGGAAACGTGAAATGTGTACAGTGTTGAGTGTGAGCAATAAAGAATAGGCCAATTCTAGATTGCAGAGTTTGAGAGGCTGGACAGATACCTCATGGACATATTATTAAAGGATTTAAAATTTAACAGAAAAATTTATACTTATATTAATATATCCTAGCTGCAATTAGAGAGCCCTTGGAGTTTATTGAGTAGGGGATTTACTAAGCTTAGTTAAGCTTATATTACTTTCCTTAAGGAAAATAACTTTGGCAGTTCTGTAGAGAATAGAACAGAATTGGCGGGAGACTGGAGACAAGAGGACCAATTAGGAATCAGTGTAAATAATCTAGGGGAGAAGTGATAAGTGCCTGAACTAAGGCAGTAGTTGTATGAATGAAGAGAAATCCTCAACTAAGCAATATAGAGGAAAAATGGTAAAATTGGCAACTAATTAGATATGTGGATTGGGGGAGTGTGAAGAGTCAAGGATGATGCTGAGGCTATAAATTTGAGAGCCTGAAAGGGTGGTAATGCCTCAAATAGAATAGGAATATTAGGAAGAAAGGTGGGTTTGGGAAAAACATGAGTTCTGTTTTCAACATGTTGAGTTTGAGATATCATCCAATAGAGAGGTAGTAATGAGGGAATAAAGCTCAATGGAGAGACCAAGACTGGATATATAAATCTGGAAATCATGTACCTAGAGATAATAATTAAACCCATGGAAACTGATGAGGTCACTGAGAAAGAGTATATAGAGACAAAATAAGGAAGCCCAGAACAAAGTCTTGGTACTTGTGACATGGATTATAATTCAGCAAAGATTCCAAGAAGGAGTTAAATTCATAAGGAAGTGTACCAAAAAAGTGGTGTCATAAAAACCCAAAAAGGAAAAAAAAAAACATTCTGACATCACAGATTGAAAGAAACCACAGATTTGGTTATTGGATCACTGGTATTTTGGATCAGTTGAGTAATGGCAGCAGAAGACAGATCAGAAGGGACTGAGGAATGAGATGGCAGGAAATAACTGTAGATAGATTCTTCTAGAAGTTTGAAAGGAAAGGTATAGGGCAATAATTTGAGGGAATTTTAGATTCTTTTGTTGTTCTTCAATTGTGTCCAACTCTTCTTAACCTCACTGAGGTTTTCTTAGCAAAGATATTGGAGAGGTTTGTTATTTCCTTCTCCAGATGAGGAAACTGAGGCTAACAGAGTATAATGATTTGCTCAGGTCACACAGCCAGTAAGTGTCTGAGACCAGATTTAAATTTAGAAAAATAAATCTTTCTGACTTCTGGCCATGTTCTCTATCTTCTCTTCCAAGGAAGGTTTTTTAATAGGAAAATGTGCTTATTTGAAGGAGCCAGTAGATAGGAAGATGCTTAAGACTAGAAAGGGGATGATTAATCTCATTATCAGAGACTGTCAGTCAGTAGATAAGCATTCACTAAGCACCTACTATGTGCAGGCACTGTATTAAGAACTAGGGATACCAAAAGAGGAAAAAGACATATCTACCCTAAAGAAACTCACAATCTAATGATGAAATAATTAGGAAGGAAGACTGAAACAAAGGAGAGTGTGAGATGATATCCAAAAGAATTCAAAAATGAAGGGGAAGGAGAAAGATAGAGTTCCTTGTGGATGGCCTCAATGTCTAAAGTAAGGAGCAAGTTTCTCTACTGAGTGAGTGAAAGGAAGGAAATTATAGGAGACTTGAGAAAAGAAGTTTGGAATAGAAGTACTGGAATACCAATAGAGAATAAAAGAACAGCCTTGCTACAGTGAAGCCTCAATTGAAGTTGGATAACATTGATTTATAATGTATTCAGTCAGCAAAGTTGTATTACTTCCTCCAGCTCTGTTCAGTAGCAAAAGAGAAGCATATAGGAGGCGAGTAGGTGGATGGTGGGTGTAATCCAGGCATGATGTTTGGCAAGAAATGAATGGCAATAAGAAAAGAAATCATCAGGGGATGTGGGAGTTGATGACAGTATGGATCTGAAGTAGTTAACTACCTATCCAGTTGAGACTGGGAAGAGAAGAAAGTAAGATCTTATTGGGGACTTGAAGGAAACCAGGCAAGGCAGGAGGAGGTGGAAATGAGGAGGAAAGGCAACATATCATGGGATTTAGGGAAATTGATGAAGTAGGAGTTTAGGAATTTTGAGGTTAAAAATCAACATGGACAAAATCTCCTAGAATAATAATAGGAATTGGGGGGGAATGGAGGATATTAAGTCCACCAATAAATTCCTTAAGAAAGGAAGGATTGGGCAACTAAGTAACGCCAGTGGAAAGAGCACTGGCTTGCAGTCAGGAGGACCTGAATTCGAATCCAGCCTCAGGTAGTTAACTGTATGACCCTGGGTAAATCACTTAACTCTGATTGTTTAAAAAGAAAAGAAGGACAGAGAATGACCTAGGATTCACATAAAATACTGACCAAGATTTGAAGAGGGTGGTAAGTTCTGATAATGTGAAATTCAAAGGAAAAGTGGCCCAGCAATGGTGGCAAATGCAGAATCTGGAAAAAACAATGGATAGCAAGAAATAACATAACCCCCTTTTTGCCAGGGGCATGGGTAAAAGATCAGCCATTGCTAAAGAGATTACCCAGGGAAGCAATGTTGTCTGGAGGCAGCTGGGTCTCAGTGAGATCAAGTTGGTAGGAGTGTGAGAGAAAGGTCAAGGATAAGGGAAAGTTTGTTCATTATGAAATGAGAATTCCAGAGGGCAATGGGGAAGTGGTGAACAGAGTTGAGTGGGATATGAATGGGATTAAGTAGGAAAATAGATAGGATTAATAGGATGATTAATAAGATTAAGTAAAATAAGTTAAGTAATATGGAAATGACAGAACAGGAGGTGCCAGTTAGAAATCATTTTCTCCTGGGTTGCTGATGATTGAATAATACAGGGTTAAACAGAGAAGCAGAAGGTTAGAGTTTGTTAGTAGTAGGGGTAGTAATGGTGGCAGATGAATTATAATGCTCATAGTTTCAAAAGGTCAAAGACACTGAAGCTTCATCATCCTGCCTTTGGGTCCCATGTGCTGAATAAATAGAATGAGGAGGGAAGAGGTTATGGTTGGCAGTTGGTTCTCACTGAGACCAGCAGAGGTCAAGGTTAGGGACTAGGTTACTCCTCCTTGACTTCTTTTAAGGCTAGTTGAGTATTACTTCGGAGTCTGTTTCTTCATTTATATAATAAGAATAATTACACATGTACTGCTTAGCAGGCATATGAGCTGATCTTATAGACCTTAAAGGAGCATCTATGTCACTTATGAAATTTTGTAAGAAGGTTGGAGTTAGAGTAGGGCAAATGTGGAGTAACTTTGTCCCATTTAGGGAAACATAGTAATGTCTGTGCCTGTGAACGAACCTTAGGGTCATGTGTGATTGGGTCCTCATTTTACAGATGAGGAAATTGAGACAAACAGGGTTAATTGACTTGCCCAGAATCACACAACGAGGAAGTGTCTGAGGCAAGATTTGAATTCAGGAAGAGGAGTATTTCTGACTCCAGGTCCATGATCTATCCACTGCTCCCTCACATACAATAGATGCTGAATAAATGCTTGTTGAAATGGATTAGACTGAACTCTTAGGGAGAAAGGATGGAAATTTTACAGGATTAGAGATTTTGGGAATAAAGTTCCTCTGATCAGTGAGGGGAAATTAAACAGGTCTAAATAAATTCAAGAATGATAAACCTTGGTGGGTTATTAAGAAAAGTAGGAAATTTGGGGATACATTCATTATCTTATTGACTTGGGGATCATAAGATTACATAATTGAGAGCTGAAAGAAGCATTCTTTTTCCCTTTTTTTAGATATTTTCTTTCTCCCCCAATTACATGTAAAAATAATTTTTAACATTCAGGTTTTGTTAAATTTGAGTTCTGAATTGTATCCTTTTTTCTCTCCCTGAGATGGTAAGAATCTTATGTAGGTTATACATGTTCAATCATATGAAAGGAGGATTTTAGAGACTATCCAGATGACCACCTCCAACTCCCCAATTCTGCAAAGGGAGAAACTATGCCACAGATATAGTCAAGACTTGTCCTGTCTGCACAACTTGATAAAAGACAGAGTCAGAATTTCAATCAGGCCAATTTTCTTTCCACTGCCCCATGCTTAGGTCCCTGAGTCTAGACCTCAGCCAGGCCACTCTTGAAAGCTAACTGTCTAACCAAGGAGAATAGAGCCCATTTTTGACTTGTACATTTTTAAGAATTCCTGACCCTCTCCTACCTTCCCAAATGTCATCTCTGAGAATGTCCAGTGTTCCAGTGAAAGCTCAGACCAGGGAGGTACTCCAGAGCCCTAAAGGCATCCCTGACCTATTTTTGGTATAGTCAAGTTACATTCTCTATTGCTAGAGTCTCTACTGCCTTTTCCTATAATCTGATCTGGTTTTACAGATAAATAGAGTTGATTGTCACCTGTGTGGGCACCAGGAAGGACCTTTATCCAAAAAAATACCCTCAGACAATGGTCTATTGGAAATCTTATCCTTGATAAGTCACTCCAAGGAACCTTTAGAGGTCATTTGGTCCAACTCCTTATTTTAAACATGAGCAAACAGATGCCTAAATATATTAAGTGACTTCCCCAAAACCACTCAGCTAGTTAAGTAGGAGAGTCAGGATTCAAGTCCATATTAATTTATGATGGTGTTTTACAAGGAAGAGCTATATGGTAGAAAACAATTACTTGCAAATCATAGTGGGAGTAAGGCAAAGGTTAGGGTATTTGTTTCCATTTTAATGAAATACTGATTCTAATTAAGGGGAGAGAAAGAAGGGATGGTTAGATCATCAAAAAAAATAGTGGGGAAATCAAAGATCTCAAATATTACATGATGACAAGTAGGAAAAGAGGTAGGATTGGAGAAAAAAGTCCAATTTGTTCACAAGAGCATCACTGGTAATTTAGAATCTTTTCATTGGACTGATGAAAACAGAAGCACAAATTCAGGAAAGAGCAGATTAATTCATGGCTCTTTTGCAAGGAAGAATGTATATAGAAAATTATAGTGACAATGAAGTTAAAATCAAGGTATTTCCTTTTGAATGAAATGCCAATCCTAATTAAAGGAGAGCCAGTTAAAGTATTGAAAAAATTAGTGGAAAAGGCAAAGATCTCAGATATTGCATGATAGCAGATGGGGAATGAACTAGGGTTAGAGAAGAAAAAAATCCAATTTGTCCACAAGCATATTACTTGCAACTCTGGAAAAAGTCTTTTAGTGGACTGGTGAAAAGAAAAGGATACATTCAGGGAAAAATCAGAGGAAAAAAAACAGTATAGAAGGTTTTTCCCAAGAAGAGGAAATGTAGATCTCAATTGCTAGGCCCTTGTCATCTCACTTTATGCTCAGACTCTCCTCTGTTAATACATCCAATGTTCTCTTGCCAGATAAATTAGCTATAAACAATGCTGTCATCATTCTACATCTCCCAAAGTCTGGATTCTTAATTTCCCAGATAGTTCCAGTCTCAACTTCACCTTTGATCTTTTCTATTACACTTGTAAAACATATTTAGCATTTCATTACAGAGAACTTGAATTAATTATTAATTGTTGTATAAGTCTTATCTCCCCATCTTATTCCTTAAGAGGCCAGTATTCAGTTCTTCCTTATCTCCCCATAGAACCTAGCACAGTGCCTGAGTATATATTATTCAAATATTTATCTATAAGATTATGTTTGGCCCAGAAGGCAAAAATCTGGAAATAACATCTTGGCCCATTTACAGCTCAAAGGGAAAGAATAATAGAAAAGACCAAAAAGTGGTTGACTGTGGATACAAGATCCCCCATGTGGAAACTTCTTCCACCCACAGAGATCAGCAACTCACCTGTAACTTTTAGTCTTAGAGGGTAACCTGGGACGCTGAGAAATTAAGGAGGCACATAGTAGGACTGACCCTACAGCTTCCTGATTCCACAGTCAACTCTCTATCCATTATTCCAAAACCCTTCATAAAGAGAGAGAGGAGAGGATTCAGAGCACATGTTGAGAAGGAACTCTGGAGAACAAAAAGGAACTCTCCTTTGAAAAAGGGAAAATTGAGAGGTTGTAAAGAGATAAGGAAGTGAGAAGGGGAAAGGGTGCCATAGGAACAGAAGATACCAAGGAAGAGAGTTTGCAGCTAATATTCTTGAAATAGGACATAGTCAGTTTAAAGTAATGGATCAGAAAGACTTAAGAAGAAAGTTTCCTTTAGGAAACCCTTTCCCCACCCCCAAAGAGAAGAAACAAAATTTACAATAAGTTCTAGCATAAAAGATAATCAAAATCTAGGTTTTTGCCTTGGTTCTGACTTCAGGAAACATTGATGGGGGAAACTATTTCAAACTCTCCTGCCTATTCTAGCTTCTTGAGCTCTTACACACCCATCTATGACCCGCTCACCCACCATCAGCATCAGAAGCCTGATTCCAGTAGTAGGTATGCTATTGACCACCCCATACATACATAGGTAGGTACGCTACCAAGGAAGACATGGAAGGATGTTATGGATAGTATCACTGCCAGAAATTGTTTCAATACTACAGGCATGCTAAGGAGAGATGCTCAAAATCATAATAATTGCAATTTGTATAATTCTTTAGTTACAGAGAGCTTTCACATGATCTCATTCCATTTTAAAAAGTAGCCTATGAATTTTTATTTGGATTAAGTCCTTCCACCCTTTATAATAAATGAGTTTATAAATTTATGTCATGATAGCCTGCATCTATCACTCCTGATCTATACAATCAGAATCTGGTACCAAGAGGAGGCAAGGAGAGAAATCTCTTTCGAATTCATGAATTACTTGGGCAGAATATGCAGCTAGAATCCATGAATAACTCCAGGTGTCTGGTATGTACTTACTTTTGTATAAATTGTCTCATCCATAAGAATGTAAACTCTCTGAAGGAAAGAACTATTTTTTTTTCTTTTTCTCTTTATAAAATAGCATTTGGCACTTAGAAAATTCTTAATAAATGCTTATTAATTGATAAATCCCAAATTTTCAACTTTTCATAAACATCTATTAAGGGGACTAAACTCTTTTTATTTTTCAATTATATTTTATCTTTCCAAATACATGTTAGGATAATTTTTAACATTAATTTTTTTTAAAATTTGCCATTCCAAATTTTTCTCCCTCCCTTCCTTACTTCCCCAAGACAACAACAAAAAGGTGAAAGTCTATGTTTTGATCCATATTCATTCTCCATGGTTTTCTGTATGCAGAGGGCATTTTCCATCCCAAGTCTATTGGTATTTCGTTGAATCACCACATTATTGAAAAGAGCCAAGTCCAGAACAGCTAATCACATAATCTTGTTGTTACTGTATACAATGTTCTCTTTGATCTTCACATTTCAAAAAGGATTAAATTTAAAGAAACTTTTTAATAGTGTATTTCAAAAGGACACTTTAAAGCAATTTTTAAATTTAAAGAATTCTAAGGAGAGAATATTTTCCTTTGTAATCATTAATTGTTCCTTTAATAGTTTATTGTAAATCTCATCTTACACAGAAACTAAGATCAGGAGTCAAAGCCCTTGATAGTCAGTCACCACTCTGGTCTCTTTCCCCTTAGCTCCTGCCAACTGGTTAGCTATCCTACAGCATAAGGAATCACTATGTGATTCCTTTTTATAACCTGCTTCCAAAACAGGTTCCCTGGTTGAATTAGTTCTTCTCAGTTATTCCAATCCCTCACATACTCTTCACTAGATCGAGAGTATTTCCTCATTTGGTCCTGCCTTTGACAGTCCTCATGAATTTTCATAGACTACTTTCTTTACCTGTAATAGACTCCTTATACCTCCATCTATTAAAGACCCATTTCAGTGCAACCTCCTCCTTCCTTGATTGCCTCAAAGGAATTTGGTCTCTTCCCCCATACACTGCTACCTTATCCTAATTACAATCCACATTATATCATATTTATTTGTATTCTCTTATTTTAGCCCTTTTTATCACTCTTTCCCTTAGAAGACTATTATTCTTTGTGGGCAAGAGTTTTAATTGATCATCTTCTTGCCCCCATAGTTTAGAATAACATCCTATGATTTCAGAGAGGTCTGGAGAGACTTGCATGAACTGATGCTAAGTAAAATGAGCAGAACTAGGAGATCATTATACATGGGAATAACAAGACTATATGATGATCAATTCTGATGTACATGGCTCTCTTCAACAATGAGATATTTCAAACCAGTTCCAGTTGTTCAGTGATGAAGAAAGCCATATACACCCAGGGAGAGGCCTGTGGGATCTGAGTGTGGACCACAACATAGCATTTTCACTCTCTCTATTGATTTTTGCTGGCATTTTGTTTTCCTTATCAGGTTTTTTTTTTCTTGTAGATCCGATTTTTCTTGTACAGCAAGATAACTATGAATATGTATACATATACTCGATTTGTCATGTATTCTAACATAATTAACATGTATTAGACTTCCTGCCATCTAGGGAAGGGGGTGGGAGGAAGGAGGGAAAAAATTGTAACAGAAAGCTTTGCAGAGGTCAATGTTGAAAAATTACTCATACTTATGTTTTACAAATAAAAAGTTTTAATTAAAAAAATAGAATAACATCCTACACATAATGAATTTTAATATGGATTTGTGGAATACACATATGAAATAACAGCAGCATTTACTTGTGTTTCTGATTTTGTTTTCACGACAATTTGTGATGTCAATCCTATTATTAGAGCTACTCTACAGATAAGTGTGCTAAGGCTGAGAATAATTTGATGACTTGCCCAGGGTAATAAGCATCTGAGGCAGGATTTGAATGGGAGTCTCTTTGACACCAGGGCCAATGTTCTATCCACTGAGCCATTAAGCTTCCACTAAGAATCCACAGGCTAGAATAATGACGCCCTGTTAGACCATAGAAAACTCTGGCCAGTGTATTGAAGAAGCATGAAATAAATGGAATGACTAACTTTTAGCGACCTTTCTCCTGATTGCTAGTGTCCCACTAGCAATCTTATCTTGTCTTATAAGATGGCTAGCTACATACATACATATATACATAAGCATACACATAGCTACATTCACACATTCATAGCCAGCTAAGTTGTATAGCAGACAGACTGATAGGCCTAGAGTCAGGAAGACTCAACCTCATGAGTTCAAATATAGCCTTAGACACTTGCTAGATAGCTATGCAACCCTGAACAAGTCACATAACCCTATTGGCCTCAGTTTTCCCATCAATTAAATGATCTGGAAAAGGAAACAGCAAACCACTCCAGTATCTTTGCCAAGAAAACCCCAAATGGAGTCATGAAGAGTAGGTTATAACTAAAAAATGCACATATATGTATATGTATGTTGTGGATATGCAAATATTATCTCCCTTGATAGACAGTCAATAAGTATTTGTTAAGGACCTATTATGTGCCAGGTACCACTCTAAGTGCTAGGGATACAAAGAAAGTTAAAAGACAGTTTCTGCTAAAGCACACAACCTACAGGGAAGATAACATGTAGATAACTATGTACAAAAATGCTATATAAAGGATAATAAAATAATCACCAGAGAGAGGGGTCTAGGATTAAGGGAGATCAGAAAAAGCTTCCTGTAGGAGGTGAGATTCCATCTGGGTTTTGAAGAAGACCAGGAAAACCAAGAGGTAGAGATGAGGAGTGAAAGCATCCTTGACATGAGAGAGAGTCAATGAAAATGGTCAGAGGTGAGAGATGAGTGTCTTGTTCAAAGAAAGGCAGGATCATTAGACTGAAGAGCACACTGTTATAAGGAGATTGGAAGGGTGAGAGGGGGAAGACTGTAAAAAGCTTTCAACATCAAATAGAGGATTTCTAATTTGATTCTGGGGGTAATAAGGAGCCACTGGAGTTTAATGAGTTAGGGGTAACATGTACTTTAAGAAGATCACTTTGACAGCTGATTAAAGAATTACAATGAGGGTTGAGGACAGCTGACTCAAACCCACTGATGAATTAAGGGGACGACTTCCCCGGCAGACTGAGTGGATGAAAACAATTTATTCCAATAGTCATGAAAGCAGCTGAAAAAAAGTGCTGTGGAATGCTTAAAATTTGTTCAGACATCAAAGATACCAAGGTCTTCCACTTCATCTTGGGTCATCACTAGTCAACCTTGACTTTTGTTTTGCCACTGGTCTTTAATGAGTCTGGAAGAGAGAATGCAGTTGACAATTTTGCACAACTCTGCCTCACTTAAATCTGATTCACGTGTAAGTCAAGATATCACCTTGTGATGTCATTTGTCCTCTTCAAAAAGGAAGGACAAACAAAAATAAAACATTACTTATTGGCAGACAGCCCAACAATCATCAAGTTATTAAATAATCCAAGCATGAGGAATTTGCAACAGAGTGGTGGCAAGGTCAAAGGAGAGAATGGGGTATATGTGAGAAATTTTAAGAAGGTAAAATTGCCAGATCTTGGTAACAGATTGGATGTTGGGAGTGAAAGAAAATGAAGAATCAAGAAGGACCACCAGATCATGAATCTGGGTGAGTGGAAATATGGTGATATTCTCAATAGGAATAATAAAGTTTGGAAGAGAAGAAAGTTGTGGGAAGGGAGAGAAAGATAATAAATTTAATTTTGATCATGTCAAGTTTAAGATGTATAAAGGGCAGGGCCAATTAGTTGGAGTAGTGGATAGAGCACCAGCCTTGAAGACAGGGGGACCTGACTTCAAATCTGGCCTCAAAGGCTTAATACTTCCTGGCTGTGTGACCTTGGGCAAATCACTTAACCCCAATTGCCTCAGGGAGAAAATGTATATAGGGTACCAAGTTTTAGATGTCTCAAAGAGGGGCTTAATAAATGCTTATTAATTTATTAGTGGAGCACCCAATTCCAAATCCTCTCTCTGCTTTTTACTATATGATCTTGGCCAAATTATTTGACCTTGGAAAGGTTACTTTGGCCATTTGTAAAATGAAGACTCTGAGATCACTTCCTGTTCTAAATCAATGTATATACCTATGAACCTTTCATATCTCTAAGAAGTTGAATTTGTTCCTCACAACCTCGGATTTATAAGCTCATAGATTTAGGAAGAGATTTAGAGATTATCCAGTGAAACCCCACCTCCCTCACTTTACAATCAAGGAAACTGAGGCTCAGAGTGAAAGTAATTTTCCCATTGTCAACCAGGGTGTAAATAGAGATGGCTGAGTTCAAACACAGATTCTCTGACCACCCTGTTAAATTTTCAACTCTTGACTTTATGTTTACATGGGTTCTTAGTGATGTCATACCTCCAGTCCCCCAGAAATCCTAGGACTTTTCATGTAAAAGAGGAACAGGGAGTTCATTCTTCTCCCAAGAAGGCTCTCAGGCTTCCTGTATTCAGTTCACCTGACAGGATCTAATATTTAGCTGCTGGCTTGCTCACTTCCTGATGTTTCCAAGGATCCTATTTCCTGGCTCTGCCTTCAGATGACAAGGGCCAAAGAGTAGGGAGTTGGGAAGCATTTAGGGTTAAGGTTAGCATCCACAATCTCATCTCCCTGAGGATAGGAAAGTTTGACAGGAAGTCTGATCTAAGGTTACTCTTTCCTATTACACAGATGGAAAAACTGAGAAGTGGAGTAGAAGGGAGGAAAAGCTGAGAGAAGCAAAGAATGAAGGTTTTTCTAGTCACTGAACAAGACAAAGCCATCAATTGAGGAAACTTGAAAAAACACTAGTAATAAAAGAGCTCAGGAAAGGCTTTCCTTTAGAGGTGGAACCTATGGGGGAGAAAGTCTATCATTTCTATCTTCACTGACTCAGATATTATGTTTTTTGCTTTTACAACACCTCTAGTATTAAAAAAAAAACAAAAACAAAAAACAAAAAACCTTCTCTTGCATAGAGTTCAATTCCATCCCCTTTCATTTCACAAATGAGATAACTCTCCTAAAGTCACATGGTAAAAGTGCCAGAGGATGAGATTTGAATCCATGTCCTCTGACTTCAAATCTATCACTCTTTCTATCTACATGGAAAGGCTTATTGCTATTTGATGGTCTTGAGAAGATTCTACGGAGTGGGTATCAAAAGATCTCTGGGAATCCTCTTGCTTAAAGATTTACGATTTGCTAAGCCATTGGAAGCTTAACTTCCCACTTAGAATTTATTTCTATTATCTGTTATGAGTCCATTACTTGCGGTTGTAACAGCAGTTCTGTGAAGTTTAATGTCATCTTGAAAAAAAGAAGATTTTTTTTGGGGGGGAGAGGGAATAAAGAATCAGGATCCTACCTGGTATCAGTTTCCTTTCTAAAAAGATTTGCTTTGATATAGAACTTTTATATGGTAAAAGCTGATTATTTTACTTTCAGAGGGGCAAAAACATAGTAAAAACACAGGCTTTTACTCATAGGACCTGAATTCAAACTCTGTACCTCTGTATGATATCAGTCCAACTTTACAGTTCTCAGTTTCTTCATCTGCAAAATGAGGGAGTTGGATTAAAATAGGGGTTCTAACTTGAAGTCCAGTAATTTGGTTTTTCTGTTAATCGTATTTGAAAAGTATTGATTTCCTTTATAATCCTTTGTATTTTATTTTATGCACTAAAAAACATGATTCTGAGAAGAGTCCACAGGTTTCATCCAGATTGGCAAGGGGGTCCCATCCATGACACACACAAAAAGATTAAGGATGCCTAGATTAGATGCATTGTGAGATATTTCTCAGCTCCAGATTCTTGCCTTCCTAACAAAATATAACCAGTTTCTCCCAAATAGGTCAGTGTTGCTGTTACTTTTTTTTAGCATGGTAATTTTGTGTAATAATTTTCAGTGTACATCCACATCATTTCCTATGATCTTATTTTTTTTTTCTTTCAAAGATGTCTCATTTTAGGAATATTTCTGTTATTCAGACATGGCCTATATTTGGACCAAAACATGCTTTCTTTTGTAACAAGTAATTTACAATAACTTCCAATTCCTCAAAGCAGACTGCTTCAGGAAGGAATTAGAAGGTCTGGGTTTGAAACTGCTCCATGTCAATTGTGAGGGCCAGGATAAGTTATTTCACTTCCCCTAGTCTTCAGTTTATCTGTAAAAATAAAAGGGTAACTTCTAAGGTCTCTTATAGCTCTCAAGCTATGGTAGCAAAATACAAAATCCCATAATCCATTCTTTTCAGGGTCCCAATCTCAGTTGGAAGGAGTCTTCCCACAAATCATTTTGTACTGTTATTTCTCAAGGTGAATAACTAACAAGCTCTTCAGAGTTCTCACAGCTCTCTTAGAGACTAATGTAGGAATGACCAACACTGATCTTCCTAGTGGTTATATACAGAGGAGAATTAGCAACTCTGAGCAAAACACACCCAGGGCAAGTAGCACAAGAGAATTTCTCATAGCAACTTTTCAACTCAAATTAAGTTAAGACCTCAGACCTTGTGGCAAAAAGTCTGTGGAGGGAAAACAGAGATACCAGACCTAGGAGCTTCTGGGGAGGCTGACAGTTAGAAAAGGAAGTGGGATGGGGCCAGACCAACAAAGAATTTTCCTGGTATATGAACACCTGGAAATGGAAGGATGGAAAGGATGGATGACTTCCTACTAGAACAATCATTCCTACTGACTAAATGCAAAATTCAGTTATTCATAGGTACTAAAGGAGTATGAATGTCCTTTAAAATTTCAGCATCCTGGAATAATGCCCCAATTGCTAAGCCCTAGTTCCATCTTTTACCTGTCCTGTCCATAACAACCTCCCTCTTCATCCTCAACTCCTACCTTCCTTAGCTTCTTTCAAGTCTCATCTAAAATCTCACTATCTGCAAGAAGCCTTTCCCACTCCTCTTTAACCTTAGTGTCTTTCCTGGGAGATTATCTTAAATTTACATTGCATATATCTTGTTTCTACTTGGTTGTTTGCCTGCTATCTCCCACATTAGAGAGCAGAGACTGTTGTTTACCTTTCTTTGCATCTTTAGCCCTTTAGCATAGTGCCTAGCACTTAATAAATGCTTGCTGACTCGAGTCTATTCTGGTTATAACTCTTTCCTACAAAGCTCACATCTCTAGCAGCATCCTTCTAGGATTTCTCTTTATTAAGACACACACGTGCACAGACAAACACTCCAATATATCTCTTTTCTGTATAGTACAATGGAATGCACTAATGTTGGAAGTGCTGAGTTCAAATTCCCCTTGTTACATTTACCATCTTCTTAAGCTTAGATTTCATCTGTAAAATCAGAATAGCCATGATTCTGAAGTACCTTCCAGCTCTATAATTTTTTCTTTGTAGGGTTACTTTTATTTGGCTATTGATTTGGGAAGGGTGGGGTAGGAAAAGGAGAGATAGGGGTCATAGATACTTGACTCTTTACTTAGGGTAAATTGTGCCTTGTCCCAGCCCCATTTGTCTTTCCAAACCTACCTGGGAAAAGAGGATCTGTCCTTCTCCAAAAGACTCCCTTAAGGGACTGCTAGTTACTCTCAGTTTATTGTTCTTCATTCCCCATCAGGCATCAGGGAATCATAATGAAAACTGAGAATATGGGCAAGGACCAGAGACTCCAGATATCGGCCATCCACCATATAAATCCTTATCAAAGGCTTTTTGGTAATGGTGATAACAAAAAGCCCAGAAAAATCCTTTTCAGGAAGAGATAGAAGACCACAAATACTGATAAAGGCCCCAAACACTACATAACAGGATGGATTCCAAGACCCCATCCCCCCTTCCCAGACGGCCCACCACCTCCTCATTACTCTTACCTGTAGCATCACTTAAGGCAGGTTCTCTAAAGGGATACCAACCAAATCGCCTTTGATATACTGACTCTCTTCCCATTGGTGGACTCACTCTATGGGTTCCTCCACAAATCAAGCAATAGCTTTAAAGTATCTTATTCCTCAAGGATATGCAATTTGTAGCAGATGATGGTTTCCCAAATTAGCAGTCTGGGGGGCCTGGAATCTGCTTCTGGATTTTTGTTCCCATAAAATATTAATGCAAAGAGCTATTTTTAAAAGGGTGAATCATAGAAACAGAAATAAATCTCTCCCAATGATAGAAATAGGGGGACCTGTTGGGTTTTGTTTTGCTTTGTTTTCCACATATAACAAACTAAACATCTAATACCTAAGTGAATGGAAATCTCTAATGGACTTCAGCTTTTCCAAGACAATTAACTCTTCAAAGTCTTTGACTGAGTATTAGCAGGAATGTTGTAATTATTAATAACTGATTTTTATGTAATTCACAAAGACACTATATACATCTTTTTATTTGATCCTCCCAACAGTTCTGTAGTTAATGTCTGTTCCAAATTACAGATAAGGAAACTGAGGATAGGAGCGCCCCCCCCCGAAAGAAAACAATTATTTATTAAGTATCTAATGCATTCCAGGTACTGTGATAAATACTTTACAAATATTATCTCATTTGATCTTCAAAACAATGTGGGAAGTAGGTGCTATTATTATTCCCATTTTATGATTGAGGAAACTGAGGCTGACAGAAATTAAATGACTTGGGGCAGCTAGATGGTGCAGTGGATAGAGCACCAGCCCTGAAGTCAGGAAGACCTGAGTTCAAATCTGATCAGACACTTAAACACTTCATAGCTGTGTGACCCTGAGCAAGTCACTTAACCCCAATTGCCTCAAAAAAATAAATAAATAAATAAATAAATGACTTGCCCAGGATCACCCTGCTAGCAATTATTTGAGGTTAGATTTGAATTTATCTTCCTGAGTGCTCTATCCACTGTGCTACCTACAGAAAAATGAGATACCTAAGGTTGAATAGCTAGAAAAAGCAAATAGTCAGGAAAGACATGAAAAAATCACAAGTGTACAGCTGGAAAAGACCCAACCAAGGGTTTTACATATTCCAATAGTCTCATTTTGCCGAAAGGCAGGATAGTATTATAGTTAGAGAGCTGGTAAGGAAGTCTGTTTCTGACACATGTTAAAAATTATCTGGTTTCTCAATGATGTCGAGCTCAAATAGAAATGGAGGCCACCAAATTGTACATAAGGCTTCATGTCGGCCTTATACTGACTTAGACAAACACATATTTGGTTTCCTTTTTTAATTCATTCATTTGTTTTATTAAATATTGACCAATTGGATTTCAGTCTGATTGAGCCAGAACTGAGAGTGTTTATGGGCATTATTCATTTTTACTCTAGGCCACTCTGTAAGATTAAAAGATTGAGTAAATATTGATCAGAGAAATGCAAATCAAGACAACCCTGAGGTACCACTACACACCTGTCAGATTGGCTAAAATGTCAGGAAAAGTTAATGATGAATGTTGGAGGGGATGTGGGAAGGGTGGGACACTGATGCATTGTTGGTGGAGCTGTGAACGGATACAGCCATTCTGGAGAGCAATTTGGAGCTATGCTCATCATGCATGAACTGATGCTGAGTGAAATGAGCAGAACCAGGAGATCACTGTACACGGCAACAACAATACTATATGATGATCAATTCTGATGGGCATGGCTCTCTTCAACAATGAAATGTTTCAAACCACTTCCAATTGTTCACTGAAGAAAGCCATGTACACCCAGAGAGAGGGATATGAAATGTGGACCACAACATAACATTTTCATGCTCGCTATCGATGTTTGCTTGCATTGTGTTTCCTTTCTCTGATTTTTCTTTCTTGTAGATATGATTTTTCTTGCACAAAAATGATGTTTGGAAATATTTATACATATATTCGATTTGCCAAATATTTTAACATAATTAACACGTAGTTGATATCCTGCCATCTAGGGGAGGGGTGGGGAGTAGGGAGGGAAATTTTTAACAGAAAGCTTTGTAAGGGTTAATGTTGAAGAATTACCCATACATATGTTTTGCAAATAAAATAAAATTTTAAAAAATTAAAAAAAAGAGTGAGTAAAGGCCAATTGGAATTGATACAGGAAGTTCCTTCAATTGGAGGGTCCCTTTAGCAATGATATCACAGGTTTAGTTCCCAGGCTGACTTACCCACAAGGAAACTGAGGCCGAGGGAGGTCATGGCTTACCCCAAAATCACAGGGATGATGAGAAAGGATAAGAATTTGAATTTACTCTCTAACTCCATTTCCACTATACCATTTTATCAAAGATGAGAAGGATATAGACAGAAAGGGATGGATTTGAACATTACAAGACTATTAGATAGTAATTACATATAATTGAAAAATACCATTAAAAATAAAAATAAGATAAAAATCAGAACAGAGTTTAAGGTGGGGAAGGCCGTAAAAAATAGCATGGCTTTTAAATGGGCTCCCATCCCTCACCACAGAGGATTGGACTTCTCTAGCATCATTTCTTATATTTTTTAGAACAATCTAGCACTTTGCACCGATATAATTTCCACCCACAATAAGAAAAATGAAGAGCTGCTTATTGAGGGCTACCGCTCTAACCTCTGACCACACCCTGTAAGCCCTGACTATACCTGTGCCCTGATCCAGCCCACCTTCACCCCTCTGACACCACTTACCTGTTTGCCAATTTGGTTTGAGGGGTTGATTTGGAAAATAGGAGGCAGGGATAGCCTAGGAAGCTTAGAAGTCCTTGATTATCTTCCCGTATTTAGCATCCAGGGAGATAATGGACGTAAAAAGCCCTTGGAAAAATATAAAGTACTATACAGAAGTAAGAAGCTCTTATCTGTTAAATGGCTCCCAATTAGAGCTCAAACGAGGGTGTGGCCAGTGGGGTTGGATACCCTGGGGTGTTCTCAGGCTTCAGGGTTTAAGTGTTACTGGCTGCAGCTAAGGCTGGGGAGGTATCTGGGACAAGTAGTCCTTCCCTACCAAGGCTAGAGAATACACAGGCTAAAATGTTTTGCTTTCCGCTTCCCTTTTTGGCTAAGGAATGGTTGGAAATACAATCATTCCTAGGGGAAAAAAAAAAAAAAAGCTCTGGCTTTCGGGAGGACGGTTTGACAGCTTCGTGGAAGATGGTTTGGAGTGGGGAGAGATTTTGGCAAAAGTTCCCAGCACATTGCCACGGCCGCACACAACTCTGCCCCAAAGGGTGCTTGGAAAGAGAAAGCTGGGGGAGAAGTCTGGCTAGAGGCCAGATGGATCGCCTTGGGCGCGTCATTTCTCAAAGGTGAAAATGACTTTACTTAGTCGGAAAAACAGGGATGAGGCCGGCAGCTCCTAAGGCCCCTTTTTGTCTGGGAGAAAGTGCATTGTAAATCCTTAAAAGTCTGAGAGGCAAAAGAATTGTGACTAGCTAGAGGGAAGCGGACCTGAGTGTCAGCTGTGCCTCCGATACCCACTGGCTGCGAAACCCTAGGTCTCTCAAGCTCTGTTACAGAGAAAGTGCCCAAGTACGTGGTAGAGGAAATTGTCTAGTTCTCCTCCTTCTGCCCTGCTCTCCAGTCCCTTTCTCAGCGCCCCCTACCCTGAAAGAGGGAGAGGAAGGGAAGAGACTGTGAAAGAGTCAAGGGAGAGTCAGAAAGAGACAGGAACACACAGACACACCACAAAGAGGGGGAGATAGAGACAGAGAGGAAGACAGACAGAGACAGAAAAAGAGGGACAGAGACGGAAAGACTTAGACACACACACAAAGAGGAGGAGACAGAGACAAAGAGAGACAGAAAAAAACAGAGACAGG
>JAJPUD010000295.1:223944-291716 GCA_023553655.1 Myrmecobius fasciatus | reverse complement strand
CTATATATTAAACTAGGCTGCCCATTTCTTCCTGAAGTATCAGGATACTATCACTCAGTATCAATTCATGTAAAGCTTTCCAGACCTTTCTAAGATCAGTATGTTTTTTATAGAACAATAATATTGCATTAATTCATATACCATAATTTAATCATTCCCCAATTGATGGGCACCCAGTCACTTTCCAATGAATTGCCACAACAAAAAGAGCTGCTATAAACAGTTTTGTACATATGGGTTCTTTCCCTTCTATTATAATCTCTTTAGGATAACATTGCTGGATTAAAGGGTATGTACAATTTTATAGCCCTTTGGGCATAGTTCCAAATTGTTCTCCAGAATGACTAGATCAATTCGCAGCTCTACCAATAATGCACAAGTGTCTCAGTTTTCCTATATCCCCTCAAACATTTATCATTATATTTTCCTGTCATCTTAGTCAAAGGTGTGTGTGTGAGGAAATACTTCAGAGATGTTTTAATTTGCATTTCTCTAATCAAAAGTAATCTAGAACTTTTTTCATAACTACAAATGGATTTAATTTTTTTGTCTGAAAATCTCTGTTTATAGCCTCTTTTTTGCCTTTCTTTGAATCTCCAGAACTTAAAAGTGTCAGGCATAAAATAAATACTTAAAAAATACTTGCCTACTGAGCTGAAATTGAATGTACATATAAATGTACAAATCACTCTCCTTTTTTTCCCCTGGTGTTAAGAGGTACAAGACACAAAATAATGTCATCTTCAAATATTTTCTCTCCTCACTTGGGTCCATATGGTATGGAATTGAAACAATTAATGATTTACTGATCATCTTCAGACCTGTAACTATGGGGCTTCTCTTCCTTGCTTATTTGCATTTTTTTCCTCTTGCTCTCAGGTGAAAAGATATAGTAGAAAAGGTGGATAGATTGTGATCCTGTGAACTTCAAAGGGCTGCAAGAGTTGGCTTGCTTAAGATCCAGGAACTGGACCTAAAATAAATCCCTTGATTCAGGCCAGCTGAGTTACCAGTTGCAACAAGTGAGTGGCTTGCCCATTGGCTATGTCAAAATCAGAAGAGAACCTGGTAGGTCAAATACTTTGTAGCAGTCATTTTCAGGCTGACCCTATATTCCCCGAGGTCCAAGGGGGATATTATAGAGAGAATCTGGCCCAGAAGTGAGGGGACACTTTGTACTTTGGATCTTGCTGCAGCTTTCTAGTAATTATTCATTTGAAAAATGATTATTGATGTTAATTGGTTAAATGAAAGTGCTAATTGCTGGGTCATTTAATAATATGTGGAAAATACTGTAACTGGTGATTGATGTTGGGATGAATATACCAGAATTCAAAATCAGACTCATAATATTAAAAGATACTTCCAGTCTCTTAAATGTACCTTTAAGTAGGGAAAGACATAACTAGCCAGTCCCCTAAAGACCTGACTTGTCAGTCCCAATGGGAGACAGGATCCTCAGAATTTATAAAATATGAATTCTCTTCATCATCTCTCAGAAGAACCCTAAACATTAAGGTTTCTCTGGCAGATCAGGTCCCATCCCATCAAGGCCTTTTTTGATTCACTTTTCCCTTTTGGCAGAAGGACTAACAAACACTATGCTAGGGATTGTGCTTATAAATGCAAACATGAAATGTTCCCTGTACTCAAGGAGTTTCAAAGTGTCCAAAATATTCTACTAAAGTGCAAGATAATAACAAAGGTGTTGTTTGTAGATGCTATTGTTATTATTGTTGGATTATTATGTTGGAAGAAACCTTTTACTTGATGGATAATGTGCCAGGATCTGAGCCAGAAAGAACTGGATTTCAGTCCAACCTCTGACACACAGAGTTGTGTGATGCTGATTAAGTCACTTCACTTCTCAGGGTTGTAGACACTTCTTTAAGACTCTAAGATGAAGAGAATGTTCTTCTAATAATATTTATTATTATTGTATCAATATATTATATAATATTATTAATTAAATTAATTATTAACATTAATATTAGTCACAGTAGCCATATATTTAACAGAGTTGAGATTTTTTTTGAAGGCCATGATAAAAGTCACTATTCTATTATTTATTTTTTCTTAGTTTAATGTTTGGTGGATGAATGAACAAATGAATAAAGCATTTATTAAGTACTTACTTTGTACAAAGCATCATCCTAAACTGAGAGAAAAGTATAACTCTCATCTGTTAAGGTGGATAAAATTATTGTTTTTTAAATGATTGAATACAAATATTATTGAGATATGAGCTTATCTGCTGTCAGCTTATTGACAATATCCCCAATTTTTGTGCCATATCCAGACCTTATAACAGCAGCATCCAAGACCTTTCTACCCCTTCTTCCCATGTCCCCCAGGTTCCCTCAGGGGAATCATCTTTATGAGATAAACAATTCTACCCCAGTGGTACTAAACAGAAGCACAACCATTAGCATCTCTACAGCTTAATTACATTTCCATTATGCTGTCCCTGGCCAGACTGGGATTATAGTAATACCTCTATTAACCTGAGACAATGAAATACAATGGCATAGCTCTTTGCTCAACAATTTATAACCAGATGTAAAAATAATATAGGAGGCATGGAGACGCCTGGAGGTCCAAGATATCAGATGAGAGGGAGGAAGAGGGGAGACTATTGTAGGAAAAATCATTAAGTTCAAACTAAAATAACAACAAATGGGCTAGAGAACATAAAATATGTATTTGGGTGACTTGGGGCAGAAGGAGAGAGAACAAGGTTCGGTTAAGGTTAGAAAATTGGAGAAGGGGGAAATCTGAGTTCCTCCACTGAAATTGGAGTGAGGGAAGTACCCTGGAGGAAGTGAGACTGCAGATAGATTTTATGCTAAGAAAAATTAGGCTTCACTTTTTGGGAGAAATGGGTAACGAAGGATGAGAATCCTCTCCCTCAGCCGACATATAGGCTAAGTCATACTTCTCAAAAGCGTAGCCTGGAGACCCTAAAAGGTCTCTAAGACCCTTTCAGGAGGGCCATCGGATCAAAATTCTTCTTATAATTGTACTAAGATGTTTCCATTTCTGATACAGTAAACACAAATTAAATATAACCCAGATAAACAAAAGCTCTTTGGGAAGGGGGGTCTTTAATAATTTCTAAGGGTGTAAAAGGACCCTGATTCTGAAATGTTTAAGAAACACTATTCCAGCTAGTACCAGTGTGGTACTAGGCAGTACCACACATTGGAAACTAGGTAATATTTTATTGATGTGAATGGAGAGTTTAGAATCCATAGCTATGAAGCGGGACTGAATGGGACTCTTGTCTCAAAGCACACAATCCCAGAGAGGAAGACTGGCAACCATTAGCCAGTCTTCTGGCTCTCAAAGTAGATCCAGCCCATGAAGAGTTTAGACTGGTAGCCATTAGCCAGCCATCTGGATCTCAAAGTTGATCCAGCAGCCAGTAGTTTGGTCCAAGGATTCTTATAGGGCTCTCAGCACTCGGGGACCAAAGAACAAGCAGAGGAAGGAGTAGGGCACTGGGGGGAAGGGGGATTGGAGTTCCAGGAAAGGACTATCAATTCAGTTCTGACAAGTTGGAGATATGAAGAATAATAAATTCTGATAAGTTTGGGAAGAGGCTAGGAGACACTGAGTCTGGGGCCATAAAGATAAGGGGTATGTCCAGGTGTTTGAGATGGACCATCTGGAGGTTTTATGACTCTTTGGAATGCTAGCCCAATTATTCCTGATGGTCAGAAAGGGGGAGGGGAGTAATTGCTCCTGAGGCAGAACAATTAAGGGAAACTGAGATAAAACAATTGAGGGAAACTGAGACATGGAAACTGTGGCACAACACTTAGAGTGGCATTTGGGAAGAAAACCTATATAATGCACTCTAGATAGACCTTAGCTTCCTTTCTTCCAAGATAAGTATCTTGTTTCAATGATTCCATGAGCTCAATCATCAGGTTCCTAAGAGATGAATTCTTTGGTTCTGACAACTCATAAAACCACCAAGGATGAGAGACTGAAAATGCAAACCAGGTATATTAGAGATATATTTCAGCCCATAAATGTTACCAGCTAAAATCAGGTTTCCCTCTTCCCCTCTTTTTTTTGAAGTTAAGGGGCAAAGGGGCACCAAAAGCCAATGTGTAAGTATGAGAAAAGGAATGAAGAAAGAAATAAAGCTGGGATTGGTTCCCTCTTTACCTTCATCTGGGTCAGGACAAAGAGAAACTGCTCTGAGATATTTGTAAACTTCTGGACAAGAGGAAATAGATCTTAAGCATCTTTGTATTTCTCCAAGTATAATCTTTATATTCCAAATTCTCAAAAAACACAGGAAGCTCAACGATGCTTTTTTTTCCTCATTTTTTCCCCTTTTGATCTGATTTTTCTTGTGCAGCAAGATAATTATATAAATATGTATTTCTCATTTCTCTAACTCATTGTTCTCATCGAGAAAAGTCCAGAAAGTTTTCTCCATGACACTACTAAATGGATCATCATAAGCTCCCCTTGCAAGCAGACGGTTCACAAAACCTAAAGAAAAAAAACATTTTATTTAATATTGATGAAAATTAATTTAATTCCCAATGAAGCAAAAATAGAGATACATGACAAAGAACAGTCCTTTTTTAGAGATCTATACAGTGTTAAGTATTTCCAGTCATGTATTAGATATAGCTTCCAGAAAGTTTTGCTACTCATATTTCTACAATATGTTTCTCCTGTAATTGTCCACAAGTCCTAACAAGTGGTACGATTACCACTCTGTCATCGCTATTTCAATTATTCAGGAAGAAATTTTCCAGAGTGTTTCAGTTTTGACAAGAGACAGAATTCTCCCTTCTTCATAACTCAAGCATAATACCTAATTGGGCCACTCCAGTTTGTATCTTTTCCCTTAGCCCAGGGTTTGAGGCATAGTAAGTGCTCAATAAATACTTACCGATTGATGCTTATAGACAACTAGATGACACAGGGACTAAAATATTGAGTCTGGAATCAAGAAAACCTGGACTCAAATCCTATCTCAGACACTTCACTAGCTGTGTGACTCTGGACAAGTCACTACCTCAATTTCTACCTCAATTTCCTCATCTGTAAAACAAACTTTATGGAATTGTGAAGATCAGATGAAGTTAAGCCCTTTGCAAACCTTCACTCTATAAATGCTATTTATTGTGCTAAATATTTATTATGTAATTTATTTCAACATCTAGCCTCATGGAAATTCAATCAAGAATGAAGTACTCAATGCATCCCTCCCCCCTTTTTTTTTTCTAGAAAGAAAGTACTTACTATGTGCTGGTCATTACAGGTCTTCAAAGCAGTCTCAATCACTGAACATATTGAAATACTGTAATTCCCAAACTTTAATATCTTTCACCTCACACCTCCTATCCCAGGCAATCTGGTAGTGTGTGTCTCAGCAGACTAACCATTGGGGGAGAAAAAGAGAGGGGTCCTCACCTAGAATCTTAACAAAATTATCTCATTTCCACTTAGTTGTCTCTAATCTTCAAGGACATCTCTGGGGGCAAGTGGATGGGATTATTTCAAATATCTAAAACTGCTTCTCAGGAAGGGGAGGATGAGCAAGGAAAGAGATTCACTATTCTGGTCTTATGCTCCACAATGGAGGAGGAAAGATCAAAAAAATAAAGTCCCTCTACAACATCTGTCCTGAATAATATTTGTGTCATTGAGGTCAGTCATGACCTTGAGTTATATCCTTGAGACTGCAGTTGGGTCTGATTCCTTTGGTTTATGGTATAAGAAGCACTGGCAGAACGGAAAGCATGTTAGATTTAGAATCAGAAAGCTGGGTTGGATCCTGACTCCACTGCTTATTTCTGTGGAAATCTTAAACAAGGCAATTCAACTCTCTGGACCTCAGTTTCCTTATATGTAAAATGAGACTAAATCAACTTTTTGGTTTCAGAACTCCTTTGCTCACTTAAAAATTAACTAGGATGCCAAAGAGCTTCTGTTTATGTGAGTTGTATTCATGCACAGTGACCATATAAGAAATTAAAGCCTCTCAATATTATTATGAAAACAGTTTTGATCTTATTCCTTCTTGGGGATCTGAGAGACCCCCAGAAGATCCCAAGCCACACTCTGAAAACAGCTGCACTAGATTCTCTGAAATCCAATTCTAGAGCAAAAGCCTATGAAACATAAGTTTTTTAAACTTTTTTTTTAACCACTGACGTTATATAAGGGAGTTTCTATTGGAGGAAGCTACATCCTGCAGGTGGCCATAGTTACTGCAGAAGTTGGATGAAATAGCCTTGTGTCAGCTGATGCATTACTTGTGCTCATCTCACCCCCAAAACATACCCTCCCTCCATCGTCTCTCTTTCTGCTGTGCATAGGGCAGAGGTTCAAACATCTGTCTCTCTCAACAGTTCAGAAAAGAACATGCAAGCAGTTTATCTTTCTCTCCCTCACAAGCTGCTGTTGTTAAGCCAGAATGGCTCTGATTGGTCCTGAGCAATCAGCACCAGTATCCTCCTCTCTGGAGCAAAGGATGGAGCTACCCCCAGGTTGTCCTCAATCTCTGAAGTTTGCAGACATTTGAAATCTTTTCAGCTGAACAACTGAGACCTCAAAAAGGAGAGGGATTCCCTCCCCACCCCCTTCCACCCTGAGTTCTTTCTACTCTATATCTCAAGTAGGGTACCTCTCCCTTCTTTTACAGAATGCCTAATCAGCTGAGAAACATTATCAGATTGTCCAAGATTGTCCAGGATACCTAGACAGGTATCTCCCAGGAGACCCTGTAGTCTCCCTTTAAAGGGAATAATAGACAGCCAAACCTTTGCTGTGGACCAATCTGGCTACTGAAAGAAGTATAATCTTCCTGGGAAAGTGTCCAGGAGCCCTGCAGGAAATGTGTGGGCAGATTTATTTTTCCTATTTGGCCACTATATCAGGGTGAAGAGACAACATTAAGGACCTTTCCCAAGGCTTTGCCTGCAAGGCCAAAATCCTACAAATACTGCGGATGCTTTTGCTAAAGCAGAATTAAGACTCCAGAAAGGTCAGTTGCTTCAGAACTGAGGAGGAAAGGTGGTCTAGAATTCCACCCACCCCCATTGTGACTGATGTCTTTCAGGGATGCCATTCTGAAAGCAGACTTTCTATTGGAAATTAAAACAGATTGAGGGGTGTCAGGGACTGGAGAGAAAGGGGGAAGGAGAATCTGATCAACTTTGGTTAAAGCATCTCAGGGGAAGAGGAGGTAAAAAGCTGCCTGCTAAATGTCACCAGATAATGAGTGATGTTTCATTCCCATCACCCGAGTGTCAGTCAGTGTCGGGTGGAGAAAATGACGTAGCTTCTCATTAGGAATTCTAAACTTGTGAATTCTGAGAGGGCCACTGCAGGCGGAGAGAAAAAAAAAGAAAAGAGATAATGTTGAGGCTGTAGAAATCTGCATTTCCTACTTTCTTCCCCCTAAAAAAGTCCCACTACTCTATTTTTTAAATCAATTCTCTGAATAATTCAGACTGCAGAGCTTCTTTGGCACTGAATTGTCCAGATCGTAAAAATCACAGAATCTCAGAGTTAGAAAGGACCACACAGGGCATCTGGCTTAGCATCATACCTGAGCAAAAAATCCCTTTTAAAACATCCCCAACAAAGCTCATCCAGCTCTGCCTGAAGATTTCCAGTGACAAGCAGCTCATTATCTCTTAAAGTAATACATTCTACTTTTTGACAGCTCTAAATGTTAGGAAGTTTTTCTTTAGGAAGAGCCAACATCTGCTTTTCTGAAACTTGGAATCATTGAATTTAAAGCAGGGAAAACTGTAGGGAAAATGTAATCTAGTTTCCTCACTTTACAAATGAGAAAGAGGAAGCCCAGATTAATAAAATGACTGGTCCAAAATCACAGAATAGCAGAACAGAAACTTGGACTAAGGTTCTCTAAGTCTAAATCTGTTCCTGTTTCTATTAGACTACCATACCTAGTCTCTCCACTTGGCCAAGCAAAATAAATCTGAGTCATCTTCTCCATGACAACAGGCCAATGATTCAAAAACAATTTCCTTTCTCCATGGAGTTCTCAACTATACAGTTTCCCTTTGGGAATATAGGATCACTGGTGTATCAAAAGTGAGGCAGCCAGTGCTCTGAAAAGAGCAATGGATTTTCCTTAAGAAGACCTCTATTCCTGCCTCCCCGATTGCTACCTGCATGACCTTGAATAAGTCATTGCTCCCTCACAGGTTCACTATCTATAAAATAAAAGGATATGACTAGATGATGTCCAGGATCCCTTCTGGCCTTGACTTAAGACAGCAACAAGGTGTATTTGGGGGGGAGGATTTTTCCTTTCCTCCTTTCCCGAAGGACCCTACTCTAGAGTGGTCTCACACTACCTTTTCTCTAATTCAGTACAAATTAGAATCATCTCCTTTGTTCCTTCCTATTCAAACCCTGAGCTAAACAAATGAATGTTTATTAAATGCCTGATCTGTACCAGACACCTGATAGGCTCTGAGAATACAAATAGAAAAGTGAAAAAGTCCCTGTCCTTTCCATAGGTAATTAATGATTCCAAAATGAGGAACCAAGAGGCAGCTGAAGCTAACAAGAGAGACCTTCTTTTGATATGTCAGGGATCATTGCTGCAAAATAAATGAACGAATAAAAATAAATGAATGAATGCACAAATAAATTACTTAATAAAAACAATGATAAAGGTCATGTAAATTATTAGGAACATAAAGTAAATAGTCAAAGTATAATGTGATAAGATGATCTCTTTCTTCTCTACATCATCCCTTTTCTCAGCCTCTCTGAGGGTTCGAAGGAAGGAATTATTACTTAAAATTTGGGAGGGAATTTTCCCAGCATTTCACTTTGGGAAGATAGAGATGATGAAGGAGCTGCAGACTGAACTTTTCCTCTGGCCAATCGCCAAAGTTGCTGGGTCAGGACAATCTGCCCTCTACGTTTATGGCCAACTTCAGTCAATCCCATGAATCCATCTGTTCTCTGCTTTTGTTCTGGTCTGGCCAACAACTTGCTTCTAACCAGAGATTAGGCAATTTGTCTAGAGAAGTGGTGGTCAGGAAAGGGGGATTTCCTTGTTCTACCAGTCCATAGGGCTGAGGAGTTAAGCCATAAGACAGCTAATTGTTGTGCCCTTTCTAGTAGCAATGGAAAAACTGATCTCATTACTGCTTCTGGAGTAGAAGGTTAAAAAAAAAATAAAAATAAGGTGGTACAGTGGATAGGTGCCAGGCCTGGAGACTGGAAAATTTACGTTCCTGAGTTCAAATCTGGCATCAGACACATATATGCTAGCTGTGTGATCCTAGTCAAGTCACTTACCCCTGTTTACCTCAGTTTCCTCATCTGTAAAATAAACTGGAGAAAGAAATGGAGAACTATGTATGTCTGGTAAGAAAACCCTAAATGGGATCATGAAGATCTCAACATGACTGAGAAATGACTGAACAAAAATAATTGAAAATGCAGTGGGGCAAAAGAAATGGGACATGTATGTGGCAATAGGAAAGCTGTTGAGAAATTCTTGCTGCTCTTGATTTCCTAGAGGATGCCTAGACAGGACATTAAATGAAGTCTTCTAGTTATGGCTCTGATTGATACAGGATAATAATTCCTTTTTGAACCTGAGAGTAAATAAAAGGCGCAAAAGAGAGACAGTTCCTTTTTTTTCCTCTCAAAGAGAGCTGATTCTCATGGAACACAGAAGAGATGTGATTGTCATTGGGTTCAAAGTGGGGAAATAAATAAATTAACTAATTAATTAAAATAAATAACTAAAAAGTAACCCCTGACCTTAACTTTGTTCCCCTCCCTTCCAAAAGAGAATCAAAAAAGAAGCAGGAAATGAAGCAATAATAGAGGGGTTTGCTCTGGAACTGTTCAGAAGCAGAAGATGGGGGAGGAATTAGAAGTGGGAGACACTCCCATCACTCACCTCCACAGCCCCCACAGCTTTCCTTAGATGCATCCTGACTTGCCTCTAGTCAGAGAAGCTCCTCCGAGACTGGCAATCACAGCTCTGACAAGTGATTCGAAAATGGAAGCTGTTTATTATTCGACTACTCTAGTTATCTCCCGAGGCTTCTTAGACACCTCTATTGCTACCTCCACTACTGCCACTCTCCTCCCCTTCTTTCCCTCACAGTAATCAATGATTCCAAAATGGGGAACCAAAAAGCAGTTGAAGCTACCAAAATAATTGGGGGGTACTCTTTTCTCTTTACCAGAGAGCCAGTCTTTGGGATATGAGCCCAGTTATTCTGCTTTGGGAACATAAAATGGGAGAGCAGCTGGGATTCAGGCTGTGAAAATGAAGGAAACTCAAGGGGAAGGTGATGTCTGGTGGCATTTTCCATCAGGCTAATATGTACTTCCCTCAATCTATCACTGTTCTAAGGAGAAACTGAGAACTTCCAGGCTGACAAGGAAGCACCTTTCCTTTTGGTCCCTCCAGGAAGTAAAGCACCCCAAATACCCCCTTTGTGGGGTCTGATTTTATTCTAGATTGGGCCTTTCCAAGCATTTTCTGTGATCAGGCATTACCTTGGAAATATTGTGAGCTTTGGGTTCATGTTCATGTAGCCCCAGTAGTATGTCGCCTCCAGTAGGATCAAATCTTTCTTAGTTTCAGGGGGGCAATCAGAGACTTTCAGATCTACCCTCCTGGGCCTCAGTTTCCAAGTCTATAAAATAATGTGTGATACCCTTTCCCCTATATTATATCCTACCCAGAATCCAAAGAGAGGAAAAAAAATTCCCCCTTCATAGAGAGTTTCCTAACATTCTTATTTATGGATTGCATTGTTCTAATTGTGCTAAGCACCTCAGAAATTTTGCAGTGAAATCCATCTACCTTGGAAAAATAAAGTGGATGAAAAAATGCCTATTTTCTAGACAAGTAGCTGGATGAACAGGCTATTGTATTGATTCACCAAGAGATGGATGGATGTGAAGAGACAGGGATGGAGACACAGAGAGATCTTAGACAGGAACTGCAAATGGATCCAAGCTTGAGTAATTGGAGGAGATAGGTTTGGATTGCACTTGGAAAATTACTAAGTACTTTCAATGACCCTGCTTAAATGGTCACTGCTTTTTAACTCTTGCATTTTCCTGGTCATATAATCATAGATTTAGAACAGCAGGAACCCCAGAGACCATTTTAGTCCAGTCTTCTCTTTTTATAAATAAGGAAAAAAAACTCAGGGAAGATGTGACCAGCACAGGATGTGAATCCTCATCCCATGATTCCAAGCCAGTGATCATTCCACTATGCCATACTAGAGATGTTATATGATTATAAATTGTGTCATATCATGATAACAATAACTTGCATTTATATAGTGCTTTAAGGTCTGTAAAGCACTTTATAGATATGATTTAATCCTTACAACAACCCTGAAAAGTAGGTACTATTTTATAGATGAGGGAACTGAGGCAAGCAGAGGTTAAGTAATTTGCTCAGAGTCCTACAGCTATTAAATGTCAGAGGCCATATTTGAACTCAGATTTCCTGACTCCAGATTCAGCACTCTATATACTGTGTCACTGAGCTGCCTGTGAAAGGTACCATGACAGGTGCCAGAGATTCAAGGCAAAACCCAAAACCAACCCCTTCGCTCAAAGAATTCATATTCTACTGAGAAGATCAAGATTGGGAATGAGAAGCAATAATGGAGGTTCTGCACTATTATCCTAAGATATAAGAAGAACTAGGGGGCAGTTAGGTGGTATAGTGGATACAGTCTTAGTCCCAGAGTTAGAAGGACCCAAGTTCAACTTTGGTTTCAAAAATGTACTACCTGCGTGACCCTGGGCAAGTCACTTAACTCTGATTGCTTCCCCCCCAAAAAAAATTATTTTAATTTAAAAAAGAGAGAGAACAGGAGGAAGGGCATAGAGATATGAGCCAATTCTGTTTCAAGGGATTAGAGAAAGCAAAGGAAGGATAGAAATTTCACCCAATGAAAGGAAATAGACTGAATTGGCATCAAATAAGCTTCCTTAACTACTTTGTATTTAGGTTATATTTATGCTAAATATATTTGTATATTGGTGCCTTCACTGGTAGACTCTAAACTTTTTAAGAATAAGAATTGTTTCCTTTGTGTATTTGTATCTTCAGGGTCTAGCACAGTTTTGGCCCATAATAGACACTCAAGAAATGTGGAAGGAGTCCCCACAAAGATCAGCTCACAGATTCATCAGCTTCAAGGTCCTTGTTCCTCTTCCATCTCCTTTCACCTCCTGTGTTGCTTCTTTACCACCTCCTACATGCCTCCAATATTCTCATGCTCTTTTTCCTCTCTCATATCAAAACCTGCTCTTGAGAAAGGACAAGCTAAATGCCATTTGTTCTAAAAATGTAAATTTAATTTAAAAAATTTATTAATCACTTTGTACCAGGACCTGTTCTAGGCACCTGGGATATTAAGACAAAAACAAAGCAATCCCTCCTCCTCAAGGAGCCCATGTAATTCTGGATTACTTATATGAGATCACAGTTTTAAGAGATGGAAAGGACCTTAGTAATAAGCTCCCCTTATTTGAAAAATAAGGAAACAGACCTAAGAAGTTAAGTGACTTCATCTAGCTACTGGGGTCAGACATGGGACTTAAATCTAGTTTCTTGGACTCCAGAGCTGGTATTCTTTATCCTTCCTGGAGGAGGTGACCAGCCAAGTCAGGAGGGAGAAAAAGCTCTAGCCTTTCCATTCATTCATTTCTTCATTCATTTTCTTTGGACAAACATTGTCTTCTTTTTGTTCTTTATTCAGCATCATGCTGTCATTCCCCTGGTGATGGTGATTGATAAATGATTTGTAGTCAGGAAATGGTTTGAAATAGAAAATTGGAGCTGGAGTGTCAGCTTTGTAGGATTAGAAATGTCTTTCTCCATTGTCATCTTCTTTGAGCCTTAAATGGATTATTGACTCATCGAACGCTGGATAACAATGTATTCCAAGAACAGGATCAGCCAGCAGCCTGGGCTGGCCAAAAGGCTTTCTCTTTTCAAAAAGAAAAAGCATTTCCCCAGAAAAAAAAGGATGGGAAACAGGTAGGTTTAGATACAGGATCCTCAGAAAAGCTCCATTCTCAGATAATATCCACCCCTCTCAATGACCCGGGAGGAAGAGAATAAGCATTTATTAAGCTCTTACTATGTGCCAGGCATTTTATAGATATTACCTTATTTGATCTTCACACAACAATAGATGCCCTTGTTATCTCCATTTTACAATTGAGAAAACTGAGGCAGACAGGTTAAGTGACTTGCCTAGGGTCACACAGCTAGAAAGGGTCTGAGGCTGGATTTTTAATTAGTTTTCCTGATGCCAGGCTCAGGATTCTTATTCACTGTGCTACTTAGCCACTTGGCTACCTTATCAGAGGAGCAGAAGCAAGGATAGAGATATTCTTAAACATACCCTACATTTGCAGTCAAGAGACTAGGGTCTGAGTTCAGACTCTGACAATTAATAGTTGTGACCATGGAAAAATCAAGTACTCTTGCCACTATTTTCTCACCTGCCAAATGTAGATGATGATGTATACATCGAAGGGAGAGAGGAGAGGAAGGAACATATTTTGGGCAATGACCTATCCCATAGGAAAGTAAATTATGTCAATTTTCTAACAAATGACAAGAGTCACAGAGACTTTGCAACCAATGTTAACTCCAAAAGTGCCAAAGAGCTCACACAGGTTAAAAGCAAAAAGCTTTCTTTATTCCATTGGAGGAGAGAAAATAGACATATGTGTTGGGGCTTCCTCTAGTAAGATACCCAAAGCGTGAGGCTAAATGATTTAGGTATTTGTGGCTAGATCAAGAATTAAAAAGTATAGTTTAGCAACAGTAATGAGACACGACAGCCACAGTGAGGCAAGGTTGTGTAATGATAAAATATCCGTTCATCAGTGGGCTTCATGGTTGGGTCTGCTGGTGCTTGCCCAAGCTCAGGAACCATCAGTTCCAGAAGGTTAGTGCAAAGGATTGTTGTTATGTCAAGCTTGAGACACAGTTTGCTTACTGGACCTTAGCTTTGGAAAACAGGTGTCTAAAAAGAGATAGGTAGTGTTGGGTCCTGACAACTACAAAGTGGAAAGCCTTTTGTAAATCATAAAACCTTTATCAGCATGAAGTGTTAATAGAATTGACCATTTATCATGATCATTTCTACTACCAGCCAACAGAAGCAGTACATTCATGCTATAGGCAATAAAATAAGTCAGAAAATAACTATAATACCATTATTATATCATCATCATTATTATGCGTCATTATTATATTTATTCGACAAATTCAGAAATTTGTTCTGAGACTCAAATCAGGTCTTTTGAACTAAAACTATGTACAAAGTGTTAATCAAACACAATTAGCTTAGAAGGCAGATGCCAGTTATCCCTGTAACCCTAATTCCATATGGGATAGTTAATTCAATGACATGCACAATCCATTGCTTAGGAAACATCTTAGAGAATAAGTAAATGGAAGAGAACGAGAAAAAAAACTGTGGATGTAAGGAAAAAGAAGGAATAAGCATTTATTAAGTACCTATGATATGTGCTGTGTTAAGTTTTTTTAGAATTAAATCATTTGATCTTCCCAATAACTTGGGGAGATATTATACCCATTTTATAGATGACAAAACAGGCAGGCAGTAGTTAAGTGACTCATCAAAGGTCACACAACTGGTAAATATCTGAAGCTGGTTTTGAACTTTGATTTTCCTGACTCGAGTGCCAGCATGCTATCCACTGCCCCCTCTACATGCCCCTAACTGAGGGAAACATGTAAGAATGTAATTCTGGACCTTTCCATGATATCTTTCTAAAAATACAAAATTTGCCTGCTTGTGTCAGAGCCATGATTTCATGTGTAATGAAAGGGTATATTGGGAAAAGTTTGAATTGTTTTGATTTTAACAGCAATGAATGACATTCCTAACATCCTTGCTTTCCTTATTAACCAATCATGGGTCTACCATGCACTCACGTATCTATCTAAACATCTTTAAAATCTACTTATAGCTCCAGGTGATATTGCCTCTTAGGAGTTAAAAAGTTCCATAAATATCCTACCCACTGTACAATGTAACATGTTCTATAATTGTCTAAAATTTAGCTACTCACAGGCATTGGGGGGTGCTACTTTTTTCTGGTTTTTCCTGATCTAATGAATCATTAGTCCATGTTTTTGCGGTAGAGTTCCTCATTTTCTTACCCATTCCTCCGATCTCACTACTCAAATTATGACATCAGAATGACTCAATGAGACCTTCATTTACCTAAACTTTAAGTATTAGTTCTGGCAAAATTGTGAAATAGTTTTTTTTTTTCTTTTATCTTCCATTCTCTTCTTTCTGCACCTTTTTGTCTCTTCTTTGGAAATTCCACTTTTGCCTCATACACCAAATTAATGATGTCTTCCTCTTCCCCTTATTGAAACCTAATCTAAGTAAGGAATCCCAGATATGATTCAGCCTACAGTAGAGATGTATTCTAATGGCTTGATGTGTCGACTCTCTTCTTCAAAAATTTATTATCTCTGTCATTTTAACAAAGGACAAATCAAATAAAAGGAATGAAACTCATCATTCAATAAAGTAGTTTTAAGGGGCAAAGGGGCCTTTTCCCATCTCATCCAGCTTTTAGCACAGCATCTGGCACATTTTAGGAACAAAAGAAAAAATGTTTAGAAAGGAGTAAGGAGGACACAATAATTTTTAAGTAATTGGGAGGCTGTTGGGTTGAAGAGGCATTAAACTTGTTTTGTTTTCCAAAGACCCAGCTTCTGGGATAAGTACTCATTATTTGACAAAAACTGCTGGGAAAATTGGAAACTAGTGTGGAAGAAATTAGGGCTTGACCCACATCTAATACCACATACCAAGATAAGATCTAAATGGGTTCATGATCTGGATATAAAGAGTGATACTATAAGTAAATTAGAGGAACGTAATATAGTTTACCTCTCAGACCTATGGAGATGGAATAAATTTATTTCCAAAGAAGAACTGGAATTCTTAATTGAAAACCAGATAGATAACTTTGACTATATTAAGTTAAAAAGGTTTTGTACAAACAAAACCAACGCAGTCAAGATTAGGAGGAAAGCAATAAATTGGGAAATCATCTTTACATTTAAGGGTTCTGATAAAGGTCTCATCTCTAAAATATAGAGAGAATTGTCTCATATTTATAAAAATTCAAGCCATTCTCCAATCGATAAATGGTCAAAGGATATGAACAGACAATTTTCAGAGGATGAAATTAAAACTATTTGTAGTCATATGAAAAGGTGCTCCAAATCACTATTGATCAGATAAATGCAAATCAAGACAACCCTGAGATACCACTACACACCTGTCAGATTGGCTAAAATGACAGGAAAAAAATTCTTTTATTAATACTTTTTATTTGCAAAACATATGTATGGGTAATTCCTAAACATTAACCCTTACAAAGCTTTCTGTTACAAATTTTTCCCCCCTACTCCCCACCCCTCCCCTAGATGGCAGGACATCCACTACATGATAATTATGTTAGAATACTTAAGAAATCGAATATATGTATAGTTATTGCATCATTTTTTTGTGCAGGAGAAATCGTGTCTACAAGAAAGAATAATCCGATAAAGGAAATACAATGCAAGCAAACCTCAATAGAGAACATGAAACTGTTATGTTGCGGTCCACATTTCACATCCCTCTCTCTGGGTGTATATGGCTCTCTTCACCGAACAATTGGAACTGGTTTGAAGCATTTTATTGTTGAAGAGAGTCATGAATGACAGGAAAAGTTAATGATGAATGTTGGAGGGGATGTGGGAAGGCTGGGACACTGATGCATTGTTGGTGGAGCTGTGAACGGATCCAACCATTCTGGAGAGCAATTTGGAGCTATGCTCAAAAAGTTATCAAACTGTGCATACCCTTTGACCCAGAAGTGTATCTATTGGGCTTATATCCCAAAGAAATTATAAAGGAATGAAAGGGCCCCACATGTGCAAGAATGTTTGTGGCAGCCCTTTTTGTAGTGGCTAGAAACTGGAAACTGAATAGATGCTCTTCAATTGGAGAATGGCTGAATAAATTATGGTATATGAATATTATGGAAAATTATTGTTCTGTAAGAAATGACCAGCAGGACGATTTCAGAGAGGCCTGGAGAGACTTGCATGAACTGATGCTGAGTGAAATGAGCAGAACCAGGAGATCATTATACATGGCAACAACAATACAGAACCAGGAGATCATTATACACGACAATACTATATGATGATCAATTCTGATAGACATGGCTGTCTGCAACAATGAAATGTTTCAAACCACTTCCAATTGTTCACTGAAGAAAGCCATATACACCCAGAGAGAGGGATGTGAAATGTGGACCACAACATAACATTCTCATACTCTTGATTGATGTTTGCTTACATTGTGTTTCCTTTATCTGTCTTTTGTGTAGATACGATTTTTCTTGCACAACAATGATAAGTTTGGAAATATGTATACATATATTCAATTTGCCAAGTATTTTAACATAATTAACATGTAGTGGATATCCTGCCATCTAGGGGAGGGGTGGGGAGTTGGGGGGGGAAATCTGTAACAGAAAGCTATGTAAGGGTTAATGTTGAAGAATAACCCATACATAATTTTTGCAAATAAAATAAAATTTAAAAAAAAAACTTGTTTTGTTTTGGCCCTGAACTAGAGCACTCAGTAAAAGACACAGAAAAGCAACTTTTAATTGTATATACAGAAAAACAGGTCCTATCATACCTGTTCAAAAGTAGAACCTCATAGGGACTGAGTTCCCCATTACTGGAGGTATTCAAGTAAACCACTGCTTGACCACTTGTCAAATATGCTATGAAGTTGATTTTTGTTTGATGACTAAGTGGACTAAATGACTACTGAGTTTCTCTCTACATTTTATATTCTATGGTTTTATGAATGCAATCTGTCTATGGATAGAATGCCAGGTGGATGCTGGCACAAGGGCATTAGCACCTGGCCATATAAGACTTGGGGAAGCACAGGACTGTAGGGAACAATCTCCAACAAAATCTTCTTAATACCAAAGCCTGTGCATCAAGAGGTGGAGGAGGAAAGTTTGTGCTCTCCTAGTTTCTTAATAGTGAACATAGTTGAACATCCGAAGAAATCAGCTCTGAGTGGAAAGGCAGTGGGGGCCTGGCTGGCTCTGGCCCTTTGTTGTCTGGGATCCCCTTGCCTTTGGCGGCACTGATGTGACCAGGTGGCTGGAGATCTTCCAGTGGGAAGTAATCTGTCCAGAAAGTGGCTGCCCACTCATGAGAGCCAAGGACCAAGTCAAAGACAAAGCTAAGCTGATGATTAATGGACTTTTTCCTTTAAAAATAATAGCTATAGAAGGACACAACTCACTTTCCTCTCCCCCAATCAAGAGTGTGAGCCTGGCATACATCCCCAGGGGTCTTCCCCTAAGGACTCTCAGCTTCTCTAATTGTTTGACATCACACCTCTCCAGTGACCTTTGCTTTGGCTCTTAATGACCCCAGCAAACCTCTGATTGGACTATCTTAATACTTTCAACTGTCAGCAACTGGGCACATCTGCAGACCACATGTCAATCCAGCTCCCACAAGATAATGTATGGAAAGGGCTCTGCAAACCCTGAATCACTCTCTAAATAAATGGCACCTGGATGGCACCTCGTCCATGAGTAGGAGCACTTGTTGTATCACTGTTACCCCTGAAGTAGAAATTTCTCTGCATCCCACTTGTTGGGGGTAAGACGACATGGGCACCCCCTACTTTCAACCTTATTGTCATGTTGGAACAGCTTTCCTGCAAGGAAGAAGGAAGGAAGGAAGAAAGAAAGGAAGGAAAGAAGGAAGGAAGGAAGGAAGACAGAAAGAAAGAAAGAAGAGAGGGAGAGAGGGAGAGAGGAAGGAAGGAAGATGAAAGAAAAAAGATAAAGATGAAAGAAAAAAGAAGAAAGATGAAAGAAAGAGAAAGAAAAAGAAAGATGAGAGAAAAAAAGAGAGAAAGAAAAAGAGAGAGAGAAAGAAGGAGGAAGAAAGGAAGGAAGAAAGGAAGAAAAAGAAAGATGAAAGAGAGAAAGAAAGAAAGAAAAAGAGAGAAAGAAAGAAAAAGAGAGAGAGAAAAAAAGAGGAAGAAAGGAAGAAAAAGAAAGAAAGCTTTAAGACATTTTCCAAGCTTTAGGCAAATGCTCAAAAACCTTTTGAGAGAGTGTCAGCTAAAGGCAACTAAGTGATGTAGTGGATAGAACATTGGGCATGGAATGGGGAAGACGAGTTCAAATTCAATTTTACTGGCTATGTGAACCCAAACATGTCACTTAACCTTAGATTACCTCAGTTTCCTTGACTGTAAAAGTGATAATAAAATCATTTTCTCAGAGCTGTTTTAAGGATAAACTAATAATTGTAAAGTGCTTTGCCCGGCACATGACTGGCATTTAACAAATCCTTATTTCCTCCCATCTAATCATCTCACACTCCAACTATGACTGCCTTTACATTATGTGAACTTAGACATGGGGATAATTCTGCAATTCCCTCATGATGCCTTTGTGCTAAGACAGGGAAGCTTCTGCCCCACTTTCCTACCTGAGACATTTTTATAGATAGCTGGGGAATTGCCCTAGACCTCTTTGGCCAGAGAAAAGGAATGGTCTATAGCAGTGGCTTCCAAACTCTTGTGATCACATAGCTCATCCGTAAAAATTTGCTCAATACTCCTAATATATGTATATTTACTTATTTATGTACGTGTACTTCTATGTTATATATATTACAAAATTTAAATATAAAACTAGAAATCTAAAAAGTGAGATAAAGATAGAATTATTTTATTCTAGAATCAATTCACAGATATTGGAGTTTATTGAGAAAGGGCAATAACATGGTAGGAAAATCACTTTAGCAGCTGTGTAAAGTATGAATCAGAGAGAGATCTGAGGCAAGGAGACCAATTAGAATACTATTAAAATAGTCCAAGTGAGAGGTAATGAGTTCCTTAGCTAGGAATTCTGGGTAGCTGTACAAGTAGAAAGAAGGGGGGCAAACAGATATGAGGGAAATATGTATTAACTGGCAATTACTTGGATATATGAAATAAAGGAAAATGAGGAGTCAAGAATGACACCAAGACTGAAAAATCTGGATTAAAAGGATATGGACATACTCAACAGAAAAAAGCAAGTTTGGAAGAGAAGTGGATTAATGGGGCAATGGTAAAGAGTTCCTTATTGACTATGTTGAATTGGAGATGCTTAAGGGCATTTACTAGTTGTATAATCCTGGGTAAATCACTTAATCCTGTTTGTCTCAGTTTCTTTATCTGTAAAATAACATGGAGCAGGAAATGGCAAACCATTAGAGTATATTTGCCAAGAAAATTCCAAATGGGGTCATGAAGAGTCAAATATGACTGCAAAATAACTATACAATAGCAGCAAAGGGATATTCAGTTCAAGATGTCCAATAGGTAATTGATGATGGACTACTAGAGTTCAGAAGAGAGACTAGGACTGAATTGAGAGAGATATATATTTTAAATAGATCCAGGAGTCATCTATATAAAATGATAATTTAACTCATGGGAGTTGATAAGATTACCAAGTGAGAGAGTAATATAGAGAGAAGAGAAAAGACCCTAGTTCAGAACCTTGAGACTATCCAAAACTAAAAAGCATGGCATAGTATTCAGCAAAGGAGGCTGAGAAGGAACAGTCAGACTGGAAGGAGGAAAATCAGTGTTAAGAAAACCTGCAAAGAACAACAAGGATCCAGGAGAAGATGATTAATGATGTAAAATGTTGCAAAGGATCCAGAAAAGATGAGCATTGAGACAAATCCACTCAATCTGGTGATTGTAAGATTACTGAGAACTTTAAAACAATTTCTATTTCGTGAAGAATCAAAGGTAAGGAGAAAGCCGAGTATCTTAGAAATTCAAAGCCCAATGATGACCTCCTTAGAAATAGGGAAGCTTTTTTTTTTTTTAAAAGAAGTGCATTTGGGGGAGAAATGCCATGTAATATCAACCCATTCAAGCCACTCCTGAAAGGAAAAATGGAGGTTGGAGGGTGGGAAGGTATTATTTTTCGTGGATCATTGTCTCAGGAGTCAGAATCCAGAATCCATTGTTCAGGTGAAATCAGGGAACAGGAGGATGCTGAAGTGGAGATGAGGAGTAAGGGCATAAATTTGTCTGCCTAGATGCTTTGAGGGACCACTTCTATCACAGCCATAGTAGGTTGACCTGTTGGAGTTTGGGGGAGGGATGTTGAAGGGGATTGTGTCCTAATGATGGAGACAACCCCATAGCCAGCTGGAGAAAGTCTTGATCCCTCTTCCGTTTGGGTCAATCCATGGTCCCTGTTTTGGAGATCACAGTACCAGAGCCCTGGATTTGGACTGGGAGTCTACATTCAAAGACTGGCTCTGTCAGTTACTACCTGGGCACAAATTTAATTTCTGGACCTCAGTTTCTACACCTGTAAAAATACAGAGTTGAACTGGATGCCTTCTAAAGTACCTGCTGCCTCTAAATCTCATGAACCCAGCATGACTGCCAAAACCAACAGAGCAGGTTAAGTGAGATGGCTTCTCCTCTTTCCTCATATTAACACAAACTTGAAAATATTACTAAATACTTTAGCCTAGATGCCATCTAGTGTTCAGATGCTGTCTCTATCTGTATTCATTTATTCTAGAAAATCTCTGTAGGCAACCAGAGTATCACGGATTTAGAGATAGCAGCATCCCTAGATGTCATGTAATGCAACCTTTTCATCTTATGCATGAGGAAACTGAGGTCCAATGAGTTTAAGAGTTTACTTAACATATATAGTAGTTGTTGTTTGCCTTTGTTCTTGAAAAGTACCATGATATCAGCAAGGTGAGAAGAGACACTGGGAATTTCAGGTAGTACTTGGAATCATGAAGTTGTTTCCCCTACAGGGAGCAAAGGAGAGCTTTCCATGCTGGGATTTCAAGACTGTTCTTTCCATTAATACACCATGTTACCTCCCATTGGTATTTTTTTAAGTTGTTCTGGAGAGTTCTGGAATTTTTAAAGCACATTCAGCTTTTTCCCAATTTGATCTCTCTTTTTCTGGGTCTTGGAAAGTGTTCTAAGAAGAAGCCATATCTTTGTCCAATCTATATTCTTAACCTGCCCTACTGCCCTGAACCAAAGCGATCAAATATGGAACCTTGAGAGCCCCATGTGCCTACCACTCTCCTGAACACTACAGAACCAGATGAAGATGCAGCTGGAGAATACTGAACAAAATAAATGCAAATACAATAGAACAGCAGTAACTTTACATTTTAAAACTAAGGAAATATGCACTCTACAGGGATCCTTATAAATGCTTTCAGGACCCAGTTTCTATTTGTATTTGACATCACTGCCTTCCTCAAAGAAGAGCTGCTGGTCAGCTATTCTACAAGGTTGAGACCAGCTCCCCTGATGGACAATATTGTTCTTGGATTCATAGATCTGAAAAAGAGAGAAAAAGAGAAGGAATTCATAGTTAAAAGGCCCGACTTCAAACCTTCTCTCATATTTATCCCTTCTGACTTCAGTGTCTTCCTCTGTCAGATGAGGGGGTCTATCACTTAGAAGAGACCTGAGAGGTAGATACATCTAAACCTGAGACCCCAAGAAGTAGCATAGTTCAAAGGCACATTTTCAGTAAATGGGTTCTAAACCAGATGTTCTGAGGATGTCAAATCTTGTGGTTTGTCCAAATCTACACCATTATTGGTATCTTCTAGAAAGCCACATTTTGGGTCACATTTTATTGGACAGCAGTTACTTGCCTGATACATTAATGGGTGATGATTTAGACCAGGGCTTCCTAAATTTTTTCTCCTCATGACCCCTTTTCACCCGAGAAACTTTACGACCCCGGGTACATGGGTATATAAAATAGGGATACAAATCAAATATTTATTGATAATAAATCATAATTTTATGACCTCCACACTCAGTTACCCCATATGGGGTTACAACCCACAGTTTAAGCAGCTTTGATTTAGACCCAATGCATTTCTTAGCTTGGTTTGGATCCAGCCAAAATCCTGGCTGGCATCCTTCCTTGTTCCCATATCACACAAGGCTCTCCAAATTACTTTACTTGTTGGGAGTGGGGGTAACATGGTTCGGCATAGATCATAGGATCTTTGTAGATTCAGAGCCAAAAGGAGATCTCAGAAGACATCCCCACAATTTGGAAAAGAGAAGTGATGACTGGAGATCAAAGCTGTACCAGCTGTACCTGAGCTCCCAGTTCAATCAGCCTATTTAAATCCCCCTCCCTCCCAACACCTTCCTTCAATAGCACTCTATTCATCTCTTTCTGCTACCAGGTTTCTAGTCTTTTTCTCCCTTCCACCCAGGAGACACCCCCCACCCCCCACCCAGGGCTTCTTGTTCCTTTTCTCAAAAGCCCTAAAAATAAAGCTCTGAGAACACAGTTATTCTGGTCTTGCTGCTAAACTGAGCCCAGGGAAAGGAAAGAGTTCTCAAGTTTCCTGGCTGGGCCCAGCAGAGAAAGCAAGGACAGAAAGCCAAGCAGGAAGGGGGAGGAGGCACTGGGTCCTCACTTAGCCCAAGAAACAACCTGAATTTCTGATGCTGAGAAGATGGGAGACAGGGAAGAGATTGGTTATATCACAGTCTCAGATGAGGAACAGCCAAGTAAGTGGAACCTGGAGATGCATCAGCTCAATCCTCATCAGCTATTCCCATATTCTTGTCCTCGTCACCAAGCCCTAACTGCAGAGGGTCTGGTCCCCAGAGCCCAGAAGTAGCATTAATCAGGAATATTATGGAGGGCAATTCTGCTCAGATATGGGTTGTACTCTTGTCACCTCTGGGGCACATTTCAGCACTGGGATGCTAATTCTATAAGAATTATCTATCTTATATAGATATATAACTTATATAGACACATATATAATGTCTATAAGAATTATACATATACATATATATGCATATATATATATATATATATATACATACATATATGATTCATGGGGATTCCAGTGAGGCAGCTCCTGGAGGGAGCAACTCCCAGACTTTGGGGGGGGGACCTTGAGGTAGAAACTTACCTCATGATGACTTGGTATCCTGCTAATCAGGAGAAGCTTCCCTCTGTCTCCAGAAGCCTCTTACCTGGCAGGGTCTGGTTTACAATGCAATTTTATTGGGGTTTCCAGAGGAGAAAAAGTAGAGCAAAAGAGAAGGCAGAGAAGAGGGACTGAGGATTAAGGGATTAGAAGGGAGACAAGAAAAGCATCTGAGAAAGGAGTCCTGGGGAGAAAATGCCTTGGAAGGCAACGAACAGCTTCCAAAACTGAACCCTGTATATCCTTCCCTAAAATACTTTCTTCTGTCCAGCTGCTACAAGTCTAAACCTAATCCTTAAGAAAATTAGACTGTTTCCCTTAACTTTCTGAGTTTAGGGCTAACAAATTTTATTCTTGGAGAATTCCTTTGGAAGAACTTTCTCCTGGATACCCCATTTAAGACATATGTAGCCAATCCCTGTAAGGAACAAGCCCTCAATAACCTACCTTACCCAACGCAACAGGGGATTGACATCAAGATGTTGTTTTCTGCAAGCAGAGGAAACAACTTGTCCATCAGCTATGTGAAATTTGGTAGTGAATTTGATGTGGTTGTGGGGAATGCTTTGACAATTCATTTAAATATAAGCCCATTTGCCCTAGGGATGAAGGTGGTAGAGACAAGAGTGTGTCCCTAGTTGTTGGAGAGTAATATTTGTACTTCTGTTCCTGTGACATATTTTCAGTAAATGTTCCTTTGTAAAAATTAATAGATGTTAACCGGTTTAATGATACTAAGATGTTAACCATGTGGTCAATCAATTGTATTAAGTAGATACTAACTGTAACTGTCAATTGATGTTAGGGAGAACACCTCTAAATAGGAATGTAAGTCAAAAGCATTAGAAAAGTACCCCAGATTCTCAGCGATATCCTTACTGAGAGGAAGGTGGGAATCTGACTTGACAGTGATGAGGGAAGGAGCGAAGTGGGTAAGGAACCCAGGGTGCATGACTAATCTGGCTGTGGGATATGACTTATCAGGGACAGTAGGGGTTGAGATAAAAAATCCCAAGGTCTGCACAAGCTAAACTTTCAAATCCTTTATAATTTTGACCTGAGTTATCTTTTCAGGCTCACTGTACATTTTTACCTTTCCCATTCTTCACTTCATCTCACCTTTCACACTGGCTTTTCCCTATGCCTATAGGAAGCAGACATTATCACCTTTCCCTTGGAGAATCCTACTTCTCCTTCAAGACATGGCTTCAGTGCCATCTTCCATAAGAAACCTTTTCTGATCTCCTTTTATGCTGGTGCCCGATTAACCAAATTTATTTGCATTTAACTGTGCTATATTTCCTTTCATTTATTCTTTTTTTTTTAACATGTTGATCATTTTTTTTTATTTTAAATTTTTATTTTATTTGCATAGCATATGTGTGGGTAATTCTTCAACAATAACCCTTACATAGCTTTCCGTTACAAATTTTCCCCCCAACTCCCCACCCCTCCCCTAGATGGCAGGATATCCACTACATGTTAATTATGTTAAAATATTGGCAAATCGAATATATGTATACATATTTCCAAACTTATCATTGTTGTGCAAGAAAAATCTTATCTACACAAAAGATATATCAGATAAAGGAAACACAATGTAAGCAAACATCAATCAAGGAGTATGAGAATGTTATGTTGTGGTCCACATTTCGCATCCCTCTCTCTGGGTGTATATGGCTTTCTTCAGTGAACAATTGGAGGTGGTTTGAAACATATCATTGTTGAAGAGAGCCATGTCCATCAGAATTGATCGTCATATAGTACTGTTGTTGCCGTGTATAATGATCTCCTGGTTCTGCTCATTTCACTCAGCATCAGTTCATGTAAGTCTCTCCAGGCCTCTCTGAAATCATCTTGCTGGTCATTTCTTACAGAACAATAATATTCCATAACATTCATATACCATAATTTATTCAGCCATTCTCCAATTGAAGGGCATCTATTCAATTTCCAGTTTCTAGCCACTACAAAAAGGGCTGCCACAAACATTCTTGCACATGTGGGGCCTTTTCCTTCCTTTATGATTTCTTTGGGATATAAGCCCAATAGAAATGCTGCTGGGTCAAAGGGTATGCACAGTTTGATAACTTTTTGAGCATAGCTCCAAATTGTTCTCCAGAATGGCTGTATCCGTTCACAGCTCCACCAACAATGCATCAGTGTCCCAGCCCTCCCACAACCCCTCCAACATTCATCATTAACTTTTCCTGTCATTTTAGCCAATCTGACAGGTGTGAAGTGGTATCTCAGGGTTGTCTTGATTTGCATTTCTCTGATCAATAGTGATTTGGAGCACCTTTTCATATGACTATAAATAGTTTTAATTTCATCCTCTGAAAATTGTCTGTTCATATCCTTTGACCATTTATTGATTGGAGAATGGCTTGAATTTTTATAAATATGAGACAATTCTCTATATATTTTAGAGATGAGACCTTTATCAGAACCCTTAAATGTAAAGATGATTTCCCAATTTATTGCTTCCCTCCTAATCTTGTCTGCATTGATTTTGTTTGTACAAAAACTTTTTAACTTAATATAGTCAAAGTTATCTATCTGGTTTTCAATTAAAAGTTCCAGTTCTTCTTTGGACATAAATTTATTCCATCTCCACAGGTCTGAGAGGTAAACTATATTATGTTCCTCTAACTTGTTTACAAAATCACTCTTTATATCCAGATCATGAACCCATTTAGATCTTATCTTGGTATGTGGTGTTAGATGTGGGTCAAGCCCTAATTTCTTCCACACTAGTTTCCAGTTTTCCCAGCAGTTTTTGTCAAATAGTGAATACTTATCCCAGAAGCTGGGGTCTTTGGGTTTATCAAAAACCAAATTGCTATAGTTATTGCCTAATTTGTCTTGTGATTCTATCCTATTCCACTGATCGACTACTCTATTTCTTAGCCAGTACCAAATGGTTTTGATGACCGCTGCTTTATAATATAGTTTTAGATCTGGTACAGCAAGTCCACCATCTTCAGCCTTTTTTTTTCATTAATCCCCTTGAAATTCTAGACCTTTTGTTTTTCCAAATGAACTTTGCTACTATTTTTTCTAGATCTGTAAGATAATTTCTTGGGAGTTTGATTGGTATGGCACTAAATAAGTAAATTAGTTTGGGTAGTATTGTCATTTTTATTATATTCGCTCGTCCTACCCATGAGCATTTTAAGTTTTTCCAATTGACTAGGTCTGATTTGATTTGTGTGGAAAGTGTTTTGTAATTTAGTTCATATAGTTCCTGACTATCCCTTGGCAGATAAATTCCCAAATATTTTATACTATCAACAGTTATTTTGAATGGAATTTCTTTTTGTATCTCTTGCTGCTGAACTTTATTGGTAATATATAGAAATGCTGATGATTTATGTGGATTTATTTTGTATCCTGCCACTTTGCTAAAGGTGTGAATTGTTTCTAGTAGTTTTTTAGTTGAGTCTCTAGGATTCTCTAAGTATACCATCATGTCATCTGCAAAGAGTGATAATTTGGTTTCTTCACTACCTACTCTGATTCCTTTTATCTCTTTTTCTTCTCTTATTGCTAAAGCTAACATTTCTAATACAATATTAAATAGTAATGGTGACAGTGGGCAGCCTTGTTTCACTCCTGATCTGATTGGGAATGGTTCTAGTTTGACTCCATTACATATGATGCTTGCTGAAGGTTTTAAGTAGATACTACTTATCATTTTAAGGAAAAGCCCATTTATTCCTATACTCTCCAGTGTTTTTAATAGGAATGGGTGTTGGATTTTATCAAAGGCTTTTTCTGCATCTATGGAGATAATCATATGATTTTTATTATTTTGGTTATTAATATAATTGATTATGCTAATAGTTTTCCTAATATTGAACCAGCCCTGCATTCCTGGTATAAATCCTACTTGGTCATGATGTATTATCCTGGGGATGACTTTCTGTAATCTTGTTGCTAAAATCTTATTTAAAATTTTTGCATCAATATTCATTAGGGAAATGGGTCTATAGTTTTCTTTCTCAGTTTTCTCCCTACCTGGTTTAGCTATCAGCACCATATCTGTGTCATAGAAGGAATTTGGTAGTACACCTTCTTTCCCTATTTTTTCGAATAGTTTATATAGTATTGGGATTAATTGTTCCTTGAATGTTTGGTAAAATTCACATGTAAATCCATCTGGTCCTGGAGATTTTTTCTTAGGGAGTTGATTAATAGCTTGTTCTATTTCTTTTTCTGAAATAGGGCTATTTAACATTTATTCTTTATATTTATTTTGCATATACATATATACAGTACTTATATATGTATACATAATGAGTACACACACACATTCTCATGATCTAACTAGTTGGCTGAAAACCTCAAGCAGATCATTTAAATTCTTAGTTTTAGCTGTACACGAGAGAAAATAATGTGAGGACTAAATAAAACAGTATACAATTAAGTGCTTTGTAAAGTACTATATAAAGTATATAGAGTACTTAACTATAGTTAGCTATTATATTTATTACACATATTATTATTAATGATATGATCTATTATTACTCATTATGTTACCAATTATTATTACCAATGTTATTATTATTAATCTCTTTGAAACTTCTCTGGTGCTCCATCACTTTAAAGGACAGGTCATCCTCAGGGTTTCAATGGGAAGGACTTTCCCCATAATTGTCCTCTTGAATAACTGGAGTGTTTTTTTCTGTTGAAAGGAACACTAAACCATAAGCCAGAAGAATTGGATCCAAGTCTCATCTCTGACACTTAGACATATGATAGTAAACAGATTACTTAATTTCTTTCTTTCTCCTCATTAGCAATAATTAGTAGTAATATTATCAATAATATTGAAAATACTTAAAATTCCTCTATCATGTTAAAGTTTCTAAGACTCAATTACAATCACAGAATTATAAAATTTGAAAGCTGAAGGGACCTTATCAACCATTTAGTCTAACTCATGTAGGAAAGGAATATAGCGATCAAAATGTGGCCATACAACCTCTGCTCAAAGATAAATGAAGAGGGAAAGTGTCTTCTGAGATATCTGATTCTTCTCTGGGACAGTTCTATTCATTTGGAAGCTTTTCCTGACCTTAGTCTGAATTTGTCTTTTTGAAACTTTTCACCCATTGCTCACAGTCCAGACCAGTCCCTTCACCCACATAATAACTCTTCAAATACGTGATCATTCCACCATTCACTCAATCCTTCAGTCCAATCTTCTCTTCTCCAGGCTAAATCTCATTTCCTCCAAGTAATCTTCATATGCCATGGACTAAATACCTTCACCATTTTCATTTCTCTCCCCTATATGTTACCTTATCAATGTCTTTAAACTGTGATGCTCATAACTGAACTTAATACTCCTAGATGAAGTCTAAGGAAGGCAGACCTATATACCTTATCCCTGGAATCTATATCTTCTTTAATGTAGTCCAAGCTAATCAAGTTAGCTAAGTTTGGCTGCTCCATCACATTGCTGACTCATGTTGAGCTTATAGTCCAGTGGAACCTCAAGATCCTTTTTCAGGTCAACTGTACTGTAATTATTCCTTTACCATCTTGTACTCACGAACTTGGATGCTTTATTTTTGTTTTGTTTTTTGGTACCCAAGTATATCACTTTCCATTTATTACTTTCCAATATAATCTCATTAGACCTAGGCCAGTGTCCTTGTCCTACCACAATTTAATTCTGATGGCCATATAATATATGAGATATACCTCCTAAATTTGTATCATCTGCAAATCTGATGGGTATCCCACACCTTTATCTAAGTCACTGCTAAAAATATCAAAAAGCACAGAGCCAAGGATGGATTCTCTGGAGTATTCCTCTATAGAACTCTGCCTTATTGACATCAAACCATTAATTACTCTTTAAATCCAGCCATTTCACCAGTACAGAAACCATCTTGATGTGTTATCATCCAATCATCTCTCCATCTTCTCCACAAGAATAATAATGGAGTACCTTATCAAAAACTTTACTGAAATCTAGGTACATTGTAACTATAAAGAATTCCTCTCATCTACCATTTTAGTAGCTCTGTCAAGAAAGGGAAATGACTTTAGTCTTGAATGACTTATTTTTGATGGACCCATGCAGGCTCTTTGTATTCTAGTTAACAAGCCCACCTTCCACTGTTCATGCCTTCAGACAGAAACCCATGAAGCAGATAAAGTAGCCCTGTTTGGAAATAAAGAAATTAAGGTTTGGAAAAGTTACTGGCATAATAAGGGAACTGGTCAATGAGGGCTCAATCCTTAAAATATGTTCCTGCCTAGTTTCAATTCTTAGAGTATTCTCTACTTGCTTCCAATTCAAATTGATGAGTATTTCTGATCATGAGTGACTGAGAAGTTGGTATTGGGTGATGAGGGAAAAGTCTTTTAAATGGCTTTAGAGAAGGAAGAACTGATGACTCAAACCAGTACAGAGTGTGAATACAAAAGGATTGCCCACTCTTCTCTTTCTTAGTGGCTTTGAATGAGAAAGAGCTACTTGATTGCAGATATTTAGATAATTATCTATTAATTTTATGATCTTTCAGCTGTAGGATTCTACAAGTCTGATTGATTGATTGTGCACAAAGTATATGACATTTTCTTTCTTTTGCATTTATTATTTTCTAATTTTAGGTAAATGAGTCTTCAGAGAGGGAAGTACCTAGATTAATGTATACATTTGATAAATCCTAATTAGAACCCAGCAAACAAAGCTGGTGGAAGTATCTGCCTCAGCTATAATGGCTAACAAGAGAGGAAGTACCTAAAGACAGATGTAGAAGATAGTCACTTGGGGATGAGGGCAACTTCAAGGATAGTGACTTCTTGTGATTGAGTAAATCCCAATTATGTTCTAGAAAGGTGAGGATCCTCAAAGTCCAGCAGAAAACAACACCAAGGGGAAACTTGATGAAGACTCTAGGAAGGGAAAAAATATTTCTAGGTCCAATGGTTGGGATGTATCCATTAGCTTCCTGTGATCTTTATACATATATTTCACTTACCATTGTACTTTAATTCTGAGCGTGTTCTACTAAGGCACCCTGTTTGTTCAACGGGAGAGTGTGTCTAGTTTAATGGAAATGTTTTGTACCAGCTCTTGTTGTTATGTCTTCTCGTGAGATCTGATATTCTAAAAGATGATGGATTTATCCATGAGGGGGAAAACACTAGTGGGAGCTCAGAATCTACAATATTAGGAGCCCCAGACTTTTAGAATCCTGAAGAGGGAAGTAATAGCCTGTCTATGGATACCCTAACTTGTGACCTTGGATACCCAGTTAGGAGAATGGCCTCGGGGAGAAGGAAAAGAAAATTGCCTGAGATTACTTGGGCTTTCTGAATCCCCTTACAATACTAAGCACAAAGTTGGAGCTCAATAAATAATTTTTGACTGATGAATTCATTGACCTTTGACTTCAAAGGGGCTCCAAACACTGCTATTTAAGTTTGTGTCACTAGAGGGAGTTCCAGGACAAGAGCTGAATAAGCTGAGTTACTGATCTATCTTGAATGTATTTTCATTCTGATTTGGGTGGGATCTTTTTTGCTTTGTTTTGGGCTTTTTTGGCTTTTTTTCCCCTGTCTTTTTTGTTTTTTTGTTTCTTTGTTTTTTCCTGGTGCAGGGTTTCTTAACCTGAAATCCATTCCTAGGTTTTGTCTTTGGTTTAATATTTTGATAACTGTATTTAAATATGATTGTTTTCCCTTATAATCTTATGCATTTTATTTTATGTATTTAATTCTAAGAAGGGATACTTAGGTTTCCCCAGACTTCCAAAGGAGTCCATGACATGAAAAATATTAAGAATTCTTGCTGAATCTGATCCCTATTTGGATTGGTTTTGGGACAAATTTTTAGAATTTTAGGGTAGTCTAATACCTTCATTTAACCAACTGCTCTTGGGATTCATCTATCACTACCCTCCTCTGCTGGAGTCTCTGGTAGAGGATGAGGGAGGATCAAAGTGGATTAATGATGGATAACTGTAAGAGTAAACTAAAGCTCATTTGATAACTGTCTTTATCCCACCCATCTCTCCAATGGCTAGGAGCTTCCTAGGAGGAGAAGGATGTATGGATGAGTTGCCTGAAGGTCTTATGGAAGATAATTCACAGTATTTTCAAGGTAGAGTGTCACCCTCATGGAAGAAGAGAAAGAATGCACACCAGAGTTCCATGATTCCTTCTACCTGCTTGGTAATGTGTTCACTGTCATGTATGTCTATGTATATGTGTCTGTTGTTGTTGTTGTTGTTAGAATTAAGGAGAAAAAAAATCCCCTGGGAAAGTGCTTCTAAGAGTCATGGAATTGAGGGTGAAGAGGAGAAGGCTGCCAGTTACCCAAAATTGTGTGACTGAAAGCAGGTATCCTGACCAGGACAGGTTTGGAAAGGCAGCTTGACATAAAGAGTATTATGTTATTTTTCTAAAATGAGAGTTTTATTGTTGCTCATTTGTTTAAATCCTGTCTAACTCTTTGTGACCTCGTTTCAGTTTTATTTTTTGGCAAAGACACTAGAATATTTGCCATTTCCTTCCTTAGCTCATTTTACATTTGAGGAAACTGAGGCAGAGTTAAGTAACTTAGCCAGGATTACACAGTTAATAAGTGTCTGAACTAGATTTGAACTCAGGAAAATGAAGCTTCCTGACTTCAAGCCCCTTAGCAATCTCTATTGCCCCTTCTCTCCATCTTGATCCCGCCTCTTAGAGAGTTTCTGTGATAGTATTTGCTAAGCTTCAACCTACCCTTCTTTCCACTTTGGGTTACCCCATTCAGAAGCAGTTAGGTGATACAGTAGATTCAAATTTAACAAATTTAATTTCCAATTCAAATTTAACTTCTATAGTTCCTAGTTTTGTGATGCTGAGCAAGTCATTTACCGTGATTGCCTCAGTTTACTCAAATGTAAAATGAGGATAACAATAGCACCTACCTCCCAGATTTGTTGTGACATCAAATGAAATGGTGATTGTAAAGTACCTGATACACAGTAGGCACTACATAATCCTTCCCTCTCCCACAAAGATCAGAACTTTGGAGACTGGAGGCTTTATGTTGTAATGAAAGGGGGAGTTCTAGCCTCACCTCTACCATTGACTTGTGCAGAAGCCTTAGGGAAATGATTTCAACCTAACCAGATTCTCAGTTTGCACATTAGACTAGATGATTATCTTTTATCTTATGATCTTCCAGCTATAGGATTCTACAAGTTTGATTGATTGATTGATTGATGACTAGGTAAAAAAATGCCATTTTCAGTCTCATTTCTTCCCTAGCCTTAATCACTGAATGGGTATGACCTCAGTCAAAATGAGACTTATTAAAGCATTAAAAGTCCAAGGAATCACACTGTGCCCAGGGCCAACTCCAGCTGTGCTGATCTGTATCTGGCCACTAGACCTAGTTGGCTTTGGAAAGGAAAGTGAGGCAGGTGACCTCACACAGCCTTCTCTCATTCAAATCCAATTTATTTGCATATGACCTCCCAATCTCAGACAGATAAAAACCTCTACAAGTTTAATTAACCCTCAGCAACTGAGGTGTCTGATAAGCCTGAGATGATTAGTAAAGGAACTTGCTTCACAAACCCATCTAGAGCTTAGTAGGTACTTGCCTGAGGTTCAAGAGTGACTTACTTGTTCATGTCCACACAAGCTATAAATGTCAGAGGAGTAATTTGAACCCAAAGCTTTCTGCTTTCACTTTATGTCTCAGAATAATAACTCACATTTTTTTTATAAGCTTGTTTTCAGGTTGGCAGATTGTCCTACAGCCTAAACTTCCTGAAAGTCTAAAAGATTAGGTGAATGTTGCATATTGCTGAAGTTTTACAGGCTTTGGAACATATTTGAGAATTTCATACAAATCCCCTTTTATTGTCTGAACAATCTTTCTATAGCCTTTCTATAATGATATATATATAGCTATATAGCTATCTATAGTACTATCTCTATATACATATAGATATAGAAAGAATTATAATTATTATGTTATAATCAATTATATGTTATTGCATAATTATAATTAATTATATATTATAATTAACAGTATTAAGAATTATTTATAATTCTTCCTATAGCATTGGCTCTGAACCTTTCAGTTGGTTTAATGGAACCCATTCAACATCTAAGCTACCAAGTATTGCCAGAGCTGCTGGGGCAATAATTATGCCTAGAGAATTTCTCTTTATCCCACTTGAGGCAGTAAGAGTGGGGGGGTGGAAATGTGAATTTAGCTTATGTCTTCTTCCATTTGTGGCTTTCAAATCTGATGCAGTTCCTGCTTCAGTTCTTTTCCCTTCTGCAGCATGAACAAAATAAACTGTACGGCTCAGAAAAACAATCCATCATTTTGTCAAAACATTTCCATGACAAAAAAAACCCCCCAAAAAACAATTTCCTTCCAATCTTCACTCTGACCGTTTTGCTTTAGTTTCATTAACATGAGGAAAAAACTGTCAGAGAGATGAGTAACAAGGGAGGGAGGGAGGGAGGGAAGGAGGAAGGGAAGGAGAAGGCTGAAACTATATCTGTTCTACCTAATGTCTCTACCTCTGTTTAACTTGGTAGTGCTAGGAACCTGATAGAGATACAGACACAAAACTGGAGGGAGATTCAGAGCTATAATCTAGTCCAACTCTTTCATTTTACAGATGAGGAAATTGAGTTCCAGAGAGAGGAATTTTCCCCATGGTCATCCAATTATTTTACAGATGATCCAGGGTCAGAACTTGGGATCCAGTTGTATACCCAATTTTAGATCATTTGTATTCATTTAATCCTTAACATCATTAGTGATGGGATGGCATGAAAATGAAAAGCATGAAGCCTAAGGCTATTGTCAGGGTTGGATTTGTCACTAACTACACATACTAGTTACTGTTTCCTTGTCTTTAAAATGGAAATGCTAACAGTTCCCTTAATGCATTTTTGTAAAGAGAAAATGACCACTCTAGGTGAAAGCTGTAAACTCTGGAGGGCATCCAAACATAAGATCACATGAATTGTCTGTCTGTTTAGTGCTTAAATCCAAAGGCAAAAAACCCCACTGGATAATGGTCTCTTCTCGGTATGGTTTCTATCAGTCTGTCCCCTGCAGTGTTGCTTCTAACATAACTCACCATCACATACAATTTGCTGTTGTGCTTTTGGAAAACAAAAAGACAAGAGTCCTTGGAGAAGGGGAAAGGAAAATGACCCAAAATTTGAAAAAATAAGCCCATTAGAATAATGGCAAGAGCCAACGAAGTAGAGAAGTTCAGAGTGAGTGCCATGGCCCCATGACCCAAATCCCCCAAATGTTCCTTTAAAAAGAGTCATTGTTAGGAAGGGAGCCTTTGAGAAGAATATTTCCCTAGAAGCTTCCAGGACTTGAACAATTTCTTTTTAGCTTCACAGCCAATGGCAATGATTGGTTGGGTTTCAGTCTTCAGAATTTAGAAGAAAGCCCACCAAGATCTGTCAAGTAGGGCATTTTAGCCACTAGATTTATGACTATCAGGTGATGTCCTGTAGAAGTTAACTTCTGGGATATTTCCTTAGAATACCTTTCAAGAACTGGATGAACAGGGATGAACAGATCCCTGAGCCAGGGCGTAAAGCCCAGGTGTTCATCCATGCAGCTGCGACCATGAGAATAAGTGGGAGCTTCCACAATGTTCTAGTATTCTAATGTGTAAACAACTAGTTGTGAGTTAACTGTGCAACTGGCTGAGAAATTTCTTCCTTTCTTACTATGTTGATGTACTAATGGATTTCCAGAAAGATAGTAACTTGCCTTTATTTTCTCTTTCCTTTCCCACATAGAAGGATTGGCCTGGAAAATAGAAGACTTGAGTTGGGTTGGGGACATAATAACTGTTTTCATGTATTTGAAAATCTGTGGATGGAATGAAAGGAGAGATTAGACTTGTTCTGTTTGGTCCCAAAGGATAGAACTAAGAACAATAGGTAAACAATGCAAAGAGGCAAATTTGGTCTTGATGTCCAGAAAAAATTCCAAACAGAAATGTTCAAAAGTGGAATGGGCTGCCTAGAGAGGTAGTGAGATCTCTGTTTTTGGATATAATCAAGCAGAGGCAAGATGATCATTTTTCAGGTAGGTGTATTTTAGTGGGGACTCATTTGGGGATATGGTGTCAACTAAGTAGAGACTCAAATTCTGGGGTTCTGTGTGTAGCAGAATACATAACCATTTATAATATGGGGTTGGTAAAAGATGAGGTGGCTTGCTGGAGGCCGGACTGATGGGAGTAGCTTTTATTATTTGTATAGTCTTCAGGGGTGAAACAAGGATGTACATTATCACCACTATTATTCAACATCCTACTAGAAATGTTGGCTTTAGCAATAAGAAAAGAAAAAGAAATTAAAGGAATTTAGAATAAGTAATGAGGAAACAAAAACTATCATTCTATGCAGATGATTTGATGATATACTTAGAGAATCCTAGAAAAATCATCCAAAAACCATTTGGAAACAATTCACAGCTTTAGCAAGTTGCAGAATATAAACTAAACCCACACAAATCATCAGCATTTCTATATATTACTGACAAAGCTCATCAACAAGAGATAGAAAAAGAAATTCCATTTAAAATTACCATAAATAAAATAAAATATTTGGTGATCTACCTGCCAAGACAAACCCAAGAAAAATGAACACAATTACAAAATATTTCTCACGCAAATAAAATCAGATCTAAACAATTGGAAAAATATAAATTATTTATGGCTAGGCTGAGCTAATATAATAAAAATAACAATTCTGCCTAAATTGGTCTACTTGTTCAGTGCTACACTAATCAAACTGTCAAAACATTATTTTACAGAATTAGAAAAAATAATAACAAAATTCACCTGAAAGAACAGAAGGAGAAAAATAATATAAAGGAAATAAATGAAAAAAAATTACAAAGGATGATAGCTTAGCAGTACCAAACCTAAATCTGTATTATAAAGCAGCAGTCATCAAAACCATGTGGTACTGATTATGTATATAGCTTTGATTTTACCATATCTCTGCTAATTTAATGAAACTATTGTTTAACCATGACATCTGGATCTGAAAGAAATGGGAATAATTGGTAAGTGATGGTTGAGTCAAGAAGGAAATATAACTATTGGCATATTCCTAGATAACGAATCTAAAGTATAGAGGAGGAGTATGGAGCAATTGAGGGCCATGTCCCATGAGCTTGGCTACTACTGACAGGGTAAACCTGTTATATGTCATTTAACAGAAAAATAGAAATTCCCCCCTGACCTTCTTTATTGGAACACTACATCACTTCACCTTCTCTGTGCCTCAATTTTTTCAACTATAAAACTAGGGAATTGGACTTCTGAGGTCCTTTCTAGCTTTAAATTTAGGAAGCAAGTTAGAGATTTCCTTATTTCTCTGAAATACTACTATTATTACTAAATTACTAAGTACTAAATACCACTGAAATACCACCAATAACAGATGAGCTATCTCTTCTTATTGGGCTTCATTCCCTTTTCTTCTTATCTGATCAGAGATGTGTAGAATTTCACCTTTCCTTTGATGGGGGAAATGTGATGGTGAAATACTTTGTTGAATCAATCAATCAACAAGCCTTTATTAAATACTTACTTTGTGCCAGGCACTGGAGACACAAAGATAAAACTGATATCCTCCTTGCTCCCATGGAGATTATATTGTATCAGGAAAACATGGATACATGTAATTCTATAATAAAAGCTAACATGTATATAGTATTGCAAAATATTTTTACATATATACATTCTTATATTATTACCTATATGTAGAAACAAAATATATGAAGATAAATCTTTCCATTGACTTTTTCAAGTATATAGTATTTTATGTACATATATATGAATGTAATACATATACACATATATTTGTTCAAATATATATCTAAACATGCATATATACATATATACACAAATGTATATATATATACACCGATAGGCAGATAGAGATAGATAGATAGATAGATAGATAGATAGATAGATAGATAGATAGATGAGAGATAGATAGATTCATTTAATCTTCACAATAATCCTGGCAACTAGGTGCTATTATTAACTTCATTTTATAAATAAGAAAATCAAAGTAGGCAGAGGTTAACTGAACCAAGTTCATTCAGCTCTCAAATATATGAAGTATTATTCAATCTGCCAATTCCTAATCTAGCACTCTATCCCACTCTATCACCTAGTTGTAGATATATTATTAAAAAAAACCTTTTTAGAATAAATTTTAAGAGGTATAACCTAGCAACTTGGCAGATCAGGAAAGACTTCTTATAGCAAGTGGTGCAATCCAAGCTTTGCAGAAAAGACCGATGAAGAGGGAGGGCATTCCAGCCATAAAGACACTGAGATGGAAGAAAGAAAGTTTTATTTAAAGAACAGTGAAAATAAAAGGCTATTGTTTAAAATAAATAAATAAAATCAAGCAGGTTGATCGAACCACAGTTCGATAATAAAGATAGAAAGGTAGGTGTAAGCCAGGTCATAAAGGGCTTCAAATGCTGACCAGAAGAGTTTGTAATCTGACCAGAGATATTAGAGAGCCATTTACATTTATTGAATAAGGGAATGAAACAATCAGACCTGTGTTTTAGGTAAATCACTTTGCTAAACCTGGAGGAAGGATCACTAGGATTTATTAATCACTTACTATGTGAAAGATATTTTGCTAGGTCTACACCAAGATCATCTGTTGCTGAGCCATCTACCATCATCTTGACTTTTTTTCTTGCCATAGGATTTCAAAGATTCTGGAAGAGAGAGTGAGGCTGATGATTTCTTGCAATTATGCCTCACTTAAATCCAATTCATACAAAAGTCAAGACATCACTCAGAGAAGTCTTTGTTCCTCTTAAAAATTAAAGAATCTACAATAACAGCTTTTCTAGGGGCTTAATTCTATATTTGAAAACACTCTGATACTTTCCCAGTTGTACACTGGCATTAATATAAATCCAATATTCCCCCAGCAATCAAATGAAATAATATTTGCAAAGTACTTAGCATAATGCTTGGTATATAGTAGGCACTTGATAAGTGTTTGTTCCCATTACCCTTTTCCGATGTCCAAGGAAAATTTTGATCTAGTTCAGAGGTTTCAAACTTGTATCCAGAGAAACAGCCAGCAAGACTACATACAGAACATGGACCAAACAAGATTAAATATAATTGGGAAATATTTAACAAAATAAGTCAAAACGTAATACAACAAAGGAATTTTTGGTTTCCTAAACAAATATGAAGCCCACAGGGATGCATTTTTATTTAAGTTTGACCCCACTGCCAGTATATAGTCCACAGTAGGTGTCTTTCTACTTTCTAACTCCTTCTATAGGCTCCCAAACACTGGAAGGACCACATGGTTGGTAGTAATGACTACTGTGTAATGGAAGGAGCTTGAGAGTCAGTAAACATAGGGTCTAGTCCTGGTAAAGCCAATAATTAGTTGGGCAAATGACTTTACCTTTCTTAGTCCTTGTTTTCTTTTCTGGCAAAAAAGAGCCAATTATATAAGCTCTTCATAACTCAATAGGGTTATTGGGAGAATCACATGAAATAACACCTTCTTTCCCTTTCCCCATCTTAAAGCTTGATGAATGACTCACATCCTTTAAGAGCCAATTTAAACTTTCACTTCCTCCATGAAACCATTCCCAGTTCAGATGCCCTCTCTCTCTTGGGCCTCATATAGTATATTGTTTTTTCATCTATCAAATGTACTTATCAAGTAAAATTTCATATTTACAGTCAGAAAAAACAGAATTCATATCTCACTTCTGACCCCTGCTAGCTATGTGACCCTGTAAAGTCACTTTGAACACTCTTTGTCTCAGTTTTGTCATCTGTAAAGTGAGAGGGTTGGAACCTTCCATCTCTAAATACTTGATTATATATGTTTGTCTTATTCCCTTCCTTTACCTATAGCCCAGTACTCTGCAGACAGCAAGTGCTTAATCCAAGTTTGTTGAAAGAATAGATGTTCTAAACCTTTGCAAAATATCAAAGAATTAAACAAAATGTAAGTGACTTTCATAATTATGATTATTACTAATATTCCTTCAGTAGTACCTCCAAGACTCCCAAAGCTGCCCTGCACCACGATCTTAGCTAACTTAAAGGAAGATGCCCTTCTTGTGGCCAGTACAGTTGGGAATCCCATTAGAATGGAAGTCAGTCTAGCCTCTATGGAAAGGCAATGAAAAGCTTTCCTCTCAGCTCATCTGCTAACCCACACATGAGGAAGAAACCGTGTGCCCTCAGATGGTCCCAATTTCCTGGATTATTTTTTTTGGCAGCCTGAGCAGACATGTCTGATTCTTTTTTCATTAATTAATATCCCTTCCCCCAGTGCCAAATGCCCCACAGTCCCAGAAAGTATGATGTGATAACCAAGAGCACAAAACCAGTTCTCAAGAAGGAATCTTTAAATCTAGTTTAAAGTTTTCTTTAAACAGGTTTCTAAGACAGCTTTAATGGCCTTTTCCCTCCATAATTGACCAGGCTAGAGTGCATAGATTATCAATCCCCTCACCCTCTCCTCTGAAAGCCTAAGGAGGTCTATGAAGAAAGAATTGAATTTAGAAACTAACATGATGTGATACTAACTCAGCTAGTTAAATTGGTCAAGCCAGTGTGGAAATTACTCAAAGACTAGTTGAAAATATATGGACCTACTCACAATCAAGTAAATAATTTTTTTGTTTTGCTGACTTTTTATTCATAATGTATAATCTGCATGTTTGGAAATGAACCAAGAATTTATTCCAGAATCAGCCTAAGTTATAGTTGTTAGGTCATATCTTAGGATTTTCTTGGCAAAGACACTGGAGTGATTTGCCATTTCCTTCTACAATTCATTTTTACAGATGAGAAAACTGAGGGAAACAGGGTTAAGTGATTTGATCAGGATCACCCAACTAGTAAGTGTGTGAGGCCAGATTCAAATTTGGGAAGATGAGCCTTCCTGACTCCAAGCCCAGCACTTTGTGTACTATGGTACCATCTAGCTGCCCTTAAGATCTAGTTGCCAAGGAGTTAGAAAATGAGTGGTTGCCCATTATTGGGCTAAATAAGTTATGGTATATAAATGTCATGGAATGTTATTGTTCTATAAGAAATGATGAGCAGGCTGATTTCAGAAATGCCTGGAGAGACTTACGTGAATTGATGTTGAGTAAAGTGAGCAGAACCAAGAGAACATGGTGGACAGTAAAAGCAACATTATGTGATGATCAACTGTGATGGACTTGGCTCTTCCCAGAAACACATTGATTCAAGACCAATAGACTTGGAATGGAAAATGCCATCTGTATCCAGAGAGAATTATGAAGATTGAATGTGGATCAAAGCATACTATTTTCACCTTTTTTGATTTTTACTTTTTCTTTTTTATGATTTTCCTCTTTCGTCCTGATTTTTCTTTCACAGAATGTTTAATATGGAAATATGTTTAAAATGAGTGTACATATATAATCTATATCAGATTGCTTTCTGTCTTGAGAGGGGAGGTAAGGAAAAGGGGGAGAAATTTTGGAACTCAAAAATCTTACAAAAATGAATGTTAAAAACTATCATTATGTGTTATTGGAAAAATAAAATATTACTAAATTAAAAAAAAAAAACTAGTTGCTGGCTTTAGACTGACATGCTAAATAGGTAAAGTTTGCTTTGGTGTTCTCCCTTCACCTCTTCCCTTCAGTGCCTCCCTTTCCCTTCATCCAAAGTACCCATTCTCCCATTGAAAACCTTAAACTCCTTGGGTGTTATCTAGAGATATGCTGGCAAATATTTAACAATGAGCTCTCTGGAGGGAAAATACAATTTAAAGTTTAACACATATTGTTAACATTTTCTCCATTACTTTTTAAAATTAAGACCTACTACGTAAGGTTTTCTGATTTCTGAGATGTGAATGCTCACACTGAATATTGAAGAATTGGCTTTCAAAAGCTTTTTCAAATTGGATACAGCAGGTTCCTAAGTCACCCTCCAATCCAAACCTCTCCTTCCACCTCACCCACATTCAAACTTACCTCTTTTCCAACTCTTCCCTCCAGGACCCCTTTAAAAAATGGGGTGGCTAACAGAGCACACTAATTTATGTTAAATAATCAGTAATGACATACTGTTTCATTCTTCCCAGGGAAATATTTGTCTTGTGGGGACAAATCCTTAACCCAAAGGAGTAGGAATTTCAGGCACTGTGTCAGGCCAGAGAAAGAGATAAGGGAGCACATGAGTGCCCTTCATGGCACACTATTACAGTCAGAGCTGAAAGGGAACCTTAAAGATATTCCAAACAAGGGATTCTCAACTTTTGCTGTGCCATGGAGCCCTTTGGCAGCTTATGGACTAGTTCTTTCAAATAACTGAAGATGAATTGAATTAAATCATTGAGATTTAAATAAATAATTGAGTAATAATTCAGATAGAGGTTAGTGAAAATAGAAACAATTTTCCCTAAAAAAGATCTTCTGAAATCTACAAACCATATTTTGAGAACCTCTGATCTAGTCCAGTCTGACCATTTTACAGATGATGAAATAATTTAGTTTCTCCAGTCATTTATGTTATTACGTTAAGCTCAGAACCAGCCTCTAGACTAGTTAAGGCCAATTTCTCCATCTTTCCATTAAATCAGAATAAATGATTCAATGATTTGTCATTAGTTCATAGAGAATGGAGAAGCCAAGGGAAGTTGGGGGAGTAGGGTTGGAGAAAGAGGAAATAAGGTTTTATCAAGCCAAGAACCAATCCACAAGCATCTCAGGCAGTGGCTTGTGCCGATTGGCCAGCTTCTCTGTGACCTAACAATAAAGAATTCCAAAGACACAGCCAAGAAATGGGTTTGGTAAAGAGTAGAGCCAGAAGAACATTCAAGGGGTAAGGGAGGAGGAGAGACAATCAAGGGAAAGGGGTGCAGCCTTGGCAGAGGCCATGAAGACTCAAGAGGAGGAAGGGGGCCAAGGAAACATCCACCATAACCAATAGGCGACGTGACTTGAGGAGGAGCTCATGTATGACCAATGAACTAAGGAGAGTAGGGTCAGGTATCAGGGACAAAGGAAAAGTCAGACAGAAGAGAGTGACAAATCTGAAAATCCCGAAGATCGAAAAGGAAGAGAAGAACCTAGACCATGCCCTTAGGTCATTCCAGCAGGTAGGGATGCCTTTAGCCATGAGTCCATCCTACCCACTCACTTGCTCCCAGCCTGCCAGTCAAGGACATGGCATGCCTTCACTCCCGGATTGGACTTTAGAACTCAAGACTACCGAGCCCGGGAAGGGACAGAGTGATAAAGAGGAACCCACCCTCCCCTTGGGGATTCATTTCTTATGGGGGGAAAGGAGGCCCTGAAATGGATTTCTAAGAAAAGGATTCCCTAGAGCAAGAGAGATGCCATAACTGTCTTCCCTAGAAACAAGTCTCCCTCCATCCTCCATTCATCTGAACTGGTTTAGAAGTACATCTTTCTACAAATAGGAGAAATGGACCAATGGGCCACTTAAGTTCTCTCCACCCATGGCCCCCCCCCCATTTTGGATGATCTATAACATGTTTCCCTGTGTGGATAGAGATCATTGAGAGTAGATTGTGAGGATTAGACCCATTAGAGAAGCTTTCCACAGTTAAAATTTTTTTGATTTGGGGAAGTGGGAGGGAGGGAGAACAGCAATGTTAAGTTCCCATCCCCACAGAAGTCAATATTTGTCTGTTTTTAATCTCTTCCATGACTTCAAGAGGACATGAGGGAGAATTGGGGTGAGCAACAACTTCTTGCCCTTTGTTTCTTCAAAGTCGAACAGTGAACAACCACCTTACATATACCTCTCAACCCACCCCTGGCCCCGGCAATAGGTGGGAAGAGCATTGTACAGTGGAAAGAGCTTTGAGCTCGGAGCTTCAGGAGACCTGGGCTCCAGTACAAATTGTTCCTTAGAGTCTTAAACTCTCCAAGTTCCCTTCCAGCTCCAGCACTTTTATTATTCAAAGACATATTATTTTAAAAAGGGATAGAGACTGGGCTGGACCTGTGATCTCTTTGGCACAGAGATCTCTGGAGTGAGGAAACTCCCTCTACCAGAACAGGTTGGCACCTTCTATGCTAGCTAGTCTTAGGACCCCTAGAGGTCAAGATTATTTCATTGTTATATGTCAGAAGTGGGATTTGAATCCAGGTTTTCCTGGCTTTGAAGCTGGGGCTCTTTCCACTATGCTCCACTGCCTCACATCCATATGGCAATCAAAATAAAAAGAGACACTTCCTGGTGGGTGGGGGCACCTCTCTTTTTACCCCTCATACCCCAATCCCCTGCAACCTTCATGTATATGTGTTTGTGTGTGTACATATAGTTGTTTTTAATAGAATTAAATGTCATGTACATAGTACTTTAATTGTTCTCTTTGTTCTTTCCAAGGCTAATCCTCATGCCCATGTTGACCCTTCCTCACTCACAGATCCCGTCGTCATAGTCGTCTCAATACCACGCATCAGCCTGGTGTGCTCAGTGGCTGGGGTACCCCACAAGGCAGAGATTGGAGCCACAGGGCTGTGTGTGGTTGCCCATACCACTGTGAGCCATCAGAAGAGCGGCCAAGCTCTCGGCCAGTCCACGACATCATCAGCAGGTGGTCGGGGAGCCCCAGTGACTGAAGGGGAAAGGGGAGGGTTAGTGGAAATGGAGTGTTGAGGCGTATGTTCAGACTAAAGCTCTTTGTCAGAGCTTTTTTTCTCCCCATCTTCCCACTTCCCCACATCTACAGATGGGGAAAGAGCAGTGGACAAGGGGCCTGCTGAAGAGAGAGCTTTGTCCATAGACCAAGGCCAAAACCCTTCGGTCACAAATAAGCTAAGAAACTCTGAGCAGCTGGTGGGAGGAGGGATATTGGGAGTCTCCCCCAGTGTTTCTTCCTGTAGATTGTAAGCTCCTAAAGGGCAGAAACTAATTTTTTTGTCTTTTTATCCTTAATACAGTGTACCAAGCACTTACTAAAGCTTACTGATTAACTCCTTGATGGATTTAGGAACTTGTGAATCATTGGTCCAAAACTCTAGAGTTGGTGGGTGGAAGGATACTGGGAATTGCCACCAGAGTTTCTTCCTGTAGACTATAAGCTTCTAAAGGGCAGAAACTATTTAAATTTTTTTTTGGTCTTTTTATCCTTAGTACAATGTACTGAGCACTTAGTAAAGTTTACTTTGATGGAATTGGGAAACACTGAATCCTTGGTCCAAAACTCTACTGTGAAAGGACCAAAGAGTCATAGATATAGAGTTGGAAGAGATTTGAAGGATCTTGAAGATCAAGAAGTCCAACTTCCTCATTTTACAAATGAAGAAACTTCCTTAGTCCCAGATTGGTTAAGTGATTTTCCCATGGCCATTCAGCTAGTATGTCAGGAAGGTCTTCGTGATTCCAGATGAACTTTTTACAAACCATCCCATGCTGAGACTCTGATGGGGGACTGGAAGTTGAGGGCCTATGCTGCTTGAATCCTCCTGTGAGCTTCTTTCATGAGCCCTGAGATCAAGAGCCAAGACCTTTGGAGACAGAGCTCCCCTGGGATCAAGGCCATCGACTAGCTGTGCAATTCTGGACAAATCACTTCACCTCAGAGGCTCTGGTTTCTTCATCTGTAAAAATAAAGGATTTAGATTCAGTGAACCCCAAAGTCTCTTCCTACTCTAGGTCTGTGAACAGATGCACTTTAAGATCTGGAGCAGCTCTGATATCCTGTGCTTTTTTGCACTCAGGCAGCCATCTCGGGAGTCATCTGGTCTACCCTGCCGGCTTCCCTGCAGGGGTTGGAATCCAGATCTTCAACCAACGGTACCAAACCGTCATCATTTTCATTTTCCCAGTGCAACTGGGCGAAATCATGGATCCCACTCCAGAGCAGGTACCAGGAGAGACTGGCCCAGGGAAGGTAGGATGGAGAGGGTAGGAGGTCCCCTCCTCGTCCTTGCTCAATGTCCCTAGACACTGTCACTGTGCACAAAACCCTGTGAGAATACAGGTACTAGGGCAGATGGACATCATCACCTCCCTTTTACCCCTTTCCTGCTTAAGCATTTGCCCAGGGTCACCCTCAGCAAAACTGGGAAGGTAGATCAAGCTTTTTGTTGAATCCCTTTCCTACAGGTCATTTGGGCACCCAGTTCCCTCCTGCTCGCTGCCCCCTGATTGCCCAGGAATCCCAAAAGTGACATCCCAGCTAGGCAAGCCCTTTCCCATAAGTCATATCTTTCTTTCTCTTTCTTCTCTATACCTCAAATCAAAGCTTTTCTATTTCATCCCTTTTATTCTCCTCTAGTGATTATGGAAAGTAATAAGGGCATTTGAGCACAGACCAGTCGGTGGTTACATAAAACTTAAGATTTTCTTTTTGGTCTTATTCTTCGATTATATGTGTGCAGAGAATTTCCCATTTGGAAACTTTTCCCACTGATATAGATAGACAGCTCATTGGAAAATACCCATCTTAGGTCATTGCCTAGGATATTGAAAATAAAACTTAGTGCCAAAGCAGTACTAGAATCCAGATCTTCTTGGCTCCAAAACTGGATTTCTGATCGGTACACCCAGGGTGCCTAGTGCTAAAAGCTGAAGCCAGTTAAAATGCACATGTCTCCAATATAGGTGGTAGGACTCTCATGATTCAGTCAGAAAGATATTTGGAGAGTGAAGGAAGCACTTATTAAGTACCTAATATGTGGGTACTTATGGCATTATGTGCCAAGCCCTGTGCTAAGTGCCTTAAAAATATATCATCTGATTCTTTCCAGCCTGTGAGGGGTTGCTCTTCACTTTATAGTGGAGGAAACTGAATCAGAGATTAAATGATTTTCCTGGTACTAGTACATAACTAGTTTATTTATAGTAACTAGTATTTTATAGCACTAGTAAATTATTATTATAGTAACAAGTTTATTTATATTTTATTTATTTATATTAACTAGCAAAAAATACTAGTAACTAGCAAATATCTGAGACTGCATTTGAACTCAGTTTTCCTAACTCCAGGTCTAGCACTCTATCCATTGGGCTCATTAGCTGATCAGCAGATCTTCCATTCTGTCTCAAATTATAGGCAGTTACACAAGGCTACCCTCAATTCTGTCAACTCTCCATAAGCATTATGACAGATAAAATGCTGAACTTGAAGTCAGGAAAACCTGAGTTCAAATTCAGCCTCAGACACTTACCAGCAAATCTATTTTCTGTTTCCTTATCTGTAAAATGGGAATGATAACAGTAGCTATCTTCCAGGATGGTTGTCAGCATCAAATTTAGTTACTATTTGTAAAGCACTTTGCAAACTTTAACTATTATTTAAGCATGGTACAAATCCTAAGATCTAGGGTAGTGTGGGGTGGGAATAAGATGGAAGATACCCCATGCAATTATCTTGTACCACATTTAGGAAACCGTGGGGTCTACAGAGTGCAGAGCCCAGGGCCTGAGTGCCCCCCGCTGCCATCCAGATTGGGGGCATATCCTCAGACATCTTGCCAAACTCCACAAGCAGATGGTGAGAGCCCTGTTTTTTTGGGGGAGGGAGGCAGTTGTATATTTGACTTGTGAGCTCAAAGGGAAGCTCCAATCTTTATACTTGGTAAGGATTAGCAGTTGTCTTTTCATGGCCTGGCGGCCTGTGCCAGCCAGCTCTGCCTAAACCAAGTCACCAAATGTCAGAGTTGAAAGAGACCTCGTATGGCCCTGTATAATCCATAACTGAACAAAGATCCCTTCTATCATGTTGCAGGTGGCCTATACCCTCCGCTTTATCAGCAGTCTGGGTCTTCTCGACTCTTTCGCGTTCCTCCTCGCTATACTAACTATCGGGGACCTCAAAACTATCCAGAGCAACAATACTTTTATCCATCTTCATCTGAACTTCTGCCATTTTCTCTCCCATCTTCTCTTCCTCGCCGGAATACACTGGACCCTTAATAAGGTAGGTGCTTTTTCTCTCTACTCCTCTCACTCTACCCACCTGCTCTTCTTCATGGCCTCTGATAGTTTTTTCATCTGCCCATCCAAACAAATCTGACTGGTTTTTCATCCAAGATGACCCTTCCCAAATGGTTAAAGCTCAAATTAAAACCATTTTCCCTGTACCTAAAATTCAGATTACCTTAACTCTTAGAATACCAAGGTTTAGTTGCTGGGCATAGTGGTACATGCCTAAAATATCTGCTAATAGTAAGGTTGAGGTTGGTGGATTGCTTGAATCTTGAGAGTTCTTAGCTGCAATGGACTAAAGGCAATGGCTATCTCTGTGGGAATCAATATGATGAGCTACTGGAAGTGGGGAACCACCAGGCTACACCAGCTTGGGTCAGAAAATGGAATGTAGGATCAATCTTGTGAGAAGCTTCTGGGCTTTCAATTTTGGGGAGGAAGGAAGAGGGGGGAGGGAGAGAAAGAGAGGAAGGAAGGAAGGAAGGAAGGAAGGAAGGAAGGAAGGAAGGAAGGAAAGAAGGAAGGAAGGAAGGAAAGAAGGAAGGAAGGGAGGGAGGGAGGGAGGAAGAAAAGAAGGAAGGAAGGAAGGGAGAGAGGGAGGGAGGGAGGAAGAAAGGAAGAAAAGGAGGGAAGGAAGGAAAGGAGGGAGGGAAAAGAAAGGGAAGATAGGGAAGAAGAGAGAGAAGGGAGGAAGAGAGGGAAGGAAAGAGGAAGGGAGGAAGAGAGGGAAGGAAAGAGGAAGGGAAGAAGGGAAAGGAGTAAGGGAGAGAGGGAAGGGAGGAAGGGAAAGGGAAGGGAGGAAGGGAAAGAGGAAAAAGAAGGAAAGGGAGGGAGAGGGAAGGAAGAAAGTAAAGGGAGGGAGGAGAGGAAAGGAAAGGGAGGAAGAGGTCAGAGTGGCTGCAAAAAAAGCACTGTCCATCCAAAATTACAGGTCTAGACCTGAACCAGAAAGGTGTTAGGTACTTCAAGGCCTTGGACTAAAGGAGATTGAGTGTGGATTCAGGTTAGAACTATTAGGTATCCAATGATTTGTGTCCTCTTTGTTTCAATAAGAAGCTAATACAGCTTATCATTTGACCCCTCTTCCCCCCTCCACCCCCCAAAAAACCCCCAAACCCTTTTAAGTAAAATAGTCCTGATCTTCTAAATCAGTATCCCAAGCATTCTAAATTTGTGCTCTTCTGGAGACCCTACAGAAAAGAGGTATAGGGAAAAGAGAGAAGAGCAAGAACAGTATCTAGGTTAGAAGCTCCTGGTACCTTTAAATGGCTACAGCAGCACAGAGTGAGCAGAGGATACCCCCTTGCCCCTTTTGCCTATGCTGAGGTAGGGAAAATAGACCCAGTTCAACCTCACATAAAGATGTCTAATTCCTCCATCACCTTCTCACCAGGCCATGTGCATCATGATCGGCACCCTCTGCTATTCGTTCCTGGCTAGTTTTGCCTGGATATTTCTGGGCAGGCTCTTTTTCTACCTGGCTTCTTGGAGCCTTAAGGTGGTCAATTATTTCAGCACCATCCAACTATTCAGGAAAGTGCTGAATTTCTCCGGTTATGGGATACCTGCTCTGCACATAGGTTTATTTATTGCCATCCAAGCCCATGACATCAATAATTATAACAAGTAAGTGTTGGAGAGACAAAGGGTTATTTGGCTCTATGGCTCTGGAATTTCACAGTAAACCCTAAACTAGCATTAAACAAGACCCTATAATCCATAATGTCCCTAGTAGACCATAAAGCTAAAGTGGACTGATCCCATGGAATTAGTACTCAAAGTAGTATCCAAAGCAAGTTCACATTCATTTGATTAAGAAATGAAATATTTTGTTGATGACTAGCTTGATTAAGCTAGTCAGAAAATGACTTTAAAGCCAGAAAATTACTTAAAAGGATCATTTTCCAACCAATAGAGATGAAAATTGAAAACTGATAGGATTTGTTCTTTCTCCTAACCATCCCACCTCTCCAAGATCATTCACCTATCAATCCCAAACTTTCCCCTTCCAGATTCCAAAATGCCCAGGGCTCTCAGGCCTCCATTTTCAAACCATCATTTCCCTTGTGAGTTTTGGCAGCCTTCAGCATTGTTCCCAGATGCTATTTTTCCCCCTTTCCCCTTTTCTATGGCTACACTAGGGCTGTTGGCCTCTGGTGTTCAGATGTTCAGGATGGGTTCACCCAGCATGGAGGCTTAGAGGTTTAAGAGATGTGTGGCCTGCCCAAGACTCTCAGGGACAGCTTTCCTCTGCTTGTCTCTAGCTGTTGGATCAACTCCATCAAGGACTCAGAATGGATCTTTGTGAGTCCCATCTGCGTTTTAATCATGGTAAGTGATTTACCCAGAAATCTCTCCCTCCCCAAAGGCCCAGCACTACATTGGCTTGTTCTGGAGTCAAAAGGCTTGCGTTCAAATCTTGCCTCTAATGCTTTGTATTTGGGCCACCTTAGCCTCATTTTTCTTGGCTTTAGTTCCTCCTCACTTGTAAAACGAGGGGGTTGATCTCCAGGTCCCTTGGTCCCTCCCAGTTCTAAGTTGTACGATCCTAAGTGGGGAGATGTAGTTTCTGGGTTCTTGTCTGAAAGGGGGAATATATGGTATCTGATGTCAAGTTTAAAGGGGAGGACATAATAACTAACCTTAGAGAGGGTTCTTAGCGTAGCACAAACTCCACTAAAGACATAGATTTCCTTCTTCCTGTTACAGACTTCTGGTTACTCAGGTTCAAGACCTCAATGTCGTTATTATTGACTTCTTGTGCTTACTCATTCCACTTGTCCAAAAAATGCCAAATCTTAATAATCCTGCCTCCAAAACATCTCTTTCCTCTCTCTTTCCTTCTCTGCTCACACAACGACCACCTTAGTTCAGGCTCTGATCACCTCCCTAGGACCACTAGGAGAGTTTCCTAATTAGTCTCCTGTCTCAGGTCTTGCCCAACTTCCTCCCATTCCCCACAGAGCTGTCAGAGTGGTTCTCCTATAGCTATGTCACAATTTCCAGTGGGTCTCTGTTACCTTTAGGATCTGATAAGTTTATCCTTCTGACATGAAAACCATTCACAACTTGGCCCTGTCAACTTCAATGCCCCTGTTTCACACCATTCCCCTTCATTCACACTCCAGTTCAACCAAATTGGCCAATTTATTCTTCCTCATACATGAATCATTTTTTGACAATAGCTTTACATTTTCAAAACACATGCAAAGGCAATCCTCAACACTCACCCCTGCAAAACCTAATGTTCCAAATTTTGCCCCTCCCCTAGGCAGCAAGCAACTTTTCCTGCAGTGTCCCCCAAATTGTCTTGTATCTATTTTGTCTGTATGCATACATACATTATTTGCCCATGCTGGACCATAAGCTTCGCAAGGGCAAAGAGTATATGTTTGAATGGCCAGAACTGGGACTCCATTGGTCCAGGGAACCAACAATGAGAAACTTCCTTTATCAATGTAGATTAATGACTATTCAACAATTTCTAGGCTGAAACTGTATTGCATAAATGGACATCAATAAAATATGGAGCAACAATAGTCTAACAGACACCAAAACAATAATCTACAAACTTTTAGTTGCCTGGGATATTGAGAGTTTAAATGATGTGCCCAGGGTCACACAGTGTCTGTGTGTCAGAAATAAGACATGATCCTACATTTTTATCTGATTTCACCTAAGGCACTTCACAAAATTTAAAGTTTCATAGAAATGTTAGCTATCCTATCTCTCTCTCTCTCTCTCTATATATATATATATATGTATGTATGTATGTATGTATGTATATACCTACATTTATAGGAGGCAGTGGGCCATAGCGAAAAGATCATTGGATTTAAAATCAGTTCTGTGTTCAAGTTGTTACCCCAACGCTAACTATGGGACCTTGGACTGATAATTTAACCTCAAAGGAGAGGGTGGGGAGGATCCCTACATTCTTTACCCCCTCCACATCCATGACTACATATGAAATACCATCTTAGAATGAGAATTGCTTTACACAAACTAGATCCAATCCCAATAAGATCAGGGGTGAAACAAGGTTTTCCACTATCACCATTACTATTCAATATTGTATTAGAAATGTTAGCTTTGGCAACAAGAGGAGAATTAGTTTACAGTGACAACAATAAAAAGAAACACTAATAGCAGAAGTCAAGCCTGTAACTCAGCAGACAATATAAGCAAAGAAAAGGAAACTATTGCCCCCAAATACATGGAGAGGTCAATGCTCTTTGACCCAGCCAGTGGCAGAAGAATTTTGATCCTTGATAGGTCTCCATTGATATTAAAGACACTGTGACTTAGATCACAGATCTAGACAGCTTTCAGATCCAACTTCCTGACTTTACAGTTGGAGAAAATAAGACCTAGAGATATAGATATAAGTTGAGGTCATCTGATTCCTGAATCAATACTTTTTTTCATATTCTCTTCAGCTTCAAAGCCTGCTTTCTCTTTGAATCTACTGATTTCAGCTGAGGTTTTGCTCTGACTTCCTTTTCCTGACAATTCCAAGGCTAATCAGGGATGGATATAAAGCCAGACCTCACTGGATAACTGATGGGGGTTTTCCCCTTTCCCAAGACACAGAAAGTTCAACACAATTTTCAAGGATCTGGAGTTTAGATGCCCAAACACTCCCTTCTGATGAGCATCCTGCAGAATTGACAACATCTGCAGGGTAAGAAGGAACCACGGCTGGGCAGGCTTAGAGGGTCCTCGGTCCCGAGATGGGACCCCAGTTGAGCCAATCACTCTCCACACCCTTGTGGCCCCCTTATTCTGAGATGCTCTGGAGGTGTGACCTAGCCAGGAAGGTGGGATGTGGCTAGAGCAAGCAGCAGGATAGAGGGAGCTGGCCCAGGACAGAGGTTCTGATAAGAAGGCTCAGGCAAGACAGGGATGATGGAGAAGGGAGTTGGGAGCCTGAATCCGTAACTCCACGTTTTTCTTTCCTGAGGTCCAGTTGAGCTCTAGCCCTGTTGTCATGTCAACAATAGTCTCATCCACCTTTCCTTCCCTGGGCAGAAAAGGAGGTGGGGAATTTCTAAAGGGGAGAGGAGCAGGTAGGCCGGAGTGCCAGCCCTAGGAAGCGGGAGGAGGAGGTCAAAACAGCAACCACTCTTTACCATCATTCAGGTAAGGTGGCAGCAAGGGTGGCATAAGCTGGACTGAGAGAAGATACATCTGTTGTCCTTATCTCCCACCCCGTCCGTAAAGAGAAAAAGATTTGGGGGCCTGGCTTAGAGATGCTGCTGTAGCTCTAGGCTACTTTCCTGGTTCTTCTGTCAGGGTACGGAGTTATTTGTATTCTTAGGAGATCCAGGCAAGGGGGAGGCCGGGATGGGGGTTGGAGTTGGGGGTCCCTAGCCCCAAACAAGGTTATCTAAGCCCCCCTGCTGCCCATCCTTCTGATGCCATCTGTTGCCTCTGCCATTTCAGTCAAAGGCCAAGATCTGTTTCCTACTCCTGTGGAATAGAGACTTAGATGGATTCTCATTTGCCAGGCCTGGTTTTCTACTCAAAAGTTCCTCCAAAGACAGCTGAGTAAGACCCAGAAGTCTTCTTGCCAAGGCAAGGGAGGCTTCCACCTACCCCTCAATGGTTCCATCCCATCAAGATCTCACCCCCCCCTACCAGCAACAGATCTTCTCTCATTAAATTCCTCTTGACTCATGATGCAGAACGGTGTTCTTTGTAGTTTCTTCTCCAGGTCTGTACCTTGGAGGTATGTGCTCATTTTGTCATTTTACTGGAAAATCCCCACTTTCTGCCCTTTTCCTTAATCATCTGCATTTCCTCTCCCTAGTCTTGTTCCTCCGACCCTGTGACACATCCAGCCCCAACCGGGGACACAAATTCCACAGCACTTCTCTGGCAATGGGGAATTTTGAGGATGGGAAGAAGTTGTACTGAGGCAATGATGAAGAAAAGGAATCTGGCTTACATGTTGATCCTTTCCTCAGGGAAATTAGTCATCCACTAAGCAGGCCCTTTGGCCTTCTCTTGTCCAAGAAAGCCCAGCCCCTGAGCCGGACACCCCCATGATTTCCCCGTGCCCGCTCTTGAAAATGTGCAAGTGGTAGACACCACCAAAAAGACCAGGAAGCAAGGCTCTGTTGCCTAAGGGAACCTTTATTAAGGACAGCCCAGAGGATTTCTCTCTGAGATATGGTCTAATTAAGGGGGTAAAGGTGGGTGAGGTGGGCTGCGTTCAATGTCTCCATTAGACTGCTTTGGCCAACCCCACACGGTTGTTAGCCCTGTCAAAGACGCTGTAGTACTCTCGGATGAAGACGTCTCCCAGGATCCACAGCTGGGAAGTGCCATCGCCCTGGAAGCCGCTGGTGCATGAGCCTTCTTCCTCCTAGGGAAGACCCAAGTGGAGCATTGCTGAAGGTGGCCCCCTCTCACTCAACAATAATTAAGGACAGTCACAAGGGATTCTTCCCCCCCCCCCCATCCCAATTCTTCATATCCACCACCATAGTGATAATTCAGAGTCTGGTAGGGCATTATCCTCTCTTTAAGATAAAGAAACTAACCCAGGAAAAGTGAAATTCAGGAAAGCAGGACCTGGACTAGAACCAGGCATCCAGGCTCCCAGTTAATGGATTCATTTACTCCTTAACATCATTAGTGATGGGATGGCATGAAAAAGAAAAGCCTGAAGCCTCAGGCTATTGTCAGGCTTGGATTTGCCACTAACTATATGTACAAGTTACTAACTCTGTTTCCTTGTCTTTAAAATGGAAATGCTCACAGTTCCCTTAATGCATTTTTGTAAAGAGAAAATGACCAGGCTAGGTGAAAGCTGTAAACTCTGGAGGGCTATCCAAATATAAGGTCGCATGAATTGTCTGTCTGGTCCCATTCTATCCCCTCTTGTCTAACCTGCTCATTTTTAGCTTTGATACAGGCTAGCTTGACCAAGTGACCGATGGAGAAGAACCCGGCAGTCCCAAGACTGGGGCCAGTATGTTGGCTATTGGTCAGTCCAGTGTGGAACATCATCCTTTGCAGAGTTCGAAGGCATGATGAGGGGTTGGGATCAGAGCCTCCAGAAAAACCCAGGCTTCTGAAGGGAAATCTGAGCCAAGGTGGGAGGGAACGGTGGGAAAGGCTGAGCAATGTGCAGAAGTTGAGGTTTTGTGTTCAAATCCTGAACTCTCCTAGTGGCCTCCTTAAGAAGGAGGCCTAATGCTTCCAAATCTTTCTCCATAGTTCCCAGGCCTTCGCTGGCTTCAGAGAAGTGACATAACTCACATTTGTACAGTGCTGTAAGATTTATAAAGAACTTCTCCCCACAAGAAAACCAATTAGAGAGTGTCACTATCATCCCATTTTGCAGATGAGGTGACTAGAGCTCAGGGGGCTCCATGACTCATCAAAGTCACAGCTAGGATGCAGGAGAGTTGGATCCTGACTCATTGAAATCTCAACTAGGAAGCAGGAGAGTCAGATCCTAGACCTCGGATTTTCAAATCTAGTGTAGGTTCTACTATTCATACCACAAAGGCAAGAAAACATTGGGTCCATGCAGGTGGCTCAATCCCACTCGACCAGCATTGTCAGAGATCCCTTCTTGTGACAGATTTTGGGAGTTTCCAACCCTTCCCCAAGAAGTTTCTCCCCACAAGATTCCTACCTGGTTAGTGTAGGCTGAGGGAGGGAGAGGATATTGTCTGCCATTGATCTGAATCACAACTGTAGGCATGGAGCTCAGGATGCTGCAATCGATGTCAAACTGAAAAAAGTCCAAGAGGATTTTCAGAGAGAGGGAGAAGCTATGTAGCTCTCCCACCAGAGCAGAAGAAAAGGGGAACCCAGAGTGGGAAGGAAAGCCTGGAGAAACACCTGGAGCCAAGAAAGTGTATCCAAGATCTCCCACTGGTCTGGAGGTAAGAATGTGACCTGTTTAAATCATAAAATCCCCCTGCCACCCTCCAGGCAATGGCCCATCTTCCAGAGGAATCACTATGAATGGGGCAAACCCAAGTAGCAATTCCAGCTCAGGACAAAGAGCCTTCAGTAGTAAGGTGGTTGCCTTTGACATTTGGAAGCAGACAAGAACCTCAGGCAGCTAGGGCCAGCTGAGATCTGGGGGAGGATTCTGATTGGGGGACACAGAGTCTCAGATATTTTTTATATCAACAAACCCCTCATAATGCTGGAGGAGGAGTGGAACTTGAGAAGGCATAGAGCAGTGGGATGGAGAGGGGAAGGTGGGTTCTAAGCATTTAAATTTATCACATCACAGAACAGAAAACCATGCTGAGATCATTTCCACTTAGCCTGGATATGTCTTGTATGTACACAGTTTTTGAATTGTTGTCTCCCCATTGTAAGGGGAGAGATGTTTTTGCCTTTGTATCCTCAGTGCTTAATAAATGCTCACTGTCTGACTGGCTTCAGAGTCCAGGAGATGGATGCTAAGGAGAGCTGATTCCCCTCTTCTATCTTTCTGTTTTCTACTTTGACTAAATTTCCTTGGTGAGTGTGGATCCTTGAGGATTGACTCTTCATCTCTGAGTAGTAAGGAGATAACAGAAGAATCTCTGAAGGCTGAGCTGGGGAACTTACCTGTCCATATTGGCCCTGAGTTGCTCCAATGACAGCCTGGATGTTGCTGATGTCAGAACTTGGACCAACCAAAAGAGAGGTGCCAGTGTCCAAGATGGCCTGGCAACCACCATCACAAGCCACCACCTGGCCATCGATAGTGATACTGGGAGGAGACAGACAAGCTGCTTAATTCAACTTTGAACCTTAATCTGTTTCCCCTGTTAATACCCAGGGTTTTTGTTTTTTAAACAGGGCCCAAAGGGCCCCACATGTGCAAGAATGTTTGTGGCAGCCCTTTTTGTAGTGGCTAGAAACTGGAAACTGAAGGGATGCCCATCAATTGGAGAGTGGCTGAATAAATCATGGTATATGAATGTTATGGAATATTATTGCTCTGTAAGAAATGACCAGCAAGACGATTTCAGAGAGGCTTGGAGAGACTTGCATGAACTGATGCTGAGTGAAATGAGCAGAACCAGGAGATCATTATACACGGCAACAACAGCACTATATGACGATCAATTCTGATGGACATGGCTCTCTGCAACAATGAAATGTTTCAAACCACTTCCAGTTGTTCACTGAAGAAAGCCATATACACCCAGAGAGAGGGATGCGAAATGTGGACCACAACATAACATTCTCATACTCCTTGATTGATGTTCGCTTACATTGTGTTTCCTTTATCTGATATATCGTTTGTGTAGATAAGATTTTTCTTGCACAACAATGATAAGTTTGGAAATATGTATACATATATTCGATTTGCCAATATTTTAACATAATTAACATGTAGTGGATATCCTGCCATCTAGGGGAGGGGTGGGGAGTTGGGGGGAAAATTTGTAACAGAAAGCTATGTAAGGGTTAATGTTGAAGAATTACCCACACATATGTTATGAAAATAAAATTTAAAAAATAAAATTAAAAAAAAAACAGAGCCCAAAGCTAGAGCTGAGACCTAGAGGAGAAACCAAGGAAAGAAAATCAACTTCCTTTACAGCTTTTCCTTCCTTTGGATAGCCACAAGTTTAAAGTTGATACTGGACTCCAGCAGGTGGATCATGGTCTACGAGTGAAGGTCAAGGATGAACCAGCTGTCAACTACCTCAAGTTCTACGGAAGCAGGAGGTACAGACACCACATACTCTTAACACTAGACTATGCATTATCCTATACTAGCCTGCATAGCCATGGCTAGGTGGTATAAAGGATAGAGCACAAGACTCAGAAGACCTGAGTTCAAATCCTGCCTTGAACGCTTACCAGCCATGTGACTGAGCAAGTCACTTAAACTCTGACTCAGTTTTCCTATCTGTAAAATGGAAATAATAGCACCTACCTTTTGGGATGGTGGTGAGGATAAAATAAGATAATATTTATAAATTACCTTCCAAACTTAAAGTACCATATGATCATTTGTTCTTATTTGGGTTTGTTTGTTTTTTAGCTCTAGGTCTTTTGTGACCTGTAGGTCTTATTTCTTCTAAACTTCTTAAAGAAAAAAATCATATCCACCAACTTTTTATATTCTCTGTTATACCTTATACTGTGTGGGGCATATGAGAGACATTCATAAATATTAGTAAAAGATGAAAAACTACCAACTTCTTAAATGTAAAGTTACTTATAGTCAAAAGGTATTGGTAAATCACAGGTGGAAACAAAGCATATGTTACTCTGGATCAGAGATTATTGTCTTTTGGTTTAATGTTTTGAAGTATTAGAAAAATTCTCAAATTACTTTTAATTCACTGGGATGAATGTATAAGATTGTACTTTGAAAGAGAAAAGTTGTGTGGGATCAGAGTACCAGATTGGTTCTGCCAGTGAAGTGACTGAACAAATCCTTTCATCTCTGCAAGCCTTAATTTCTTCATCTGTAAAATGGGAATAATAATTCCTGTCCTATCGACTAAACAGGATTGTTGGAAGAATCACTTTCTACAATGTATAAAAATGTAAGGAGTTACAATTACAAAGTGTAACAACTACAGAATCGTTGCTCTGAGCAGAATTATGAAACGAATAAAAGAGGGGAGATTTTATGTAACTGGTGGTGTTATAACTGCAATCAAATTAAAAAATTGAAAAGGGGGGTTCTTTTTTTACTGTCAACAATGAGGCAAAATCACAATTAAAATAAAAATATCTTGTTCAAATGTAATGTCTTGAAGAGTCTAATGTAAATGTTAATAGGAAAAGGCTTATACCAATGGTTCCCTTTTTGTGTAATAGCAGTTATACAATATAATAGTAAAATTATTTTATAAAATATACATTTGAATGGGACTTGCTATAGAAAGGGTTTCTGTATGTATGGTATCACTTGAATGTCACCACAACCTGTAAGACAAACTACTGGTCCCATTTTACAGATGAGGAAACTGAGATCACACAACCTGAGCCGGGGCTCAGGTCTCCTGGTTTTTTGTGCTGTACAGTTTCCTCTCCACGGCAATGTCCTAGGACTGGGAGGTCCCTTCTGTGCTTTGGCCCAGCCAGGCCATTTCTCTCTGCTCCTTGCAGTGATGCTCTGCTTCTCACTGCCTGGTTCCCACGCCCTCCTTTCTCATCTTTACATTAGAAGCCTCGAAGTGAGGGGACCCCCCTCTTCACAAAGCTGTCCTGCTAAGTGTCCTCCCTCTCTAGCTTACCTGGTAAAAATTTCCCACCTGTTTTGTATGTTCTTAGGTATACACCTCCATAGACTGTAAGCCCCTGGAGGGCAGAAAATCTGTGTTTCTTTACACTTAGCACAGCATTTGTTGATTGATCCAAGGAGATCCTGGTTTTATTGGCAACCTAGAGGGGAGCCTCTGAGCAGAAGCCTCAGATCGCTCACTCACCTGTCCACAGAGAACTGCCAGTAGCCCTGCTCGGTGACGGGCACCCAGTGGAGAGAGCCAGTGTAGTAGGATGAGTCGATGGCCCCAAGGGTGAGCATGCTGCCCTGGCTGTTCCTGGAACAAGAGGTCTCTCCTTAGTTTAAAGTAAAAGATGTTCATAGGGGTCCAGCTTCTGGGGGTCTATGACCAGAGCAGGACCAGCCCCCCATTGACCAGCGCCCATTCCTGCTGCCATCACCCAAGGAAATGGGATGTCTGTTTCTCTGAGAAGCCACATGGCATTGTGCAGAGAGCAAGGGGCTTCACGTCGTATGGATTCATTTCACTCCTCAGACACCAGCTAGGGAACCCTGGCCAAGTAAATGAGTGCAGCTCCAGCCTCATCTGGCAAAGGAGGGGACTGGACTCGTGATCTCTGGGGTTCCCTTGTAGCTCTAAATGTAAGCGACTATGACTCTGGAGACTCATTTGCCATTATTATTCTCTAGTGCCCTTCTTTGGTGATTGGCTTTCATTGTAATCTGAGGCTTTTTTTTTGGAGTAAAAGTACACATGTGTGTGTAATTTATTGGAACACACATCTTCCTAACCTCCAGAGAGATTCAGTTGGACATAACATTCAAGATTTGCTTCTCTTGGGCTCCCCCTCACTCTTCAGCCCCCAAACTGGGGGACACCCTGTTCTATTCCCTGGGCTCCAGGCAGAATTGAGTTTCAGACTGAAACTGTCTTCTCTACATGACCTTGAACACCCAATATGGAAGCTCTAAATTCCCCTAGAATCTATCTCATCTCAGGAGCGGTGTTCATAAATATTTAAAAAACCGAGTCTTTAAAAGAAAAAAAAGCACAGCCTTTTATATTTAATCAGCATTGTTTCTCAAGTCCTAAACACTCAACAGAACAATAAACTGAGCTCTGAATTGGGACACTGGCTGATTTCTGGGTTGTAAAGACTTACAGCGAACATTTTAAATGAGCTCTCCTAAGTTCATCAGAGCTGGGGCCAGCATGCCCCTGCAATCAGTCACTCCTCTCCAGCAAAGCTCTCTTCCCTATACTCTTTTCCAGGAAAAAGTCCCTCTGGTGTCAAGGGTGATGTCCTTATCCTGGGACTTTTGGGTTGAGAATATATTTCTGGCTGCACATTTTAGTCACTCCAACATAAATCTTGTTTCTGCTTTTCTTTCCCTCCACCCCAAGCTATCACATGAATTTCAATGATTCTATTGCGTAGTGTACATTCTTAAAATTTAGCTTTGTGTGTATGAAAACCTTTCTGTACATAGGGAAGAAGGGAATCTAGCTGAATGCTGCATTTTTTAGGAAATGCTCAAAAATTCCCAACTTCCTTTGCTACCCTGTTCTTCTAGTTCTTCCTGCTACTTTCTTTTTTTTCCATAATCTTATTCCTGCCATTCTTCTTAAAATAGCTGATCCTGATCTATTCCTATTTCCTATTTTCTTCATCATCCCTAGAATTTTCATCACCAACAACAAATGTTTAATGAATACCCTTTTCTAAGTATGGCACAATGTTAAAGATGCTGGGGTAAGGATGGTGGAGACTTTTTGGACTTCTAGAAATTGTAACTGACCATTAAATATAAGTCTGATAGATTTCATCCACAATGGTTTATACTTTCCATGTATGAAATTAAAACTATAAGGTCAGACAGCTACGTGGCACAGTGTATAGAGCACCAGCCCTGAAGTCAGGAAGACCTGAGTTCAAATCTTGTCTCAGATACTTATCACTTCCTATCTGTGTGACCCTGGGCAAGTCACTTAACCCCAATTGCCTCAGCAAAAAGCAAAAAATAAAAATAAAAAAAAAACTGTATGGAAACTGTCCCCAAATTGCTAAGTGTTCCCAAAAGGAAGAGAAGGAAGGAATAAAAGGTAGCAATGAGAAGGAACCTCCTAAAATCCTGATTAGGAATTCACAGCAAATCTACATCTGAACCCATTTGAAAGTGTCACTTACCTGCTCATATAAACAGAGAAGAGATCCTGGGCAACCAAGTGCTTGCGCATCATGTTGTCAAAGACAGGGGTAGCTTGATCCTCAGCCAGGGAAGGGTAGCCCAGGCCTAGGATCCCATCAAATTCAAAATAGGTAAAGATGCTGCCAGGCTCCTGGGTGCTCAGGCCAAAGATTTGGTCAGGGTCCACAATACTGGAGACCTAAATGGGGACAGAAGGCAATGAGACAATCACTCTGTGCTTTTCCCATATCCAATTAGCAACTGCAAACCATCACCCAAAAGAGGTCCCTGGTCTGCAATTAGGCCCAATTAGGGCAGAGGGAGTGGAGCCTGGGTCAGCATTACTAGCTCTGTTAGGACCACTACAGAGGCCACCAAACAACCCAAGCACTTTGGCTTTGATGAAAAGCGTGTTAGAGTGACTTGATTCACTTGAAAGCCTGTCTAGTTACCAAGCATCCCAGGGGACTTACCCAGACAGGGGTCTCTCAGACTCTCAAGCTGGTGGTGGGCCCACCTGAGGCAAATTCTCCTCTCTAATGCCTTCTGTGATAGACTTCAAGAACATGAAAGGAGTAAAATGAAAGTGGAAAAGGAGGGTGACAAGTGTGTTTGCTAAGGCAAGTCCTGGTAACTGTTAACCTAAAGAGGGATGCCTGGCAGAAAGGTTTATGAAGGAGGCAGAGAAGAGCCTCGGGACTGACAGTGTCTGATCCAACTGCTAACCCAAGTTGGTGTTCTCCCCTCCCTTCCTTCCTCCTCCACTTCTGCTAGTCTCAGTTTCCTCAGGCCAAATGAGACTTTCTAGGAGACACAACACCTAGGGTGTCTCTCCCTAGCTTTCCCAGGTGGGTGGATGTGTGATAAAGGAGGAGCTGAAGCAGCTGTAATTGAATATGACAACAGGCACAGAGTTGTTTTTTTATCTTGCACCTAAAATAGCAAAGAAAAAAGGAAAATTGCTACAGACTGCCAAGGAAGTAGGACACTCAGAAAGGGGAAAATTAGCATTTAGGAAGAGATGCCATACAGACCAGCATGGACCTGGATGCTTCAGAGACTAAAGTATGGCTCCAATCTCCTGGGAACTCATTCCCTGAGGCAAAGCTCTGGGTAATCTTAGTTTATTCTCTGTCTACATGAAGCCAGGTGTGTATCTCCACCCAGTCAAAAAGATCAGGTTAGTAATATCAGGAAACAAGGTTTTTGTGGGCTTCAAATCAAACTGGATGTAGGTAGAGCCATTCAGCTAAACCCAAGAAGGAACTGTTTTGAGTTCAAGGTGACAAATATTAAATTGGATGATTGAAGAACAGCTGCATTTGATAAAATCCTAAGTGCTTTCCGGTCCAAACCATATTTGATCAAAAGTGCTATCACTAGCTAGTGGGTGAATATTTAGTCTTCACTTGAAAATCTCTAAAAAGCAGTAACCTGCAACCTCCTGCAGCCAATTCTGCCTTGGGATAGTTCCAGTCATTCAGAAATGTTTCCATTCATTTGCTTCTCTAAATCACCTAGCTATTGTTCTATTCTTGGATATTCCATTCCATGAGGACCAAAAAGAAAAGGACAGCTACCTCTCATGGAAGTTTGAGACATTTATCTGCCTTTTAAAAAGGGGGCTTTCCTGTATCCTTTGATTTTAAAAAAGTTCTTAACTCTTATTTGCTGCTTAACCTATGGAATCATAAGACTGAAAATGCATACATAAACCAGACTGGAGGCAGGGAAAGAACATCCAAGAAAGGGAGAAAGTGAAACTTAATATATCTCCATTTGATTAATGAAATTTCAATAGTCCCTGGAAGCCAGGGTATTGGATTACAGTGACAATAGATCTCTGATATAACTAGGAACAATCCCAGGGGGAGGCCTAATGACAGAAGAGTCCTGAAGGAGACCTTTTGGCACCTTTTGAAATTGCATTTATGAAGGAATGTTTTATTTCTCAGAAAAGGTGGGAATTGACATAGGAAAGGTTGTAGGTAAAAGGGGAACCATATGCAGAAGGACCCTAAAGTCCATAACCTCTAAGAATTGGGTGATGAAACTGGAGAAGGAAAGGCTTACAGAGAACATGAGAGCAGTTCTCAAGTATCTGAAAGGCAGTCAGGTGGAAAGAGGGATCAGACTTAGAATTTGTTTCCCAGAGGGAAACTTCAGAGTGGCAAATATAGACTGAAGCTAAGCAAAACTTTCCATTAATCTAAACTGACCCAAAGTAACCATGGAGCTTCTGGAGAGAATGGGGCTTCTTACTCTCCCCTATCATCTCAGAAACTCTAGGCAAAGGTTGAGAGATGCCTGTTACACAGGCCTTTTGGGCAGGTCTTAGACCAGATGGTTGTAGAAGTCCCTTCCAAAAATGGAATTCTGTGATTCTGATTCTGTGAAATAGAACTGTAGGTGGGAAAATCATAACAAGGAAGAATCAGATGAAAGGATTTAGGGCATAGAGATAAGGAGCCCTGGAGAAATCTCTCCAACAACCACGCTAAGCAGTTCTAAATGCTGTGCAGCTCAGCAGGAATGGGGGTTTTATTGGGAAAGGAACACCCCACAGAGCTCTGTATGTGTGACAGTTCTGCACGGGATTTGGCAAATCAGTAAAGAAACCCCACTCTGAATTCAACATCCCCCACCAGCTTTTTGGGTGGGCAGAATCAGATGAAAATAAAGTGCTCCACGCTTTCTGGAAGAATCACACTTGGCTCAGAGGCACCCAATTGTCAGCCCCAGCAAAGAGGGGGGGGGAAATCTCTGGTCAGACCATACTCACAATGACAGTGTCATAGCCCAGGACTCCCTCCATGTTGCCAGTACCATACTGGATGGACAGAGGTTCATTGTTGCTCTGGAAGGTGGAGGACTTAGAGGGCGAGAATCTCTGGTGGTTTTCTGAAACAATATAACCCCAATTCAAGGGGGGCTATGCAAAGCTTTTCTACCTCCCATCAATGTATCACACAATTAGTCCACTGGCATTTGTTAAGTTCCTACTATGTGTCTAATCTTACTGACCCTTGAAAATAAGAACTAAAAACTTATTGGCTACTACAAACTGATTCTTCCTCCTTTCTTTCTACTAGGTCCATAGAGAATCAAAGGTACTCATTCTTTTTTACTGTATTCAGTATCCATTTTCCCATCCCTCCTCCCAATAAAATAGTTAAGTAGCATGAATAAGCTAGACTGGAGATTCTAAATAAGATGAAATTCATCTATGTCCATTTTGCCCAGGGACCTTCCCAGACCACTGGCTAGGTGAATCGGGTTACTTACGGCAGGCGGCACTGCCACAGTAGACTGAGGGGACCCAGAGATTAGAGGAACCAGTATCAAACACCACAGTGAACTCTTGGGGTGGAGTTCCAATGTAAATCTTTCCAAAGTACTGAGTCTGTGGACACAAGAATATATGTTGAGATGTTGACACTATGGTGGGATGGAACAAGAGGTTAACTTGGAGGCTCTGCCAAATTTTCTGACTTTAGTCTAACCTGAGGAGGATCAGAGTTGAGATGAAGAGAATGGCATTGTGAGCATCTCAAGCTTCTTCATTTCCCAGATGGCCTGGGAACACCCTAGAGTCCACACATAAGCAGGCCTCACACAATTCTTGTTGTTGGTATCTAAGCTGTCTGATGCTTGACTCTCTGTACCAAAGTTAAAGATCAGAAGGGACTGACCTACATACAAAAGCAGAAGCATGGACAGTGGAAAGCAAGATGAGGGAAACAGGGAGAGGACAGGAACAGAAGCATTAAGGAAGGCTCTACTGTGATGAGTGAAATAGAGGGAAGATGAGGGCCATGTTCTAGATAGATTGGGTGGGGAGGACCAGTTGTTCTCTATCTCTGAGAAGAATAGGAAGAAATGGGTCATTGCTGCAACAGGAAGGAGTGAGGGTAAGAACTGGGGGAAAGTTTTTTTGTTACAGAAAGTTCCTTCCTAGAAAGGGATTTACATTTCCTTAAAAAAAAAAAAACTAGACCTTAAGGAGAAGTTAGCATCAGAAATGAGACTTGAAGAAAAGACAGAATGTCTGAGATGTAGAGATGAGGAGAGTGTGAATGTGTTCTAGGTAAGAATAGCTCATACATGTACACAGAGGCAGGAAAAGTATTAAATTCACAGAATGGCTAGTTTGTCCAGTATAACTTAAATATGTTTGTGAAGAGACAGAGTGTGAAAAAAATCTGGAAAAGACTGTGGAGGGCCTTCAAAGCCTTGCAAATTTGCTAAAGCAGTTTAGAGCAGAAGGTAAGAGAGTGAGTTCTGTTTAGGGCATGTTTGAGATGCCTATGAGGGCATCTGAGAAAACAGGTGATATGATTAACTGGCAATCAGAAGAAAGACTTAGCTTGGGTATCTTTCCTAGACTATGCCATGACCCAAAAGAATTCTGTAATTCTATGAGAAGTGGAGAAAAGTAGAATGGAAGGGGACCAGAAGAAGCAGTCCAGGAAACTCAAGTTAAGGGTTCAAGAGTACCTACCCATGGAGGAAAATGAGCCAGGAAATCAAATGAGAGAATGCATGTAAAGCACTTTGTAAACCTTAAAGTGCTATATAAATGGCAGCTATTATTTTCATCATCACCTCAATCATCTCATCATTTTTGATGAGGTTCAAATGAAAACAGATCTGAGCAAGTCTCAATCTTGTTATTCTTTTTTTTATTCAATGTAGCTTCACTAAAAGCATTTTTGATACCACTCCAGTAGCAAACAGAATGAGAATATTATGATGATTATTATTATTATTATCAAAGCAACTCACATCCAGGAAATTTGTCAAGGGCTCACTCGCAACCTTGGCAGCTTCACCATAGTGTCGGTACTTGGAGCTGAGAGAATACTTGTTGTTCTTCAGAAAGTCTTCTAGCATACCATTCTCTTTCAGTATATTTCTTAGCTTCTTCCCTTTTATGAGTGGCACTCTGCTACAGTTGAAGAAGAAGAGTAAGCCAAGTCTCTTTTATTAGAATTGGCCAACCTTCCCCCATGAGGATCAGCCAAACCCAAATTCTTTTTTTAATAGTTTTTTTTTCAAAATATATGCAAAGATACTTTTCAACTTTCACCCTTACAAAACCCAAATTCTGAAGCTTCCAGGCCTCAGGATGGTATATAGTGATATAGTGGGCAAAGCATTGGATAGAGAATCAGAAGACCAATGTTTCAGTCCCAGTTGGGCTATTCCTAGTTATAAGACTGTGAATAAGCTGTTTAAACCTGTCTTACCATACCTTCCTCATAGGTAAATAGGAAAGTTGAAATATAAAAGTTACACTTTAGATCTAAAAATCTGCTGCCTAAAGATATGTTTCTATCTACCGTTTTGACCATTGTGAGAATAAAATGAGATATTAAATGTAAAAATCCTTTGGTTATAATTGAATTACCAATTAATAGCAATTTTTTTAAAAAAAAGTCACTTGCTTCTTTTTTATTTCTCTTTGATTTCTATCTCAAAAGGAATCTGTGTACAATCATCATCTCTGTTCTCTTCTCTTCTCTTTACAAGATCTCATAAATGAAAGACCAGAGAAAAGTTTCCAAATCCCTTTTCCTCAAACACAATGGTGGATTAAAGGGCTAAAAGAAAGACAATATCATGGGAAATGCAGTCCAATTTGAAACTGGCAATTGTCCATAAGAATGTTGGGGTTTTCTCCTACAAAGCACTAAACACATGGCATGAGGAAGGATTTTTCCCTGGATCTCATCACTTTTCTAATCATCTGGTTGTTTTCTCCTTAGCCTCAGCTTTTTCATTCTTTAGCTCCTTTAATACTTGTTTTCATCTAACTCAAGAACTAATCTGGAATTGTGGTAGCAGTTCCATTAGCTGGCCCATGCTCTGCTAAGACTCTTCTGGGAAATGGAATGACACAAACTCACACCAGAATGAAAGCAGCATCTGGAAGGCATTCTATAAACCACCCAGAATATTATTAGTTCAGCCTTTTATTTGGCTTGAATGAATTGATTAAAACATCTATGGAGCTTTCCTTCAATGAAAGCCACTGCTTCAAAACCCTGCTTATAGTCCAATAGTTTTAGAGGCATTAGATTCAATGTAAAGGAGATGTAGTGTCAATAATGTGAAAGAAAGAAATAAAGGAAGGAAGGAAAGAAGGAAGGAAGGAAGGAAGGAAAGAAGAAAGAAAAGAAAGAAAGAAAGAAAGAAAGAAAGAAAGAAAGAAAGAAAGAAA
>JAJPUD010000295.1:206839-222375 GCA_023553655.1 Myrmecobius fasciatus | reverse complement strand
GATAGATAGATAGATAGATAGATAGATAGATAGATAGATAGATAGATAGATATAGACAGAGTGACTGATAGAGGCAGGTAAATACAAAGCATTTATTAAACTTTACTATGAGCCAAGTGCTGTGCTAAACACTAGGGACATAAATATGTCAGTCAGTCTCTAACCTCATGGAGCTCAATGAGAGAAAAGCACACATTAAAGTATATAACAGGGAGAGCTGAAAGGGGAGTTGGAGGAAGAAGCGAAGAGGAGTTCTAGAAGGCTTTGGGGATGAGGGAGGTAAAAGCATAGGATCCTTCAAAAAATAATGATCCAGGAAGAAGTCATCGATCAGTGGAGGAGGTCCTGGAAGCAAAGGGTTTACCAGGATAGCAGTGTTGGAAGGGAGGAAATGGAGGAATCCAAAGAGACCAGGCATTAATGGCAGATCAGCATAGAAACCTAATGTGCCCTGAATCTCACTATTTTACAGAAGGGCAGAGGATTCCCACCTCAATACCATACTAAAATAACGGATGACTTATCTAAAAGCACACAGATAGTTAAAGGGACAGATTTGGGATGTCTTCTTGCCTCAAAGCTACTTCATCATGTTGCCACCCAGGCGAGGAAGACAGATTTTAGGAATAGAAACAAATACTCTGGATTCAGTTATTTTAAATGTATTGAAAGGGGTAAAATAGGTCAGTCAGATTGGATAACAAGACAAGGAATAATGTGGGCTTGATCAAGGGAGATATTCTGCAGTAAATGGCATGGTATAAGATAGGAAAATTCTGGGGATCCAGCAAACAAGTCAGGAAGGAATAGAGAGCTACTACAGTTTGGGCAAAGGTTCGGGGCTAATAAAAGAATGCAGGTGAGGGATGAGCCAGCACTGATTCCACTGACATTGGAGGGTGGAGGGGACAAAGAGGATAAAAATATAGATAAGGAGGAGGGTTTGGCTCATGAAGACCTTGGAGAACAAGGTCAAGTTTTTATATTTGATTCCAAAGGCAACAGCTCTACAGGAAAGCCATTGGAGTTGAATGGCTGTTGATTTGACTAAATGAGGAAGAAACATGGGTCAGTCTATCAATACCAGGGCTTGCTTGTCTCTTGTAGCATCCATAATCCTCCTTCTAGCATCAGATCCCTCTGCTGACATCAGGCCAGGCAGACTCCTCCAATTCTCAGACACCACAAGGTTGCTCTATTGAGAAAATGCAAAATGCTTATGAACTGTTTGAGAAAAATCCAAGTTTGGATTCCAGCTGCCCTCTGGGATATTAGACCTAGGAAAAAACCTTAAGAGTCATTCCAATCCTTCTTTGTACAAATAAGGAAATGAAGCCATGAGGTGACTTGCCTGAGAACATGGTTGAGCAAGAATACACACTGACTCCAGATAACAACAATAATAATTTACATTATTTATTCCTCACAACAACCTCAGAAAGTAAAATACAAGGAATCATCATCCCCATTTTACAGATGATAAAACTGAAGATCAAAGTGTTTTAGTGACTTGCCCAAGATCAATATCAGAGGTGGGATTTAAATCCAGGTCTCTTCTGATTCCAAGTCCAACATTCTTTTCATTCAAGTGTACTATTAACTCCAGGACAGAGAAGTTAGGTCATTTGTCCCATAACATCAGTGGTAGAATTAGGTCTAAGAACAGGTCTCCTAAGTCCACCACATTCCCTCTGCCTCTACTGGTCCTACCCTACCCCATCACCTTACCCCTTTACTACTTTTACTCTCTATATCCTGGGGCAGGGTAGGAAAGGAAGGAGAAAGCAGAGGATAATCTCCATAAAAAGTTGAATTGGAATTTTCTTCTAGGAATTGCCTCTAAAGAAGCCATGACTTATATCCTCAAACATGACTCTTATCTTTGTATAGCATTTTCCCTCACTTATTACTTCATTATCCTAACCCTTCTGTAAAGTAGGCAAAGCAGTACTCATCCTTTCTACATAAATGGAGAAACTAAGACACAGATTACAAAACTTGCCCCAAGTCACATGGTAAATCATTGGTTAAGTATGACTAGAAATCATGTCATCCAACTGTACATACTCCCTCTGCACTCAAATCCAGCACCCCACTGGGAATTTATGAACAATCATAGCAAATAATAATGATGCCTAATATTTATATGATAATAATAAATCTGCAAGCACTTAACTACCTACTATGTGACTAACCCAGGGATACAAATATAATCCATGAAACAATCTGCATACAGAAGAAGATTACATTCTTATAAGAAAGGATAAATGTAAAAAGAATAAATGAAAATTAGTACAATATGGGTGATTTGAGGAGAGAAGATATTAGCAGTTGAGGGGATCAGTAAAGGCTTCATGTAGAAGGTGGTACTTTTGCTAAACTTGATGGAAGAACAATTTCATGAGGCACAAGTAAGGGTCAGATAGAACAATGTCAGAATTTCTAATGGTGGTCCTCAGGGTGTGACCACTCCTATTTACCATTCCTGAAATACAGTGAAGGACTAAATCATGGGATTTCAGAAGGCCAAGAAATTGCAAGGTTAAGGAATTGAAGGTAACATTAATATGGATATTGAAATCCCCTGATTTGGTAGGCAAAAGTTGGAAAGGAAAGAAAAGTGAGCAAAGGAGAGAGAATGATCAGGATTTGGGATGTAATAGCCACCATTCTAACAAAACTTTCCATAGCACTTTTAGGTTTATAAGTCATTTTATTTACATTATCTCATTTAACTTTGTTGAGAAACCTGTGAAATAGGTACAAGTGTTACACAATCATCTCTAATAAAGGAGGAAATTGAAAAAAGTCAAGTTGCTTCAACTCGATGGTAAGTGCCAGACTAAACCCTTGAGTCTCCTCTGAATTGGACCAAGCTTCTGGTGCTGGGTAAAAACTGAAGTAATCCCCAATGTGTGGAAAGGGAAAAGGTGTGCTCCTCTGTGGTCCATCAACAATGGCCTGACTTGTTCAAAATGCAAACACCTTCTGACTCTGGAAGTCAAATGTGATTCCCTCCCCTGATGGAAGGTGACTTCCAAACTTAAAACCAGGAATCACTTAGTCTTTTTGTGCTGTATTTGTCTGTGAGATCAGGAACATTATAAGAGCTAAACTGTCAGAAATCATCAGATAGATGGGCTTATTTCTCTCTCTCTCTCTCTCTCTCTCTCTCTCTCTCTCTCTCTCTCTCTCACACACACACACACACACACACATACACACTTACACACACACACACACACACACACACACACACACACACACACCAGAAATTGCAAAAAACTTTTTTAAAAGCTGATAAGATTCAAATAGTTTTGGAGAACAATTTGGAACTGAGCCCAAAGGGCAATAAAACTGTGTACACCCTTTGACTAGCAGTGACATTAAAAAAATGTCTGTATCCCAAGGAAATCATAAAGGAGGGAAAAGGACCCACAAGTGCAAAAATGTGGGTCTTTTGTGGAGGCAAATAATTGGAAAATGAGTAGATGCCCATCAATTAGGGAATGGCTAAGTATGTTATGGTGTACTAAAGTAATAGAATATTATTATTCTATAAAAATGATAAGCTGATTTTAGAAAGTCCTGGAAAGATTTACACGAACTGATGCTGAGTGAAATAAGCAGAATCAGACATACATTATACACAGTAACAGCAAGATTGTGTGATGATCAATTATGAAAACTTGGTTCTTCTCAGTAGTTCAGTGATCCAAGGCAATCCCAACAGACTATGGATAGAAAATGCCATCTGCATCCAGAAAGAGAACTATGGAGACTGAATGTAAATCCACATATGCTATGTTCACTTATTTTTTCTGTTTTTTTTCTTTCCTGTGGTTATTTCCCTTTTATTCTGATTTTTCTCTCTCAACATGATTCATAAAAATGTGTATTTAAAAAGTTAATATACATGTACAACCAGAAAAAATAAAACAATAAAAAAGCTGATAAGATTTAATCACTAATTATTTAACCTTAGTATAAGGATGATTTCCTGACTGTGTACCAACTGGATTCTGTAAAAAAGGTTCTTCCATTCCTTTGAACAGGGGCTCCATAAGGGAATGCCCCAACTTTACCACCTTCACTGGTGAATGAAATGATTTAGTAATGAAGATTATTGTCTTCTCTTTGTTTCATGAAAATGTAACTTTGTCCACCTTTTATTAGGCAAAGAGAACATAGGAGAACTAAGCTATTTTCTGTAGGACAGGAGTAAAGAGTAGTGGGAGAGGCCCAGATCTGGGGAAAAAGTCACCTCTGGAAAGGCAGAGTTTTGTAGAGCAAGAAAGAACATGGCAATACAGGTTTCCTGCAAGTTCATAAAAAACCTCTACCCATTTTTCTTTCTTCTCAACAAATGACCCCTTTTCTAGCTTTGAAGACTTATCCTCAAAGCTTTAAAAAGTCACTATCAGCAGTTACCTTCAAATATTTAAGTAAAAAACACTGGGTATCTCCTTTACACTTATTTACTACCCCTAGACTCAGATAAGAATTTTGGCTTTTTTCCAGAAACTCTGGACCCCAGCAAAGACATGGGAAAGGATAACAAATCTTGCCTCCTATCAGCACTGAGCTATTGAAAAGGTAGGGAGTGGGAGATAAACTACCTTGGGATAAGGGGCATTTGCCCAAAGGGTAAATGGAGAAACCTATATTTTTTAACCTTAGAGACAATTAAGTGGAGCAGTAGGTAACAGCTCTCAGTATGGACTCAGGAAGACTTGAGTTAAAAATCTGACCTCAGACACCTACTAGTTATATGATCCTGAGTTCACTTAACCCCTGTCTGCCTCAGTTTCCTCTTCTGCAAAATGGGGATAATAATAGTATTTACCGCCCATTGCTGTTATAACCAGATGAGATAATATTCATAAAATGCTTTGCAAATCTTTAGCTATTACTATTGTTATGTTTAACTCAATTGTATATTTTTGGGCATTTTTTCTATTTATATTTATTTTGTATACAATTATATAGCCTTTGCTAGGTATGACAATCAGTAATCCTATCTGCAGATGTTTGCTAGGTATGACAGTCAATAATCCTAGCTGCATATGTGACCAATGAGGATTAATCTCCGACTTCTAAGGCAATCCTTGCTACTCTTGTCCAGCTCTAATTTTTAGGAAGCTTTTTCTAACAAGAAAGCAAAATGTGCCTCTTGACAACTTCCAGCCATTGCTCCTAATTCTATTCTTCTGGGGCCAAACTGGACAAATTTAATCCCTTTTTAAAGGGATTAAACATGATAACCTTTCAATTACTTGAAGAAAGCTGATACTCCCCAAATCATCTCTTCTCCAGTACAACAATCTCCAGTTCTTTTAACCAATTCTCATACATCTGGGACTTGAGACCCTTTTTCCTTCCCATTATTTCCAACAGACACACTATAACTTAAAATGTCCTGAAAATGTGGTAGACCCAATTGAACATTATACTCCAGGTGTGGAATGGCCAAATTAAGAGTGCAGAGAGATATTCCTTATTCTTTGGAGATATGCCCATTTTAAGGTTTGCATTTTTTTTGGCTGCCACATCAGATTACTGACTCATAGTGAGCACTAAAAAGCCCAGATCATTTTCCAGAACATGTGTTATCTAATCAGCAGGCTGATTGCCTCCTCCATCTTGTACTTGTGAAATTGACTTTGTGAGCCAAAGTATAAAACTTGACATTTATCTTTACTAAATTCCTTATTTGATTCAGCTCAGTGTTATGCCCTATCAAGATGTTTTTAGATCTGGTGTCTATCAAACAGTGTGTGGGCTATTCTTCACCATCTGTAAATCTTATGAGCATTCCATCTTATGTATTTATCCAAGTCAGTAATAAAAATATCAAACAGCACAGGGCCAAGTAGATCCATGGAGCACTCCACTGGAGACCCTCTTCCTAGGTAACATGGAACCATTAATAACTATTCTTTGAAACTAAACATTAAACCAGTTATGAATCTACCCAACTGTACTAGTCTATTTCTCTTTATCTTTTCTATAAAAACAGTTTTTCTTTATCAAGTGCTTTCTCAAATGCTTCCTATCCTTATTATACTTACTCTCCTCTCTTCAACCCTTTACAATCTGTCTTCTGACTTCATCATTCAATAAAAACTGCTCTCCCAGAAGTCCAGTCTAATGGTTTTTTCCAGTTTTCATTCTTAATTGATTTCTCTGCTACATCTGACATGGAGCACTTTCTTCTTTGAGATATTATTCTCTCTTCCCCGAGGTCTCATGAAATTACACTCTCTTGGTTCTATTCCCACCTCTCTCACTACTTTGTCTCTTAGGGATCATCATCCATATTACACTCCCTAAATGGGGTTATTCCAAAACTGTCCTGAATGGAGAAAGAAATGGCAAACCACGCCAGTATTTTTGCCATGAAAACCTTATGGACAGTATGGGCCAAGGGGTCACAAAGAGGTGGACACAGTTGAAAGACAAAAACAAAAAAAAGCCAATCTGAGTCTTTTGGTCTATACACCTCGTGTGTTCTCATTGGTTTGTCATTTCTCTCTACTCACAGAGCTACTCATAGATCTATAAATTTAGTCCTGGTATTCTTCCTGAATCATCAAATGGATATTTCAAACTAAATGGCCCATATAGACATCTGAAACATATATGCAAAGCAGAACTCATTATCTCTCTCACAACCTAACCCTCTACTGAATAACCCTAACTCTCTTGAGAGCAATACCACTCTTTCAATCTCCAAGATTTATAAATTCAGTATTATCCTGAATTCCTCGTTGTTTTTCATCCCATATATCCAATCAGTTCTTAGATTGTCCTGTTTCTACCTCCATAGCATCTCTTAAATCCAACTCTTTCTGGTGTCCCAAATCACTATTGATCAGAGAAATGCAAATTAAGACTATTCTGAGATATCACTAGACACCTGTCAGATTGGCTAAGATGACAGGAAAAGATAATGATGAATATTGGAGGGGATGTGGGAAAACTGGGACACTGATACATTGTTGGTGGAGCTGTGAACGGATCCAACCATTCTGGAGAGCAATTTGGAGCTATATTCAAAAAGTTATCAAACTGTGCATACCCTTTGACCCAGCAGCGTTTCTCTTGGGCCTATATCCCAAAGAGATTTTAAAGGAGGGAAAGGGACCCACATGTGCAAGAATGTTTGTGGCAGCTCTTTTTGTAGTAGCTAGAAACTGGAAACTGAATGGATGCCCATCAATTGGAGAGTGGCTGAATAAATTATGGTATATGAATGTCATGGAATATTATTGTTCTGTAAGAAACGACCAGCAGGATGATTTCAGAGAGGCCTGGAGAGACTTGCATGGACTGATGCTGAGCAAAGTGAGCAGAACCACATCATTCTACACAGCAACAACAAGACTATATGATGATCAATTCTGATAGACATGGCTCTCTGCAACAATGAAATGCTTCAAACCACTTCCAATTGTTCAGTAATGAAGAAAGCCATATACACCCAGAGAGAGGGATATGAAATGTGGACCACAATATAACATTTTCACGCTTTCTGTTGACGTTTGCTTGCATTTTGTTTTCCTTCTCAAGTTTTTTTCTTGTAGATCCGATTTTTCTTGTACAGCAAGATAACTGTATAAGTATGTATACACATATTCAATTTGTCATATATTTTAGCATAATCAACATGTATTAGACTACCTGCCATCTAGGGGAGGGAATGGGGGGAAGGAGAGGAAAATTTGGAACAGAAGGCTTTGCAAGGGTCAGTGTTGAAAAATTATCCATATATATGTTTTGCAAATAAAAAGCTTTAATAAAAAAAAGCAAAAAAAAATCCAACTCTTTCTTTCATGTAGCCACTACCTTAAGTCAGACCCTCATCACTTCTGATCTGTACTACAGCAACAGCCTCCTAATTGGTCTCCTTGACTTCTCTCTCCCTACTCCTAACCATTCTCCAAACAGCTATCAAACTGATTTTCTTTGGATGCACTTCTGACCATGTCACTCCAGTACTTGATATATCCCAGTAGTTCCCCATTGCCTCCCAGAATAAAAATACAAGCACCCTGTTTAGATTTCACAACCTAAAGCCAATCAATCTTTCCAGATTCATTATACATAACTCCTTTTCCTACATTTTATAGTTCTGGCCTTGTCTCTGTTCCTTATACTCAGGACTCCATCTCCCACCTTCCTTCACATTTCTTTTTCATTGATTCCCCTGATATATCTGTGACCTTTTGTTAATTGTATTTTTTTTCTAGTTTATTCCACAAAATAATTCTTTGGCAGTTGATTGCTATAACAATAAATAAATATATTAACTTAGGCAGAATTGTCATTTTTATTATATTGGCTTGGCCTAGCCAAGAACAATTATTATCTCTCCAGTTGTCAAAATCTGTCTTTACTTAGGTGAAAAGTATTTTGTCTGCTGCTTTCATAACTATTTGGGGATTTGGAGATTCCTGCTTCCAATGTGGTGTGATCTGTGGAAAGATGTAGCCACTGCTTTCCTGGTTTGCACTCCGGTCCTTACCCAGGAAGAGTCCGTGATCCATTGAGATTGCAATCAATACTGCTCTTCAGGGTCCTTGATCTCTTGGGACCACAAGTGATAGAGCCCCTCAGAACTTTTGCTCCATCTTGGCCAAAAGTGTTCCTCTTCCCTAGGTCTTTGATCTAGAAGTAGTATAGGAAATGGAGTGTCTAAAAATTGTCTGGTTCTACGTCTAGTGTTAACAAAGGAGTCCCCTATAATTTCTTTCTGACCACTTGCCAAGCCTCCTTACTGTCTCTGGTTTGAGAGCTCCCAAAACTGCTGCTTTTGTCACTATCCATCACTGGTGTTTCATCCATGTGGACACCAGGCCAGCTTCCACTCCTGTCACAGATCTCTCTTTCTGATCTAAGTTGTCTTGGCCTGGAAGAATGTCTCACTCTGACCTCTTGTTGGCTCTGTCCTCCAGAATTGCTTTGAAGCATTATTTTAAAGATGTTTGAAAGAAAATGTTGAGAAAGTTCAACTAAGTGCTTTCTCTACTCTGCCATCTTGGCTCTTTGCATGGAAGTCCCCCTTACTTTCTTATGACTCAAACACATTTCACATGAAGCTTTTCCTGATCCTTTCAACTTCTAGTAATTTCCCTCCCTAACTCCTTTGGTTTTACCTTGTGTTTGAGTTATTAAAACTTAAAACTATACTGACTTTTTTTTGGAACACCCTGAATTTATATGTCTACATGTTTCTTCACTGATAAAATATAACTTCCTTAAAAATAGGAATTGTTTTGTGTTTTCATCTTTGTATCCCCAGAGTATATGTTAGTGCCTGGCTATCATCTGGAAACAGGAGACATCATCTGCATTGGGGAGTGAGAAGCTGGCAACACAGTTCTAATTTCAGACAGAGTTCACACAGAGATGACATTCTCAGTCTCAGGATGCCCAAGCAGGTCAGGGCAGCAGCATCCATCTTACCCACAGGGTCCATTTCAGTATATAAGTAGTACATATGTTATATAATATTATTTTGCTAATATATCATATTACATATAACATTTATAATATAATTTCTATTATGTTGCATATTATGTATAGTACTTTAGGGTTTGTGAAGCACTATACAAATATTATCTCATTGTCTTCTCACAACAGCTTGGGCATAGAGATGCTTCTGATGTTACCATATAAGCTGTTAATACTATCAGTATACTTGTAAATTTGATTTTTTTTAAATCTAGGTGTAGGATTTTATATTCATCCCTATTAAAATCAATTTTATTGTATCTTTGTTCATCATGTTACTTTGTTTAATCTTACTAGATTCTGATTCTATGCTAGTTTTGCAAAGAAAGCATATCAATGTTTTTATCCAAATCTTTGACTAAAATGTTGAATAATGGTAATGAAAAAAAATCTTAGACATTAGACCTTTCATTACAGTAATATCAACTTCTTAAGATGAGATACTTTTTGTAGATCTGTCATTCAGCAAATTCAATTTTGGTCAGAGAATACACTGGAATAAGAACTAAATGGATTTGGTGGAGCCATAGAACATGGACTCAAATCTCAACTTTTCCACTTAATGAACTATGACATCAATAAATTCCCTTCAATTCTCTAAGTCTCAGTTTCTCCATCTTTAAAAATGAAAGGCCCAGGTGTGGTGGTAGACACATAGAATGCCTGCTGCTAGGAAGGCTAAAGCTGAAGACAGGCTGAGTTTAGGGATTCTGAGCTGCAGTGGGGCTAAAGTCAATCAGAGCTTTGCACTAAATTTGACTAATCTGGTGAGCCCCTGGCAGCTGAGGGTTATCAGGCTATACAAATTGAGGCTATACAAACTGGCCCAAGCTAGAAAAATGAAGCAGGTTAAAGTTTCCATGCTGATCCATAATGATCCTATGAGACCCTGCTACAATTCTACCCTGGGGAAGACTGTCTCAAAAAAACAAAATAAAATGAGAGGAAAAATTTTAGGGTTATGGTGAGGAAAGTGCTAAATATGCCTTAAATTGCCATATAAATGAGTCATTGTTTTTTCTGGGGATACATATCAAGTTTATTGCTCTATAATCTGAAAGAATTAACTTTCTTCTCTTTTCTGAAGAATAGCACAACTGACTCATTGCCAGTTTTCTGTTTCCTCATCATGTTCCACTATTTATATGCCACAGGTTGATTCCCCCCACATAAGCTTTGTAAAGATTTGATTGGTTCAGAAGGTTTTGCATTCCTGGCTACGGGCTTAAGGAGTGGTTGTTGCCCCACATGTAACACCATCATCCTTCTGGGGCAAGGGGACCAGTTTTGTGCAGGCAAGGATTCTTTTCATTTTTCTTTGTTTAATGTCATTTTCTTTTTTTTTCAATTAACAAACATCTACTTCTCTCCTTCCCATTTCCTCGTCCCCAACATTGGAAAAGAAAGAGGGAAAAAGCAAAATACTTGCAACAAATATGCATAGTCAAGAGAAATAAATTCCTTCATTGGTCGTGTCTAAAAATATGTCACAATCTGTATCTCAAATCTAATCCATTACCTCTTTGTCTCTTTGTCAGGAGCTTAGTATTTGCCTCCTTTTTTGCTTCAAAAGCCTATCTCAGTTCAGGTGTATGTATGTGTGTGTTTATGAGTACACATGTGTGTATACATATATATTTTTGTGTCCATATTTATGTGTAATATATATGTATATATAAGGGTATATATATGTATATCTTTATATGTACATATCTAACCTAAAGAGCCTGTTTATTTTTTACTTTGTCCTTTTCATTTTGGAAACCCTTCCAAAAGACCCCTTTTTATTATATGGGGCAATATTCTAAAGGCATCCAGGGTTTTATCTTTAATGAGGCTATTCTTATAGGATCACACCACTTTTTTCCTCAATTATATGTCCTTACTTCTATTTTTTTGCAGATGTTCTTTTGAAATTTGCATCCATATTTTGGACACTTTCCCTTTTTATTCCTTATGAGGATGATTCATGGTTACATCATCAAACTTTTGTTTTTGAGAACCTTATATTCCTCGAGCCAACTTTTTTTTAAGACAATTAGTCACACATGTTTAAGGTCTAATGAGCTCTTCCTGATCCCAGAATCAATGCTCTATCCATTGCATCTATTTTCCCCGAGCCAATCTTATTTCCAAAATCTTACATTATTGGATCATATCTCTTTTCCCTAACTTTTAAAAATCTACTCAAAAAACTTAATCTTCTGTGCTTTAGGTCTACAAACTCTACTGAAGATCAAGGGCCACCGGCTTAAACTTACCTTTCCAAGCTAATTTCACATTATTCCTCTTCAAGCATTTACCATTCTGGCCAAAGTGACCTGCTAATTATTTCCCCAAACTCGGCATCCTTCAGTTCATCTCTGTGCCTTCACAGATTTTCTTGAATTTATTTCTCTGTCTACATGTTTCATCCATCCTTTCAATAGTATACTGGTATTCAGTTGAAGTTATTTGAAGGCAGGTTAAGTTTCCATGATGAGCAGTATCGATCCTTTGAGATCCTACTATATTTCCAGCCTGGAGAAGATTGTCTCAAAAAAACAAAGTAAAATGAGGGAAATAAGTTTTTGTCTTTGAATACAGGGTGCCTTATGTGGTATCTCATAAATATTAGATATTTAATAAGTGTCTTTATTTTATTATTTATTATATAAATTTACATAATATATCATGTATAATAACATAATATAAATGAAAATATATTTATTAAATAAATGTCTGTGCAATTGCTCTCCTAAAGTCAATTGTATACAACAAACTATAATCAGACAATTTCATTCTGTAATATTCTAGACAAACATGTCACAACAGAGATTGCCTGGCTTTTTTATTTTGCATTTAGGTTATAAATTTAAGTTTTAAATAAAATCATTAAACATTTTTAAATAAAAATTTATAGATAAATATTTATAAATATTTATATTTATAAATAAATAAATAGTTGGGTCAGTGCTCTGACTTTGATTGTCATTGTTGAGAATGTGTGTGAGCAATTCAAGCCTGGGAACTTACGAGGAGAACACATAAATAATATGAGAGGATTTAGGCTGGTCCTCATGAAATCATTTCTGCAAATTAAGGGAGCACTACTAACACGTGTTGTCTAGCTTCTTTTGGAACTTGGAAATTTAGAATTGTTTTTGCAATTTCTCTTCCCTTAACACCAACACCCCCACCCACTCCAACCCCCCAATACACACAAACACTGCAGTTGCCAGTGATCTGAAGAAGTATCATGATGTATTCAAGAGTTCTCAGAGCAAAATTAACTTTGGTTTAATTTGATTTTAAAAATAGATACATAGCATATGGTATTTTGAGGTAGAAGTTGGGGTGAAATCAAATAGATGATAGGGATACTGCATCTCCTAAAAGAAGGGAATCCCAATTTAGGAAATGGATTGAAGAGGTCAAAAAGAACATTCTTCCATCTGCTGGCCAGAAGGGCAATAGATGCTGGCTGGTCTCTGCATTTTCTTTGCAAGCTTTCTTTTGGAAGCAGTTCAGATTGCAAGCTGGGGCAAGGGTGGGCTACATTATGAATTTATATGAAGGTAACAGATGAGTTAAAATGTAGTCTTCACCAATAGGAAATAGATCTCTCAGAGTATCCTTCCTAATTCCACCCCTTCATATGGTTACTGGACATCAGATCTTTAACAGAAAAATGAAAGAGGTCAATTCATTCGATAAATATTTATTAAGAGCTAGATATGGGCCAGGCATTCTGCTAAGCATTAATGATACAAAAGGAGGCAAAAGACAGTTTCTACCCTCATGGAACTTACAACAACTAAGACAAGATGCAAACAAATGCATATAAAATAAGCCATATACAGAATAAATGGGAAATAATTAACAGAATGAAGACACCAGAATTAAAGAGGGGCTAGAGAAGGCTTCCTGTAGAAGGTGAGGTTTTAGTTGTGACTTAAGGGGAAGCCAGGAAGGACAGTAGTTGGAATGGGAAAGAGATGGAGACAGCCAGAGAAAATGTAGTTTTGTTGTTGTTGTTGGAGGAACAGTCAGGAGACTAGTGTTGCTGTGATAGGATTGGTTTGAGCCCCATTAACATAAAATTCTTCTTCCCCTCCCTCTTCATTCAGTCTGAGAATCTTACTTTGCAGATTTTTTGTTAAGTAACAGAGATTTTCCTTTAATCCTGTGTGAGTGTTTTTTGGCACCACAATAAAAATCCCATGTTAACAAAAGAGATTTTTTCTCCCTAAAATGGATGTACTCTAGAAAAAATATTAATCATCAAAAACATTAATTTATGATAACATATGTCATTCTCAATTTCCATATCGACATCTGGTTTGGCTGCTTCAAAATTAGCACCCACTCCTTTGCAGGCAAATATAAATAGGCATAGTAAAAAACAACAACAACCAAAAAAAAAAAAAAACAAAACAAAACCCTCACCTTGAACTGAAAAGACAGATTCTATAAGGTGATTTCCAGAATGCAGAGGATTTCAGAGTCCACCCAAAATCCTGGTGCTTGTTTCTTGTTTGTTTTGACTTAAAAAAAGAGAAAAAAAAAAAGACCAAATGAAAAAGAGAGATGAGAATAAAGAGTACCGGGAACTGTCCATTCAATTACTCAGGGAGAATTGTCATACCAGTATAGATTTAGAACTGGAAGAGATTGGAAAAATCATTTAGTCCAACCAGGAAAATAAGGTGCAGTAAATAAAGTGACTTGACTTGATTGACATGTTTAGTCCTGGCAGAACCAGCCCCCTCCCTTCACCCTGAAGCAAGATTTCCCAAAAAGGGCAAGACAATTTCTACCAGAGACCTTAATCCATATATGATCCAGACACGGTGTGTGTGTGTGTGTGTGTGTGTGTGTGTGTGTGTGTGTGTGTGTGTGAAAGTCACAGTTTGAATTCAAGCTCTTTGATTGCCAAACCCATTCTTGCTGCCCAACTCTTGGCAGTTTTAGAGCCCAAGCTGGCTCCTATGCAATATTTCTATAAACATGGGAGTCTCAGAAATAATTAGAAGGCTTACGAAAAGGGCATCCTCAAATGGACCCCAAATGGAACAAACAATCCTGTGAGGTTGCTAGACCCTTAAAGTAAGTCTTTTTTTTTTTTTTTACTTTTTAGGGATTTTAAGGAACAGTCCAAGTCAATATACTGGTAAACCAGATTAATCAATCACTTACATGTTGTAAATTGAGAAGTACGTGGGAGGCCCTTTTATCCCAAAATCTTTTCCCTACTGTTTTATTAGAACTTAATTCCATTTCTAAAAAGGTCCTATGAGGAGGTGTGAGAAAGTTGCAATTTCTGAGAAACCCTTGGGAGTGCCACAGACAAGACTGGTCCATCTGTTGGTCAGTAAATTTAACTCAAGGATGGGAACTACTCCACCCCTACCATCCTCAATTGTACCTCTATACCATCATATTAGTATATCAATTTAATCTTTATTTCTCTTTACTATAAAATTATTTCCTTGATTCTGGCTCTTTGCTAAATTCCCTCGAAAATTAGCCCACTGTCAAGCAGCGTAATATCTTCTGGCTTTTGCTTCTTTGCTAAAATTCCCTTGGAAATTAGCCTGTTGTCAAGCAGTGTAATAAATCTTTGCCCCTTAACCTGGAGACTGAGTGTGCAAATTCTTCTGTCAAACCTACCACAAGGACCAGAGGGACCCTAATCTTGTTAAGGTGTCTTGCACCTCAACACTATTACCATATATTTAGTGAAAGTATTCAAACCTTCATCTTTTAAAACCTTGATTTGGAAAGTTTTGGCATGGTGTTGCCTGCAATGGGAAAAATAGTAATAGAGCTTACTGGAAGGTTTGCAAACTACTTGACAAATTTTATCTTACTTGATAGCTTATATCAACTCTGGAAGTATTGTCCCCACCTTACAGATGAGAAAACTGAGGCTGAGAGCAGTTAAATGACCCACTTAGGCTCACACAGTTTTAAGAAACATCCACCTCAGGATTTCTTTCTTTCTTTCTTTCTTTCTTTCTTTCTTTCTTTCTTTCTTT
>JAJPUD010000295.1:157634-206829 GCA_023553655.1 Myrmecobius fasciatus | reverse complement strand
ACTTGCTCAGGGTCACACAGCTAGGAAGTGTTAAGTATCTGAGAACACCTCAGGATTTCAAGTTCAAGAATCCAAGACCTAGATCTAGACTCTGGGCTAATAGCTCATTAAGACAGTGGAAAGTCAGAGTACATAAGGAATCAAAAAACTTGGATTCCAATGCTGCCTCCAAATATTAAGGCAGAAGATACCCCAACAAGATTGGGGTCACCAAGTTGGTATTACATGTTTGGCAAAATAATTTGTACATTTTTAATTTCCATGATTTGTTATAATTATGCTAATTGAAGTTGTCTAATCTAGCAAAGAGCCAAAAACAAGAAAATAACTTTATAGGAAAGAAGTATCTGATTTGTTAATTCCATGACCCAGAGAACACTGAGAAGTGGTAGGGGTAGGGTAGTTCCCCATCATTTAATTCTATTATTGAGGTTCAGAAGGGATCCCAAAAGCTTGGGGGTCACAGACTAGTGTTTCAAGGTATCTCAAAAGAATTTGCAGGTTTGAACCCATCTCCAAGTCAAGGGGCAAAGTTTATTGTAATTGTAATGCCAATTGAAGTAGGCTAAGTTCCAAAAGTATTTAGCAAAGAAACAGGAACAAGGAGACAAATTTAGCCAGTTCTTCATGCCATTGCTAGGCTATTTTTATGGTCTAGCGGTAAAACCGGGTAGTGGTCTCAGGAATTTGGTTATCACTGACCAGCAGATTATGTATCCGACAGTCAGCTATGTTTGTAGCCTAAGGCCAGAAGATTTTAGAATCATTGACAGACATCATTAGAACCATAGCACTCTAAGGTCAGGGGACTTCAGGATCCCTAATATGTCTTCCCTAAAGTCTAAGGGGGAAGAAATATTATTATATTTCTAGGCCAGAAGATTTTTACAATCATTGTTAGAAAATTGTTAGGACAATAGCACTCTAAGGTCAGGAGACCTTAAAATTATTGCTATATTTCCCCTAGAAGATATATCCTGTAATTGTAGCTTCTTAAAGAGTATTGAATAAAGGTGAAGCAGTTCCCATCAATGAGTTCTACAGCTGACTGACCAACAGATTGTTGTCTCTCTGTGGTACTTTCAAGGCCAGGAAGCCTTAGGAATTGCTACATTCTCACACCTCATCTCTTACACTTGTCTGGACTTGGGTCGATCAAATGACCTGTTTTCTCTTCTGTAAAATTGAGAAAAAGAATAGCAATTAATAATCTCTGCAGCCCTTTCTGGTTATATTTCAGTTTTGCCTGGGAAAGATAGTGCATGCCAGCTCAGATCCCAAGCTGATTGTTAAATGTTCAGGGTGAGCATTTTACACCTCAGAATTTGGTAAATGCTACTAATTAGGACTTAATTTTTTATTTTGTTGATTTGTTAAGGCAGAAGACGCTCCAACAATATTAGGATCCCCGGGTCAGCATCAAGAGTATGGTCAAAGAATTTGCACTCAGTTTGTCTCCAAGTTAAGGGGCAAAGATTTATTATGCTGCTGACAGCAGGCTAAGATCTAAGGGAATATAGCAAAGCAGCAAGATCAAATTATAGGAAAAAGAAAGATCAGGTTCCTCAAGTCACTGACATGAAAATTGTATGGCTTAGAGGTGGATTTGAGGAATGGCCCTAGAGGTGGGGTTGAAAAATATTGAATGCTAGGGCATAAAGGTAGAGTTGCCCCTCATCACTACTGAATTCTCAGAAACCTTGTTATATTACAGCCCAACAAACAGATTATCGAACAGCCAGCTTTGTTTGTGGTACTCCTAAAGCTGAGTAGCCTATATCCCCCCTAGGACTATACCACTTCAGATTGATACAAAGATAGGAAGGTGATGGAGAAAATGCTGATTTATAATTTTAATTTGAAATTTGAGGTGCTGTGGTGAGGATACTTCTCCCCCGATCCAAACATTTACCTGGTTAAATACTTACCAGTATTGTTCTGAGGGAGAGTTGTCAGTTATGTCTAGCACTGAGAATACCCCCTCCTGTGGAAATGGGATTTGTTTACACCTGAGGCCACTGTCTACACCAGAGGCCATTGTCCACAGAAGCCACTGTCTACACCAGAAGCCACTGTCCATGCTGAGGCCACTGTCTACACCAGAGGCCATTGTCCACAAAGTCACTGTCTACACCTGAAGCCATTGTCCATACTGAGGCCACTGTCCACACTGAGGTCACTGTCTATACCTGAGGCCATTGTCTATACCAGAAGCCCCAGAAGAGGGTGTTAACAGGCCTAAAACACAAAACCAGAATTTGTGTCCCTGCACCATCATATAAATTAAAGGCATGATGGGGCACAAGAGTGACTCTTCCAGGGGTCTCCTAGTGATGAGCAAGCTCTATTCTGGGAGAGGTTTCCTAACCCCATGAGCAGGGGCCCTTCTAGTGATGAGCCAACTCTGTTCTGGGAGGGGTTTCCCAAGCTCATGAGCAGGGGTCCTCCTACATACAAAACAAATTCTACTCTAGAGGGTTCTCCTAAACCCTCTAGCAGGAGACTCACTCTGGTAGAGGTCTCTCAATCCCTTGAGCCTGGGCCCTGCTACTGCTGAAGGTTTCCTAAGCACTTTTGTAAAGACCCTCCAGCTGCTACAGAACAAGCCCTGGGCTCCAGGGGTCTCCCAGGCTGCTCTGAAGGGCCTTCCCATTACTGGAGCTCCAGCATTCAGGGGTTTCCTCCGCTCCTTTGTAAGGAACCTACTAAAGAGGTACAAGCCCTGGGCTCCCAAAGGATCGCCCTGGGGTCTGGGAGGGGGTCTCCCAGACTTTTCTGCAGGGACCCGCTCGGACCAATCACCTTTCGTGGTTCAGTGTCTTCTTTGGGGTTTCTTCACCTTACTGCTCGCTGCTCAGTGTGTGTGACAGAGTTTGCTCAGTTGCCTGAGAGCCTCCGTGAAGATCACATCTCCTGGAGAGGATGTCAAGGGAATTGTTAGGAGTCTCTCCTTCCCTTCGCAGGCAAACATGGACCGGGAAAAGAAAACTAACCAATTTAGGACCTAGAGAGCAGGGTCTCCAAAAAACGGACTCATGTTGGAAAGATCCCGGGATTTATTTTGCTTTAAGATTATTTATTTCAAGGTTGTTGTTTTTTTTAAATTTTTGTTTTTAAGTTTAGTTTGGGGAGGGATGGTCAGAAAAAGAAAATTAAGACAAGACCATTGAAACATTTTTTTTTTCAAAATCAAAACAGATTTCATAAGGAAGCACAGATGAGCAGGACAATTCTGAAAGTAAATGTTTAGTATTCATTATATAGTTTAAAAATATTAAAAATATTATATATATTATTATAATATAATAAATTATATATTATAAAGTATATAATATATAAAGTATATAATATTTTAAAATATAAAATATATGAGATGAAGATAAATCAGGGTTTTATAAAGTCCTGGTGGTCTGCTATCCATATGGAAATGTTTGGGAAGAGTGTTTAAATTCAGATTAAAAAATAACTTTTAAATGGGAGAAAAGAAAAGGAAGAAGCCAGGAGGATAATGGCCTTAGGGCAGGGCACTAAAAAAGAATTTATTTATTAGCTTTTTCTCTATCCCATGACATTCTTTTTAAGAGATAGTTACATCCTCATATGTATGAAACACCCCATTACAGCTATGTCCTCACAGTTCCTTCCTTCTAGAATGAATTAAAAACATTTCTTAAATGCTTATCTATTTGTCAAGCACTAGGATACAAACAAATGCAAGATCATTATTTCTCTCAAAAAGCTTACAGTCTAATGGGGGGAGACAACCTTGGTAGGGGGTTTCAGCTTCGTGTAAACCACACTAAGTTCTCACTTCTCTATCCTGTTACAATTGTCCCTTTTCTTTTTCTTTTCTGCTCACAAACTTTGTAGGTGCCCATAAATATTTGGTTAATTTAAGGTGGTCTGGACTTTTAGGCTTGTTCTTTCTGTGGGGGAAAAAGGGTGATTTAAAAGTGCCAAATGAATAGGCAAGGGAAGTTATCATAAGGTTAGTGTTTGATCAACTTTGGCCTAGAAATGCAGGAATAAACCTATTCTCAATCTCATCCATCTGTATTGATGTCTCTGACAATCACCTGTAAGCATCACTGTTGGTCAGGAAGCAGTTATCCACCTATTGACCATAGAATAAGAATTAGACAATTTTTCGAGAATTCTGCTCTTTCTTGTTAGAAACCAACTTCTTTTCCCCTTCAATAATTTGGCAAAAGAGTAAGAATGACTGCTGAAATCTACTTCTTGACTCAATCTCACCCTCTTCCCACAGTCCTGATGGCTGTTTCCCTACTTGAAAATGGCAATGCTCTATTTTGGACAAATTCCATAAGTTGCTTTATTGAAAATATATCTTGCCTAGGTTAGGTCATAAATTACAGATATGTGGAAGGAAAGAAAATGAAAATTTTATTTAAAAATATATATGTATACATATACATATGTATATAGATAGACACATATTAGAAATGGGTAGAAATATTAGTGAGGAAATATTAAGACATATTAGGCTGAGGTCTAGGAGGTGGATTAACTTCTTACACCAGAGTTTCTTAAATGTTTTCACCCAAGAAATTTTTATGTGACCATGGGCATTTGGATGTATAAAATTGTTATATACATCATATATAAATCATAATTTTGTGACCCCCACATTCAGTTATACGACCCCCATATGGAGTCTAGATGCAGTTTAAGTTTTGTCTTAGACAACTTTCTTCTCCCTGATGGTTGTTGTCACAAGGTCAGTGTTAGGGATGATGTTAGGCTAGTGGTTAGAGTTTAGCGTAGATAACTGAACAGAGTGGAGATATAATACATAAGCCAATCTCTTTGTACTTTATCTTTAAGTATTTATTAGAACATTATTAAGATAACATTCCATAAAGGATAAATGCTATCCCTTCATAAAAACACTGACACAGCTTTGAGCAAACTATTTTAAAAGGGAAAAAAATCTCAGATATGATTTGAATACTTTGTTCCTAAAGCAAAAACTGTTATCAAGCTTGGCTTATATAAACCTTTGCTTTCCTATACTTGATAATAACAGAACATAGTTTAAACAAATTGCAATGGTTCCCCTACCACTTTAAGGTTTTAAAAATTGGAACAAAGATTTTAATTCTTCCTCCTAGCAATTTTTATCTCACTCTAGTATTCTATTGCCAGATCAGAGATATGGCTCTGAGTAGACATCTATTCCAAATGTAAGATACATCAACTACTTAATTTACCAATGTAAAACCTTGTTAATTCTCTTAATTAATTTAGTATCATACACATGTGTGTGTTCCCTTCTCCTTTTCTCTTAAATCTAACTAAAAGATAGTCCTCTGTCATTCACATAAATCTTTCTAACCTGGTCCCCAGTGTCTTAAAAAAAGAAAGATATAACAATTTTTTTAAAAGTACCATATATATTTTTCTCCCTTTCTACTCTGTCAAATCAATATCATACAAAGCACATTGGATTTTTATAGTTATTTTAAAATATTTTTATTCCATTAAATATCTCTCAATTATATTAAAAAATTTAACATTTGAATTTCAAATTTTCATTTTCTCTCCTGCTCCTTGAAAAGGCTAGCAATGTATCTATCATACATGTAGCACCTCAGATTTCTATCTAAGATTGCCTTATAAAATGGTAATTTCTTCAGGTCAAGTGACAGCTGAGCTTGGAGGGTATACTGGGTAAGGACTTTCAGGACCTCTTGTAGCTTATATGGACCTTATGATCCCTATCAGGGATCATCATTAAATGGGGGTTCCTGCTTTGGGAGCAGTGGACTAGGCTACAAGGTTGGTGCTTTTTGCAGGAGATGGGTGATATCCAACTGGAATGACAATCCTATTTATGCATTGCATGGATAGGCTCCAATTTGATGCCCTTTGTGAATATATGTTATGATATGAGCCCCTCCTCTTGTAGATGTTTCATGGGGAAGCTTCAGTGGTGATGTGGACAGAGAAATGGACAATACAGAAGCTACCTTTATTGGACTTCCAGCTGTGATAATTGTGGTTTCACATTTTTGAAGCTAATAAAAAGCCCAAGATATTGATTGAGGGTTTTAGATTTCTCTGCAGGTCAAAATATTCTTGGCATTTCAAAATATCTATTATCACTTATTGTAGATTTGCTGAACTATCCTTCGAGCTCAAGATTTTGAAGAGATGTTGTTATTTGTTGTTGGGAATGTACAATAGAAAGTGTGACTGGATCTGTGATTTTATTTTTTCCTTATAGAGAGCTCCACATGGAAAACTTTCTCCCGCAATGTATATTGAAACTCATCTATAACATAAAAGTTTTAGAGAGGTGTTTGAGGTAGTATGAAGTTTATTGACTGTTTATATTCTTTCAGCCAATATGTGGCAGAAGTAAGATTTAATCCAGTCTTCCTGATCCCCATTGTGCCATGTTAACTCAAAGATATTAATGGTTCTTCCCTCTATTTGTTGTTTCCATAGCCAAGGAAGATGAACCTCTGATTTAAATTCATGTTTAATCCTCTTTTTCCTTTAATACCTGAGGTTACTATATTGTCATGTTGAATTTTCTCCTAGTTTATTGTATTACTTTGAGACAAACTTTTTATTAATTTTTAATGGGTTATCACCTATCTTGATATATGTAAAGGTCAGGCCAAACTTCAAAAAAAATAAAGGGAAAAAATGAACATCCCTATTTGGGAAAAGGCTGAGCTTAAAAAGACTTCCAAGAGAGATACAATACTGGAAGGCATCTTTTTATCTTCAGGGAGAAACCAAATTACCCTGAATGAAAATGCTATTTGTAAACATGTAGTAACAATCATAAAGGATTGAATCAAGATATATTGTTTACAATTTAATATGGAAAGATGATACAAGTGTCTCCTCTGAACCCTATCATCAGGAATTATAGAGGGATTCTAATTAGAAGGTATGGGAATGGCTCTGTTATGTATTGATATTTTTTGAAAGTATATAAAGGATGGAAAACAGGAATATGGTGGGGAGGGAGAAAGGAGAAGGTTAGGGAAATTATTTCAAATAATCAGGATGTATGCATAGAAGTCTGTGATGAATATAATGGGAGGGGGAAGGGAGATGAAGTTTGGGGAAATTATTTCAAAAAATCCAGGTGTATGCATAGAAGTCTATACAAATAAGGAGGAAAAGGAGTGAGGAAATGGAAGACAATTGCACACCTCATTTGAGCTGGTCAAAGGAGAAAAATATATTTTATACAATACAATACATTTTGCTCAATAAGGAAATAGGAGAGATAAGGGAATTTGAAGGATTGAGGGAAGGGTCAGTCCTAAGCAAAACAAACTCTAAGGATGTACAAAAATATTTGTAACTCTTGTGGCAAAGAATTGGAAACTGAGGAAGTAGCCATCAGTTGTATAGTAGTTGAAGAAATTGTGTATATAAATGTGATTTAATACCACTATGCTGTAAGAAATAGTGAAGGGGATAGTTTCAAACCTGGGAAGACTTGAATGAAATGATACAGATTTAAAGTGAGGTGAAGAAGGAGAAACTTTTTGTAGGATTTATATGACAACAATATTGTAAAGACAAATAACTTCGAAAGACATAGGAACTCTGATTAGTGTGATGACCGACCATCATTCCTAAGGATTAATGCCACATCTTTACAAAGAGGCAAATGTCTCAATGCAGAATGAGAACTTTTTTAGAAAAAAGTATGTCCAATACAAACATTTTGGGGGGGCTATGCATGTTTATAATGGGGTTTTTGCTTTTGTTTCTTATCAAAAAGAAGAGAAGAGTGGGCAAAAAAGAAAACTGCTTATTTACTGATTAAAAGCATTTTTTTTAAACTGTATTGATTTGTACTGAATTAGTAAGCTGCAATTACATTTCTGAAACAAACCAAAAAATAACATTTTCCCCTGACATGTTGCTTAAAATGTATAGGGCACCTCAAATATATCCCAGGTGATCTTTTACAATATAGCACCCCCTCTACCCTCCCAGCTCATGCTTGCTGGTTGATCCTTTCAGGGAACAACTCCCACCAAGTTCCAAATACTTTCTGGGTCCATGGCATTAAAACTACAGCTAACAAACTGTCACTTACATTTTATCATTATTCACCAGAGGACATAATTAGCTCAGAGCAAAGACATTTAACTAACCTGGGAAAAGTCTGAGCTTAAAAAGAGTTCCAAGAGAGATACAATACTGGAAGTCATCTTTTTATCCCCAGTAAATCTGGGATTTAGTTTCCCATAAACAGTGTCATTGGGAAGAGTGAGCACAAAGTATACTAAGAAAGAGGCACTTGTGTAAGGAACATGTGCGGACAAACCACATCATTGGTACAGAAGGACCCTTGGACAACCTGGATGGGCTCTTGACCAGGCTTAATGCCTCTGACTGGGCAAGCTGCTTTGCTGTAAGATACCATTGTCCCCAGGTGTGTTTTGTGGGGACAAGGTAATGAGAGAAATTCCTCCCTTTCATTACATTGAACTCTGCAAGAAGCATATAAGAAAAGGCAGAATATGCGATGATCAACTATGAAAGACTTGGTTCTTCTCAGTGGTTCAGTGATGCAAAGCAATCTGGGAATGAAAAACACCATCTGCATCCCAAAAAAGAACTAAAGAGACTGAATGTAAATCAACACATGCTATGTTCACTTCTTTTTTTTGTTTTTTTTTATCTCTCCCATGTTTTTTCTCATTTCTTCTGATTTTTCTCTCCCAACATAATTCATAAAACGAAGTGTATTAAAAATAAATAAACTTTAAAAAAAAAGAAAAAAAGACAGAGAATAGTTGTTTTTTTGGAGAACTAGTTTCTTCTGGCTCTCTTCTCAACTGCCAGAGATGATTTTTTGGCTAATTTTAGAGCTAGTGAAACTTCCTGGAGGTGTAATCAAAACCTTCAGATGATCAATGGCTAGCCACCCTTTAATTCTTAATGTTCAAGTGAGGGCCTTCTTTCTTTCTTAAAGGAGTAAATAAGTGTTAACATTTATTTCCCCTTCACATTTCCTTTAAGCCTCTATTAACTTGTAAAGGTGATTTGGTATGTTGATGTGGCCTTTACCTCTACTTTTCTTTTTTTCTTTTTTTTGTTACCTAATTCTTACTAAACTTTATTTCATAAATTGAAAGTTGTTTTTTTTTATTTGCAAACCATATGCATGGGTAATTTTTCATCATTGACCCTTGCAAAGCTTTCTGTTACAAATTTTTCCCTCCTACCCTCCACCTCCTCCCCTAGATAGCAGGAAGTCTAATGCATGTTAATTATGTTAAAATACTTGACAAATCAAATATGTGTATACATATTTTTAGTTATCTTGCTGTACAAGGAAAATCGGATCTACAAGAAAAAAAATCTGAGAAGGGAAACATAATGCAAGCAAGCATCAATAGAGAACGTGAAATTGATATGTTGTAGTTCACATTCAGATCCCTCTCTCTGGGTGTATATGGCTTTCTTCATCACTGAACAATTGAAACTGGTTTGAAACATCTCATTGTTGAAAAGAGCCATATCCGCCAGAACTGATCACCATATAGTCTTGTTGCCGTGTACAATGATCTCCTGGTTCTGCTCGTTTCACTCAGCGTCAGTTCATGCAAGTCTCTCCAGGCCTCTCTGAAATCATACTGCTGGACATTTCTTATAAAACAATAATATCCCACAACATTTATATACCATAATTTATTCAGCCATTCTCCAATTGATGGGCATCCATTCAGTTTCCAGTTTCTAGCCATTACAAAAAGAGCTGCCACAAACATTCTTGCACATGTGGGGCCCTTTCCTTCCTTTAAGATCTCTTTGGGATATAGGTCCAATAGAAACACTGCTGGGTCAAAGGATATGCACAGTTTGATAGCTTTTTGACCATAGCTCCAAATTGCTCTCCAGAATGGTTGGATCCGTTCACAGTTCTACCAACAATGTATCAGTGTCCCAGTTTTCCCACATCCCCTCCAACATTAGTCATTATCTTTTCCTGTTATCTTAGCCAATCTGATAGGTGGTCAGTGGTACCTCAGGGTTGTCTTAATTTGCATTTCCCTGATCAATAGTGATTTGGAGCACCTTTTCATATGACTAGAAATAGTTTTAATTTCATCCTCTGAAAATTGTCTGTTCATATCCTTTGACCATTTATCGATTGGAGAGTGGCTTGAATTCTTATAAATATGAGACAATTCTCTATATGTTTTAGAAATGAGGCCTTTATCAGAACCCTTAAATGTAAAGAGGATTTCCCAATTTATTGCTTCCCTCCTAATCTTATCTGCATTAGTTTTGTTTGTACAAAAACTTTTTAACTTAATATAATCAACATTATCTATCTGGTGTTCAATTAAGAGTTCCACTTCTTCTTTGGACATAAATTCCTTCCTTCTCCACAGGTCTGAGAGGTAAACTATCCCATGCTCCTCTAATTTACTTACAATATCACTCTTTATATCTATATCATGAACCCATTTAGATCTTATCTTGGTATGTGGTGTTAGGTGTGGGTCAAGCCCTAATTTCTTCCATACTAGTTTCCAATTTTCCCAGCAGTTTTTGTTGAATAGTGAGTACTTATCCCAAAAGCTGGGGTCTTACCTCTACTTTTCAAAAGAAAAGATTTCAGGACAAATCTTTGACATGTTACTTCTTCCTTAAATAATATATGGCTTACCTCTGGTCACTGCCAGTGAATGAATGGTCATGACTGTAAATGTTAACATAGGCCTAATAGTTAAATTGCTTAAAACATGGATAATTAAATAGCATATATGCTCACAAGTTTTGAAAAATTAAAAACATTTCAACTTGTTAATTAGCTACTGTGCTAAATTCCAGGATTCACATACAAAAATGAAAACAGTTTTTGTCCTTGAGGAGCTTACATTCTCCTAGGGGGAACAACATGTACACAGATGTGTAATTTCAAGGAAGGGAATTCAGACTACTAAGGGATCAGGCAAAGCATGGTGCAGCCTGGTGACAAGAAGGGCACAATGAGCACTCTTTGGAACTCATTCTATTCTAACACCTCAGACATCTCAAATCATGTAAACATACAAGGCTGGCGGGAAGGGCTTTTAGCAATGGGAAAATTAGGGAAAGGAAAGGCTTCCGATTATGTTTTTTACTTTCTTAGTATCCCTGCCACTTACTAAAATGCCTGGCACATAGTAGGCATTTACTATTTATTGGTTGATTGACTGACCAAGACACCACTAGAGCCTTCAATGGAACTGGAGATCTCGAAAAAAAAAAAGAGAAGAAAAAACAAAAAGGGACAGCACAGCCTGTTTAGAGGCTTAGAGACACCAGGAGATATATCGTGGGGAACAGAAAGTCAGGTCGCTTTGACTGGAATGTAGAGTGCTTAAGAGGGAATAATAAATAAATCTGGAAAGATAGATTGGAGCCAAATTGATAAAGGCTTTAAAAATGCCAAATGAGAGTTTGTATTTTATCCTGAAGATAAAGGAGAAAGAAAAACTTCTGGTACCTTGTGGATTTATTATTTTTAGCTAACTTAGGGAACTGACCTAGGCTTTCTTCTCAGCTCAGGCCCACCTGTCCATTGCCTAATCTATTTATTCCTTGCTGCTAAAGCTGTAACTAGGGCAGGGTGATTCAGGCTTTGTTCCAGGGTGCCAACATTGGAATAGGAAGGGATATTTCTCCCTGTGGTGGCGTGAAGACTGCTACCTCCTTCAACAGCATGAGTAAAGCAGACCTACTTCATCACTTAGCCTAGAACCACTAGCCAGAGGATCCTGTTTTCATGATTCTTTTTGTCTCAGGGACATCTGCTTTATTACCCCCTTATCACATATATGTGTCATGAGCTCAGTGATGTGCTGGTAAGTGTTTGACAACTAGCTCTCTGGAAAACACATGTACACAACTTTTACACTTAATCTGCCTTATTAATATTTTGTCCATCTCTAAAATCTTAGACCATAGGTGTTAAATACAGGTCATGTGGTCCACACCACTTCTTAGTGCTACCAGATTAAAATGTAGTTGAGAAATATTTAATAAAATAAATACAAATGCAATAAACACAGATAATGTTGATGTATGCTTTTCTACATCAATATGCAGGGCAGGGATCCTTTTCTATGGTTTTGTGGCTCTATTTCTATCTGAGCTTGACTCCACTAGTCTACACAATAGACTATAATGCAAAACAATAATTCAAGCCCTGATATGTGTTTTTTTCTGATTTCTGAGGTATAAATATTCACACTGAACATCAATTCCTTATTTCCACACCTGTACACTGCTGATTAGGCTAATCCTTCTCCAAATATAATTCTATACTCAGTTATATTAGCCTTGGAACCAAACTGTTACATACACACTGCCAGGTGCCCGGTGAAAATATTCACAATCCTAATTACTCACCATTAACAGTGTACTAACTCATCACAATTTTCTTCAGATGCAAGCTCTCCTGACCATATCTAGTTCAATGTTTGGCCCTCACACCTCTGTTATTTGTCACCCAAATGGAGGAATATCGTCTTTCTCCCCCTTAATATGTCTATGCCTTCTGCTTCAATGATCATTCATTAAGAAATGGTATTTTTTCTGATTTTCTACATCCTGCCAATAAAAACGAAGTATTTTTTCTAAATACTCCTAAAGGAAATAATATATAACTCAAACAAATAAAGACTCCTCAAACATTAGTAAAAAGGATTTTCTTATTCTTGCCTTGAGTCTCTTTTCTAAAGGAAAGGGACTTGGGGACTGCTTGGGACAGCAGCATATCAATAGATATTCAATATTTAATTGGAACAAGGCCTTCCTTTGAGGAATCAGTTTGTCTCAAGGAAAGACCTGGGGGTTATGAATCTTAAGACAAGAGATTGAGGATAAAATCTTTCATTTCAACTCATGAAGCATTCTTTTTTATACATTTTAATTGAAGTTTTATTATTATTTTCTCATTTACATGTATTTTTTATTAAAGCTTTTTTTTTTCAAAACATATGCATGGATAATTTTTCTTTTCTTTTTTTTTTCGCTGAGGCAATTGGGATTAAGTGACTTGTCTAGGATCACTCAGCTAGGAAGTGTTAAGTGTCTGAGACCAGATTTGAACTCAGGTCCCCCTGACTTCAGGGCTGGTGCTCCACCCACTGCACCACCTAGCTGCCCCACGGATAATTTTTCAATATTGACCCTCACATAGCCTTGTGTTCCAAATTCCCCTCCTTCTCCCCCTCTCCCTCCCCTAGATAGCAGGTAGTCTAATACATGTTAAATATGTTAAAACATATGTTAAATCCAATATATGTATACATATTTATACAATTATCATGCTGCACAAGAAAAATCAGATCAAAAAGGAAAGACAACGAGTAAGAAGACAAAATGCAAGTGAACAATTTGTTGTGGTCCACTCTCAGTTCCCACAGTCCTTTCTCTGGGTATAGATGGCTCTCTCCATCACAAGTTTATTGGAATTGGCCTGAATCATCTCATTGTTGAAGAGAGCCATGTCCATCAGAATTGATCATCATATAGTATTGTTGTTGCTGTGTATAATGATCTCCTGGTTCTGCTCATTTCACTCAGCATCAGTTCGTGCAAGTCTCCCTAGGCCTCTCTGAAATCATCCTGCTGGTTGTTTCTTACAGAACAATAATATTCCATAATATTCATATACCATAATTTATTCAGTCATTCTCCAACTGATGGGCATCCACTCAGCGTGAAGCATTCTTTATGAGCTATTATGTGGAAAATATTATCCTAGGTGCTGATAAAAAAAAAAAAACTAAGAGTGCCTGCCCTCAGGAGCTTACATTCTTGTATGGACTCCTTCAGGTCTTCTATAGCCGTAGACTCAGAGCTGGACATGGATCTGCTGGAGGTTTGATAAAGGCAGGAAGATGGAGCACTTGGTACGACCAACCTGACTGTCCCTTGTAAGCCACAGCATCCAGTGTGTGGTCAGGAGGGTATTGGATCTTGTGTCAGAGGACATAATTTGAGCCTAATGACTGCCTTGTAAGCTTGTCCAAGTTCCCTCTTTGACTCAGTTTCTTTATCTGAAAAATGGGACTGATACCCACAATACTTCCCTGGTAGACTGAGATTATGTCTAAAATACTGGATTATTTCTTCTTACCATGCTTTTTCCTTCTTTATCCACTAGATGGGGCCAGAAACCAGCAGTGAAAGAGACAAACAGGTTGTGAAATAGAAGGGTACTGGGGAGAGCTTGCAAGGGATGATGGAGAATAATAAACTTTAATTAATTTAATGCCTTCTCTCCTCCTGTCCCCCATTTTTATGCAGCTAATTTAGGGAACTCCCAGTGAGGAAACACTTTGACCATCAGCTTTCATCATAGTGTTCAGAATTTTAAATTTATGCAGAACACCAAGAACTTATGTAACCTGCCCAGAGTCACACAGTCTGTGTCTGTCACAGGCAGGACTTGGACTCACGTCACAACCATTTTGAAGCCTATTCTCAAATCTCCAGGCTATGATTCCTTTCATCTATGTAATATTTGGTTAAAATCAACCTCAAAAGCAACCTCATGGTGAAAAGAAGATTATAACCTGAGTGAGTAAATATGCAAGGGAGAAAGATGATGAGGGCAGCAGGATTTTTAAGTGCTATTTAGCATAGTTACCTTTTTCCTTGAAGCTTTCTCCCAGCAGATGTTTCCCAAAGTCACTTTAGTTGCCCACTTCTTTCAGCCCTGATGACTACCAATACATACCTTAGATCAGCTAAGTGGTTCAGTAGATAGAACAGTGGGCCTAGAATCAGGAAGACCCGAGTTAAAATCCAGTCTCAGATCCTAACTAGCTGGATGATTTTGGGCAAGTCACCTTAACCTGTAACTGACTCGATTTCCTCATATGTAAAATGCCCCCAATTGGAAGGATCAATAATAGTTAGAAAGTGCTTTCATAGCAGCTGACATATTATAGGTTTTTAAGAAATGCTTATTCATTCCTAGAGCATGGGTTAATTACTAGTAAGCTTCTTTTTGCTAATAAAAAAGCCTTGATTTGGGGAAGTGTATGAAAATATATAGTGTTACATAAGATTCATCTACAGTCAAATAGTGCTTTAAGTTCTAAGAAAATAGAATCATCAGAGAACTTTATGGGCCTTGAAAAATTATCTAGGTCAGCATGTTTTGGTTTAAAGATATCTTCATATTAGATGAATATAAGAAAAATTACAGTCTCAGTTCACTCCTCTTGCTAGTGCTTATCTTAAGATTCATAAGACACTTTAGCTAGGATTGGAAAATTAGCAGTTGACAGAGAAGAAGATGCTGTTTGCCAAAGGAGCAGAAGGAAAAGCTTCCCTTTGATTGCCTCAATCCCATTACCGGTACTGACCGTGGAAAAGTTCTATTAGTGCAGTAAAAAAAAAAGAACTGGAGTTGGAATCCAGAAAACCTTATTTCAAAGTTTGTCTCTGACATTTGCTCGCTGTGTGACTAAGGGGCGAGTCATCCAGACCTTCTGTAAAAAGGGTGTTAGAATGAGATGATTGAGGGCAGTTCCAATGATCTTGTGATGGAGAGAGCCATCCACATCCCGAGGGAGCACTGTGGGATCACAATGTAGCATTTTCACTGTTTGCTTGCATTTTGTTTTCTTTCTCATTTTTTCCCCTTTTTGATCTGATTTTTCTTGTGCAGCATGATAATTGAAGAAATATGTATAGAAGAATTGTACATGTTTAGTATGTATTAGATTACTTGTCATCTAGGGTAGGGAGTGGGGGAAGGGAGGAAATTTGGAACACAATGTTTTGTAAGGGTCAATGTTGAAGAATTATCCATGCATATGTTTTGAAAATACAAAAAAGGGGGTAAGAAGAATGATAACTTCAGTGTTTTCCTCACTAGGGAGTTGTGAGGCTAAGAGAAGATAATGATTGTCAAGGGCTTTGCAAAGCTGTCCCAGGTCATGTGGAGACCTTGTAGCTTAGCTTGGACAGTCATGTAAAAAATGACAAGCACATTTGAGCTTACCCAAGAGAAGGCTTATGTCCTAAGGCAACACAGGGATGGGAAGGACCAATCAAGGATGCAGCTGTGAACAAGGATCCTAATAGCCAGGGCAGTCTTGGGGCCCCAGAAGAAGGATGGAGAGGGTCATCTTCTGGACTGTCCCCACTCTGGATCTACCAAATGCCTAATTGGGTGGTTGGGGGAGTTGGTTGCCCTTGTCCGCTACACTGGGCCAGTGTGATTATGCCAGCTGGAAATCCTCTGAGGCATGTCGTTCCAAGTGGGCCGACACCGCAGATTTGCTGGAGATGCTCCCCCCACCACTACCTACAGTAAGTGATCCAGAGAACTGCTAAACAGATGTCTCAAGGGGGACGGGGAGGTTGGGTCAAGTCTGGTACAGACATCTCATGGATCTCAGAAAGACCCAAGAAAGGAGAGATTGTCTCACAGTACAGCAAAACATATCATTTTATGCTCATTTATTCTTTAAATTATTTTCTCTAGATCCATGGTGGTGATGATTTGGGTAGAGAGAAACTGGAAATCGTTTCTGGTGCTCCTGGCACACCTGAAAAGCTGACTGACCTTCTCCAGTATTAGCACCCACTTATTCCAGGCCAGGAGCCCCCTGATAGGACTGCCTACACTCTGAGCTCACTTAATTCCCACTATGACTAGAAGTTTGAGCCAACCACTGCTCCCTTCAGGGCTTTTGAGGGTAACAGAGAAGGTAGCTTCCAATACTCACGAGCTGCCATCCAATGTGATTCCCAACATCAGTAAACTTTGGCTTTGCCAAAGGAATATGTACTGAGAATGTACATAGCAAGGACAAATTATAAAAACGTCTTCCTTCCCTCCCTTTTCACAACCAACCTACCTGAGGAGCGGAGGCTCAAGTGTAAAGTAGTTGGTACAAAAATGTTCCCCCAATCTAAGGGACTCACTGTTCTCCCTGCACCCAGAGTTTAGGGGGAAAGAGTGGGTATGGATTCAAGGTATCCTTAGGAAATACATGAGTTGAAGGAGCTCTAATAACTCCTAGCCCCGGTAGCCCTTTCTCCCTTTGTGGAACACTCACCAATTTCATTTTGGAGTGTTTCTTTGGCAGTAAACAAGTTGTTCCTTTGCTCAGCTAGGCTAGCTTCTTGGAAGGTCCTTGGGCCGACTCTGGAAGTTTGATGTTGTAGATTGATAACAGGCCCAGAATGTTGCCCATGCTCTGTATAAACCACCAAGGAGGAGAAAATCTGAGCATACCTGACAATCAGGTCTCTCATTTGCCAGATCTTCTCATTATATATATATATATAATATACATGCAGTTTCGTCATGAAAGGAAGAAGAAATGGGGTGGGGAGTACATATATATGCCATTTTACCATGAAAGGAAAAAGAAATGGGGTTGTGTGAATGTGTGTATATATATTTATATATATATATATGCATTTTATCATGAAAGGAAGAAGAAATGGGGTGGAGTGTATATATGTACATATACACACACACATATATATACTATATATATATATATATATATATAAATATGATTTTATCATGAAAGGAAGAAGAAATGGGTGGGGGAGTATATATATGTATATATACATACACACACACTAATATATATACATATACATATATATATATATATATATATAAATGTGATTTTATCATGAAAGGAAGAAGAAATGGGTGGGGGAGTATATATATGTATATATACATACACACACACACACATATATATATATACATATACATATATATACATATATAAATGTGATTTTATCATGAAAGGAAGAAGAAATGGGGTGGGGGGGGGTAGGGAGCCATAGTGAACAAGAGGAGAGTCTGACTAAAAAAAGGGGTGGGAGATCCCATTCTTCTATACATCCAGGATTTTCCTAGCCCTTTCTGCCCCCAAATAAGTTGCAACTTTTAGCATCAACCTTGAGTCACCACTTCTGACCAGAGGATTTGCTGAGCCTCCCTCATTAAGCATGGACAGCTGGGCCTGGGGGGGGGAGGAGCCCTGGATGTTCTCACTGCTTTGCTGGGAAGTGAAGAGGAGTGCAGTTTGTACCTTAATCAGGAAGGAGGGGACAGTCAAAAGGGATCAGGATGGCAGGGCTCATTTCCCTGAATTATCCAAAGGGATTGACTGCTCAGGTGGATCATCCCATGCAGACAGACGAGGCTTTCTTCTGCTTAGAGCCAAAACCTGTGCTGCCTTCTGAACTTGCTCAGTTACCAAGGCCTTGCAGTTCACCACACTCCATTCCCCCATTTTTTGCAGCAGCGCAGAGTTCTAAGGTGCTGGGGACTGACTGACACATGAGCTGAATGAGGGAATACTAGTGAAGCTTGATGTTTTTATTTTTGAGATAAAAAGAAATATAAAGTTTGCTCTTTTTCTGTGTCCCCGTGAATCATTTTGCCTGACTTCTGAGGTCAGTGCAGCCCACTTTGAAGACCTGTGCACTTGGTACTTTGGGAAAGAAAAAATTGAAAAAGTCCCATGTAAATGCTAGCTACAATGATGACTGTGTCTTATTCCAACTAGTGCAATGAACTTGGCCCTCATTGGGGATCTTAAACCCCCATGGAAAGTGAGCCATGGGGCAGGGTCCTCCTAAGGGCAAGTGGCCAGTTAACCACCAGGCAAACTCCCAGTCTGAAGCCTAAGGGCCTCCGGTATTAGTTTCAATTCTCCCTTCCCAGAAGTGGCAAGAGTCAGGGTTAGAGCCCACTTACTTGTGTCTCATCAAACTGCTAGGAAAGTAGTTCCCATCTTGGAAATACCAAGGGACACAACTCTCTCTCTCTCCCGCTCTATCTCTATCTCTCTGTCTCTCTCTCCCTGCCTTCTGTCTCTATCTCTCGTTCTGTCTCTCTATGTCTCTCTCTTTCTGTCTCAGTCTCTCTGTCTCTTTCTGATTCTCTCTGTTTCAGTCTCTCTCAGTCTCTCTGTCTCTGTGTCTCTCTCTCTCTGTCTCTGTCTCAGCCTGTCTCTGTCTCTGTATCAGTCTCTCTCCATCTCTCTCTGTTGTCTCTCTGTCTCTTTCTGTCTCTGTCTCTCTTTTTCTGTTTCTCTATCTTTGTCTCAATTTCTGTTTCTTTCTGCCTTTCTTCATATCTTTGTGTCTTTTCATCTCTTCCTCTCTCTCTCTTTTTCTGTGTGTCTCTCTGTCTCTGTCTGTCTGTCTGTCTGTCTCTCTCAGTCTCTCTTTGTCTCTCTCTGTCTCTTTGTCTCTATCTCTCTCTGTCTCTATCTCTCTTTGTCTCCTCTCTATCTCTGTCCCTGTCTCTTAAGTCTCTCTCTTTCTCTGTCTCTCTCTCCCAGTCTCTCTCTCTGTCTCTCTCTCTTTTTCTGTGTCTCTATGTCTCTGTCTCTCTTTATGTCTCTCTGACTCTGTCTCTGTTTCTCTCTGTCTCTGTCTCACTTTCTCTTTCTCTCTGTCTCTGATTCTGTCTTTCTCTGTATCTGTCTGTCTCAGTCTCTCTTTGTCTCTGTCTCTGTCTCAGCCTCTCTCTGTCTCTGTATCAGTCTCTGTCTTCATCTCTGTCTCTCTCTATATGTCTATCTCTGTCTCTCTGTGTCTCAGTTTTTTCTCTGTCTCTTTCTATCTCTCTTTCTCTGTCTCTACTTCTGTCTCTCTGGCACTCTCTGTCTCTGTCTCAGTCTCTCTTTGTCTCTCTCATTCTCTCTTTGTCTCTCTGTCTCTCTCTATCTCTCTTTGTCTCCTCTCTATCTCTGTCCCTGTGTTTGTCTAAGTCTCTCTCTTTCTCTGTCTCCCAGTCTCTCTCTGTCTCTCTCACATACACACTCCTACACCATCAACTGAGATGGATTTAAAAGAACTAACAAAAGCAGCAGACTAGCTGGTGATGCTAATAGCCATAGATCTTTATTTCCAGTTATGTTTTAACCCACACAAAGGGAGACAAAAGGTCTGTCTTGAAGCACATGAAGCAGGAAGGAAAGGGACAAAAGCTTAAAAGGCTTGAAATCAAAGGATAAATCTGTGTCTCACTTGCTGGAGGAGAGTGAGAAATCTCAGCACCTCAGGCAGCAGCAGGAAGGGGTTGCCTGTGGGCCCACATTTCACTCATCATTTGCTGTAGAAATGCCCGGGTTCTGTCTTCCACACTATAGCTGCTCAGCAATTTGTATGAGGGCATAGAAAGGGGGCTTCTTGCTCAGGTAAGTCTGATTGATTTTTTTATCTCTGATGTTGCAGATGGGATCTGGTTGAAGGCACCAGGGAGCAGGAAGTTTGCAATTTGAAAGCCTCCAGATATGGAGAAATCCAGAAAAGGGGCAAAGTTAGAAAGGAGGGAATATGTCTAGAGCAGAGCATCTTGTTGTACCTGCATCTAAAAGAGGCTCTCAGAAATGAGGGTTTTTCTCCACATCAAAACTTACAACCTTTCTGTGATCTATCCTTAAAGGTAAATCCTTAAAGGTAGTCTTAACCAAGCGGGCACTACCTCCATTGGTATACATTAGAAAATGGCCTTGCCTTCTTATCTGAAAGGATTATAATCCATGTTCTCCTATGGAACATCCAGCAAAGATCTACTGAGGGGGGCAGCTAGATGGTGCAGTGGATAGAGCCCCAACCCTGAAATCAGGAAGACCTGAGTTCAAATTTGGCCTCAGACACTTAACACTTCTTAGCTGTGTAACACTTAATGCCAATTGCCTCAGCAAAAAAAGAATAGAAAAGGAAAAAAAAAAGAATGAGTGAAAGGGGGGCAGCTAGATAGCACAGTGGATAGAGCACCTGCTCTGAAGTCAAAACCTGAGTTCAAATCCAGCCTCAGACACTTCCTAGCTGTGTGACCTTGGACAAGTCATTTAACCCCAATTATCTCAGCAAAAAAAGGACTGAGGATCCTAGAAGGAATTTATGGAAGTCTTATATTTGGTGGGTACAGGAGCTGGGATCTGAGCTGTCTCTCACTCCATGACCAGCTCACTTTCTTTGCCAGTCATATGGTTCCACGTGTGACGAAACTGGAGCTAACTCATTGGCTAATGCACCTACTACTGCATCACAGTAATCTACTGAAAGTCATCACTCTATGCAAGGCCATCTTGTTGGCCTTCAATTATAGTTGGATATTATGCAGTTAGCAAAATTTATAAATATCAGAGGGTTTGTTTTAGACTCTGTCTTGGTAACTCTATATAATATTCTGAAATAAGATTTAATCAACATGTTTTGATGAAGATAGTAAGTTCTGAACTTTTAAAAAATAAAAAATCACTCAAAAATGGGTGTGGGTTAGGCATTTGGGGCTGTGCACTGGCCTGCAGTGGGAAAAAATTGTGACATGGGTAATATTTACCTCCCTGCTATCTTCTCATATCCCCTTTCAACATGTCTTTCCTTCTTCTACTCTGTCCTTTCAAAACTTCCCAGGTAGGGATCACTTGGAATGAAACTGATAAAAACTTACTTTAAGGTAACTATTTAAAATATTAGCTACTCGTAAGGGTGGGAGTATTTTTTTTCAGAGATTCTACTAATCCAAAAGAATGAAGCACTTAATAGTAAAATTCCTGCAAGGGCAAAGAAGCAGAGAATTCAAGAATAAGAATTTCCCAGCTGGAAGAGAATTTGAAATCATGCAGTTCAAATAAGGAAACAAAGCTAGAGAAGGAAACAAATGGCTGCATTTAATAGCGTTTCAATTCTTACCAGTCTGGGAAATGAAGTGATTTTGTTCAAGGTCATCTAACTAGTTATTGGAGAATGGGGGGAGGGATCAGATTCCCCTAAATCATATTTTGTAAGGGCAACACAGACTGTTGTTTATTTTTATTATATTACTTTAATTAAACTTCTTCCTTCCTAAACAACTGACTAGTAGGGCTTGACACAAGTGTTTCTGCTTAAACAAAGGAGTTAGTATCCTGAGCCAAGAAAATGGCAACAGGGGAAAATCTGTGATTCTGAAACTCATATTCTCCAGAATGGGTTAGAAAGAGTGGATATTTGGGTGCTACTGGCAGAAGGTTTCTATGCTATAAGTCGGCAGAATTCGAGTTGCTGTATGTAAAAGAAGAATATTCTTCTAGTGGTGAGAATAGGAAAGGAGGTTAAGAACTAGTCTGGGAGGAAGGCTTCATTTTTGAAGAAGACTGGGGAAAAAACCAAAGCAACATCTTTATCCTTTGCACATCTCTAAATTCAATTACCTCAAGGTTTTTACTAGAGGTACTGTTGCACAGGGAAAAACAGAAATGGCCCAAGTTAATGTCATATCAGTACTTAATTTTCTGGTCAGGTGGTATCAGCATCCCTAGCCAAAAAAAAGGGGGTGGGAGAATTATTCCACTAAAGACTTGGCAATGGTGACTCTTCATGACCTCCATCAAATGGCAAAAAAAAATGTGTTCTCTACAGGGAGGAGGCTTTCACTCTGACCCTGGGTGCTGCTTGGGGAAAAAGGAATTGTTGAAGAGCAGGAGAGGGGCCTAGATATGTTTGAGAGGCAGCATGGGAAGGGGGTCTTAGAATAGATTAATTCCTAAAAGTCTATGTTCTTGAAGTCCATTGAACACCGGTATCTGCCATCTATGAATCTGGAGCACAGTAAATTCGGCAAACAGGGGCAGGTATGATGTTGGCGTTTCCCAAAGAAAGGAACCTTAGGAGAGAACAGAACAAATGGGAAGGTTGGAAGCCAGATTCTCAGGGTGCAAGAGCATAAGATATCTGTTAAATACCTACTATGCACAATTTATTTCAATCATGAAAACTGGACTCTTCTAAAAAAGGTTTTAATCATTATCTTCATACCCTTCATCAGGGATATCATTTTCATATTGGTTTAAGTCAAACATAGTTAATCAGATAAACTTGCAGCAAGAAAAATCACAGCAGATTTTGCAGATGCAGTTTCTTGTTCCTTTCTAGCCTGTGGTTTGGGATATAGAACTTTAATCTTCTTGAAAGTTAATTGGGCAGACAGCTAGCTCTAGGAAGAATATTCCTTCATCCATTCTCAGCTCCCAGTACTATCTACTGTTTTAAATCCTAATAAAACCCCAAACCAAATGTGTGATTTAGAGAGCGTATGAAGAAGGTGGGTGGCAGAAAGTTCACCTAAGCCTAGAGGGAGAGGAATCTATCCAAATTCCACTGAGATCCAAATGCTCCAAAGAGATACCTTGCTCTTGACAGATACAGTAATCTACATGGCATGTTTTTCTGGGGGATAGCTGGTAGCAGTGGATGCCTCTGCTAGAGACGATGATAAATAGAGTTACAAGTTATAGAATTTCTTTAGAGGGAGATCTGGCAATACCCAGTAAAAAGTACAGAAATAATCTTACCTAATAATTCAATTACTGGAAATAAACTGAAAGTGTTATCAAAAGAGTAAAAAGTACAGAATTAATCTTACCTAATAATTCAATTATTGGAAATAAACTGAAAGTTATCAAAAAAGTAAAAAGTACAGAAATAATCTTACCTAATAATTTGATTATTGGAAATAAACTGAAAGTGCTATCGAAAGAGAGGGTGGAGGAGAGGAAAGGGCATCTGAGGCAGCATGATGTAGGAGAAAAGATGCTGAGTTTGACTCTTAACTCAATAAACCCACTTATACTTTTGTGACTTCAGATCCAGTTCTGTTTCCCTGGGTATCACACAGAATTACATGTTTGTTTGTTTGTTTGTTTTTTGTGTGTGGGTGTGTTAAGGACTTGCTAATGTGAGCAATAAGCCTTATGCCTAGGATCTCTATCTCCTGACTGCCTATATCCTGAACAGGGGTAAGTTTGGGCATAGGGAAATGGTACAGACATAAGATGAGGGGAGCAAAGGTAAGGAGTGTAAGGGGGAATTCAAGCATACTGAGAAATCTTGTTGCCTTTTCTTGGGGCTGGTCTATCCCTTTGCCTTAGAGAAATTAATGCTCTCCACAGAACTGACAATGGGAACTCTCCAGGGCACCTAATGACAGTGTAGCTCTGCTCTGAGACCCCTGTGGGTATAGGAAAGGGTCAGGGGGAATGGTGGGCCAGTGGGTGTCTTGGAATAGGACCTCCCTACCTTGTGGCTGAGAGGGTGACATTCGTCTCCCTCCTGCCCCCGGGGGGTACACATGCGGAGCCCTCGGAGCCACAGACTTATGGCGCAGCAGGTGCCAGCCCCACACTGTAGATCTCTTTCACAGGCCTGGGGGGAGAAGAGACAAGACACAGCAACAGCCAATTAATCAGACTGAACAAGCAGCAGACATAGCAATAAATATGTGCATCCAAGTCTTGGGTGGCAAAGGGGAGGTACAGGGAGGGCCCCAAGAGCCAGGAGTAAAGGCTGGCAAGGGAAATTTGCCTGCTAGCAGAGCTCTGTGCCATGAACAAGGCAGGACTCTGCCAGGGAGTAGTTTGGTATATGGTTTGTGGACAAATGGAGGAACTCTGACTGCAAGTGCTCAAAGAGCATCCATGAAGAGCCTTTTCTGGTACTTGATGGGAAGGGCTCATCTATGACTCATGGAAACTGACCGACAACCCTGCGGCTTTGGAGGGGAGTTCTGACACTCTCCCAGTCTCCCCTTGCTTTCAGGGGCTTTTTCAGTATATCTTGGGTGCTCCATGCCCCCTTTTGACTAGGGGGCCTCCCCATTCTCATGGCCATTTGTCCACAAGAAGAGTGAGGGAGCTTACTCAGATTTGTTCCGCTTTGATGGTGCTGTGTTAAAAACCAAACACAACACAACCTGGCTGATTTCTAGAAGCTGATTTTTTAACGGTTACATGAACAGCTCCTTAAAAATAATCTTGTACTGAATTGAAAGAGTTCTCTCATATTTACTCAAGTAGAGGAATCAGTTCTTATAATGAATAGGAAACCTAATTAGAACAAGCATAACATTTTTAGCTCTACTCCCTTACCTACCACTTTACACCTGCTCACAAGGATAGTTGGGAAGATCAAATGAAATAATGTAAGTAGAATACCTGGCAAATCACTGTGTAAATGCTAACTATAACAATTATTGTTGTTTTGTGTTTCCAGAGTTGTCTTCATGTGTCTCTGAAGGATGGACAAAATTAAATGCCTCAGGGATCACTTAGAATTACACACTATCTCCCACCACAAGTTGCCTGAAACATTCTGGATGAGGCAGACTTATTCTCAGAAGAGAATTTAGGAAAACTAAGTCTCCATTTAACTAAGATTTTTCAATTCACAAGACTTGACTGTCTATATACTGAATATTATACACTGAGACATATCCAGAGGATACAATGAGAAGGCCTTTGGACACTGCCCACTTACCCTCCCATCACAGGTATAGCCTTTGTCAGATGGCAAAAACAAACCAAATACATCTAAATATTATTCTTAGATTGTTAAGGTAACTCATTTCTGCTTTTCTCCCTGGAAAACTACTACAGTAAATGACTTTGCAGGGTTGATTGTCACAATTATATGCCTGAATGCATGAAAAAAAAAGAGGGACAGGTAGAAAAAGACCAGTAGATTTAGGGATGAAGTTAAGAACCCCATGCCTGTTTCACCACTCTGAGGTACTAATCACTAAGTCATTCCTTCCATTTCTTCTTTCCTTGTTTTTTTTCCAATCTCTTTGTCCTTTCTAAAAGATAACATTAAAAATGTGCGTTTGTTCTTTTTCCGTCAAGAAAAGTCTTCACTTTTTTTCCTGCTCCACATATGCCTATATTAGTGACATACTCTTTCAAATGTTCTAAGACTCATACAGAAAGAGCAATGCTGAGAACTTCAGCATATACATTAAACAGTGACATTAATTTTACTGCCCGTGTTTTCAGAGAGCTAGTAATGAATATGAGTTTTCTCTGTTTTCTTTTACCCTAGCAGGATTTAATGCTATACAAGAGAATGAAAGATCTTCTGCTGCATAACCATCAACCATAATTCTCTTTTTTAAAGGTTTCATTTATGGTTTAGACTTCAAAAGCATCTACTTGATTTTTATATACTTCTATTATTTTGAATGTAGTTATTTAGAAATTGACTTCTCTCCATGGGTATTATAACTAATCCATTTACAGAAATTTCTCCATAGTTTCTCATCCCTTCTGTAATGTGTTGAGAAGCCAATAAAATTAATTCCCTTCTTGGACCTTTGTCTTTTATCTAGACAACCCTGAGGTTAAATATTTTCTTCTATTAAAAAAAAACACAGCTACATCAATAAATCATGTTCACAAAATAATGGAATTTTCCCGTCAGGCTGCCCATAGAGTGCCCAACCGACATTAACATGAAAACTAAGACAAAACCTAGCATTTAATATCATGAAAAATAAGATTTTAAACTGCTTTCCTCTCTTTTTCCATTAGTGTTTTTGTTTTTCTGTACTTATAACTAGTTTCAGTTCCCTCAATTTAATTATTAGACTTGTTCTGGAAAGGAGAACACATTAATAGGAAATGAAAAGTACAAGATTTTCAGGATTTCATTTTCTTAAGAAGAGTGAGAAGCTCAAGTTAAATTTATTCCCCACTTTAAGCAAACCCAGTATTCTATATAAAATGTCCAAATTTGCAGTCAAAATAAATTAAATCATGGTATTCACTTTTCATAATGATTCTTTGTCTATTGAAGGATTTCTTTAAATCTTTACTACTTTACTACTGTGTTTAAGATTCAATTTACCTATACCTTTCAGGAGTGTGTTTGTGTGTGTGTGTGTGTGTGTGTGTGTGTGTGTGTGTGTGTGTGTACAAAAAGCATATCAGAATAACCAATTGAACAATCTTCCAAAATCCAAAAGGATTCTGTTGAATATTTCTGAAGTGCCATTCAAATGCTGAATTCCATTATTTATTTCTTTGATTTTCATGTGATGCATCAAATCAACAAAGTTAACTTCTTGGTACTTGGTGCTAAATTTCTATTGCTACCAGAACATCTCCAATCCCCCCACCCTCGTGGCCAAGAAAATATTAGATAGACTTACCCCAGTGATCACCGCACATTCTGAAATAGTTATTAAAAGGAATATAAGTGAGGCTTGGATAGCGGTTTTCATGGTCACTTGGAAAGCCAGCAGAAATTTTGTCTTCCAAAGTATTTCTTTCTCTCCCTCTCCTTCTTCAACCAAAAAAGTCCGTAACCCCAAGCACTCCCTTCTGCCACTTTATAAGATCAGATCCAGTTCTGCCTGCATATGTAGCATCTCCACTCTTTCAGTTTCCATCACTGATGCTATTCAAATGATCTCAGAGCAAGCAGATGAGACCTGAATTCCTAATGACATCAAATAACCATCAAAACCAATAAAAATGAATAAATTAAGGGCTTTGACAGTCACTCTAACTCACCCAAGAACTCAGGGATTGAGTCATTTAAGAATATTTCACTCCCATCTTATCTTTTTTCCTTGGGGCATCATTTCATCCATCTTAGGGGGAAAGAGGGGCAGCCTGTTTGAATAAAATAGTATCGCAAAGATTTCATTTATCCATTCCTGCACTGAGTCATACAACATTACAATTTTCCCCCTTCATTCAATAGCCTTTTAAAAAACACATCAGTTGCCATGAGGTTTACAATGGAATTAGAAAGGAGTAGAATTCTGACCCTTTGGAGTCTCACTTAGATTTTAGAAGACAAATGATAACACAGAACAAAAATAGCAGCATAAAATTTGGTATAATTAATAAAACCGACCCCAGGAGTTAAGAGAGCTGGCTCTGAGTTTGGACTCTGTTGCTTATTAGCTATATTTCCATGACTATATAACTTTATCTGTCTGGACTTCATTTTGTTCTTCTATCATAACACTGGGTTCATGGAGAGTGGGATAAGACTGAAGAGACTCAACAACAACAAACCATTTTGAAAGAAATCACCTGTGGTTGTTACCTAGCGAGGAGGTGGATGGAGGCTATATACTTAAGTATCTGTTACTTCTTCATGGACATTTTCTGAGAGTAATAATTGGTGAAGGAAGAACTTTCGGATAACTTGACCTGTCCAAGAGACACCCTCCTCCCCTCCTTTCTCAAGGCAGATGACAAGTGCTAGACCAGAGGCTGGAAGACCATCTGGTAAAAATGTTGTTGAAGAGACCACGCTAGAGGAAAGACAAACTAGATGAATGCAAAGTCCCTTCAGTGTTTGGGAACTTGAGTCCAACCCTTTGGCCCCTATCTATAGAGATGTCTTGCTTTCTCCTAATATTGATATATTCTCCTAATATCTCTTGACTTGGGATCTATGAAACTGCTTTTTAAAAAGTATTTAAATATTTATTTATTATATATGTATATATACATATATAGCATATTATGTAGTATAACATAGTATATTATGTAGTATAATATATATGCTATATAGTATATTATTTATTAAGTATTTAAGTATTTAGAAAGCACTTCAGTAGAACTGGTTTCCTTTCTAATCCTGTTTATTTTATGTTGTGCATTTCAAAACATTCTTCTGAGAAGCAGGCCATAAGATTCACCAGGCTGTCACAAGTCCATGAAACACAAAGTTAAGATACAAGATTTTGGGTAGGAAAAGCCTTTCACTTTGTCATGAATTCCCATTTCTTCACAGCCCCCTTCTTGGTTCAGAATCTTCATTCAAGTTATAAGGTTTTATCCAAATGAAAAGAGAAATCAGATTGTTCCTTCTGTCGCTTTCCCTATTGCCAATAATTTACTAGACATTCCTATCTAGTTAAGATTTTTTTTCTAATTAGAAAAGGATCCTCAACATGCCAGAAGCCTCTCTGGTTAATTAGTTTATTTTCTTCCCCTGTAAATAGGGGAAAGTGGCTACCTCTAAGGGAGCTCAGCAGTGCCTTTTAAATGGCATAAATGAGTTTAGCACTTCAATAATGATCGGGAGCTCTCAGACATTCAGCCTGGCCAGACTTCTCCTAGACTAATTACTCCTCATCAGTAAAATCAGAAATAAACCGTGTGAGGAGATGAAAGCCATAGCCTGGAAATAGGGGGATCTGATACCAAGCCAGGATAGGGCTTCCTCCCCAGAGCAGGCCCAGTTTTTATCCCTGGTTCACATTGTTTCTCTTCAGGTACTCCATGTCCTGGCCAAGTTGCACTATTAAGTTGCTCCTTGATTTCATCCTAAATTATTCTGCCTCTGGTCATTGTGGACAATGAGACGTTTAACAAGTATTAAGTGCCTACTGTATGTCACCTGTGCTTGGAATCCATCGGTCTATAAATATTTATTAAGCACCTACTATGTGCCAGGAGCTGTGTTTGACACAATATGGAGATAATGTATGAAGGGAATTAATCTGACCTATTATAATAGCACAATTTGTATAACTCTTCACAACATATATGATTTCATTTTATCTTCACATCAACCCTTCAGGATCAGAGGAGCAAATTCTGTCATTCCTATTTTACCAAGAAATAAACTGAAGGTCAAAATTAAAGTGACCTGTCCAATGTCACAGTGTCCAAGGTTGTATTTGAATCCAATCTTTTGACTATAAAGCCAGTGTCCTTTGTACTGCACAGTAATTCCAGATGTTGTTGAAAGCCCTCTGCACTGTAGCAGCCTCTCTGAAAGCTTTCCTTCCTTTACAATCTAGCTCATGTATTGTTTCTTCCCTAAAATTTGTCTGGAATTGTGATTATTTGTACTTTTTTTAAACTCCAAGTGGACCATGACATCAAGGAAGAGATGCCATTACATGCAAGTAAATTGGATTGAAGTGAGGGAGGGCTGGGCAAGGTCACCGACCTCACTTTCCCCTCCAGAGCATCTGGGTCTAGTGGCCAGATCAAGATGACTGTCCTGGATGCAGGGGAGACGTTGAGCTTTTGAAGGAGGTCTTTAACAGGGCTCAGTTTGATGCCTCAAGTGCTCCCCAGCCTTAATCACTGCAACAAGGGGTTTCTCCTTTCAGAATTCTCATGTAACCCTGGTTAAAAACCATTATTTTTCAGGCTTGTAATTTATATTCATTGTGAACACATCTCATTCCCTTTCCCACTCCCCAGTCATGTTGTCCTTGAGGACAAGGGAAGTGCTCCATCTGTAATTACAGAATTTCAGAGGTGTCAGAGACCCCAGAGAACATTCAGCAGCACACCAGTCCTTGCCCATGGCCAACTAATGGTTTTCCACCCTCCCTCTGAAGACCTCCAGGGAAGGAGAATGCGCTTTCTCCAAGGCATTCTGGTCAGGAATTATTAGGAAGTTTTCCTTACATGAAGTTTAATTAGTATTCCTTGCTACAATTTCTGCTCATTGCTCCTAACTCTGCCCTTCAGGGCAGAGTTCTTCTGCCCCTTCTAATCACAATTCTTCTTTATGCAAAGATTTAAAGACAGTTATCATATGCTCTCTACATAATCTTTTCAGAACTAAATACTGAATTCTTTCAAATGAGCCTTAAATGACATCGTCTCTGTTCCACTTCTGAATGTCTTGAAATGTCATCATCATAGCTAACATCTGTATAGAGCTTTAAAGTTTGCAAAGCACTTTATAATTATTACTTTATTTTATCTTCACAACTCCCCATGGAAGGTTAAGGTGTTAAATTATTTCCATTTTATAGAGGAAGAATCTGAGGCAGAGGTTAAGTGATTTAGCCAGGATCTCCTAAATTAAGTGTTTCTGTCTCTCCTTCTCTCTCTCTCCATATCTCTGTCTCTCTCTCTGTATTTCCCTCCTTTTCTCCCTCCTTCCCCTCTCTCTCCCGCCCTCCTTCTCTCCATCTCTATTTATCTGTATGTCTCTCTCTTGTCTGTCTCTTTCTCTGTCTCTGTGTGTCTCTCTCTGTGTCTCTGTGTGTCTCTCTCTGTGTCTCTGTCTCTGTCTCTCTCTCCTCTCATCCCAAGGGCTTATCTATCAACCCTGTTTGGATGGCTCCAAGATCTCTATATCCAGCCTCATCCTCTCCCTTGAGTCCCATATCCTCAATTGCCCGTTGGACATTACAATATCCCAGTGACATCTTAAATTCAGCATCTAAAACGGAATTCTTTATCTTTCCCTGCAAAACATCCCCTCCCATTCTTCCCCATTTCTACTAAGAACAACCATCTAGTCTCATAGGTTCATGGCTCCAGCATCATCCTCGACTCCTCACTCTTCCTCACCCTATATATCCAATCAATTCTCAGAGCTTGTCGTTTCTATCTCCACAGCATCTCTCATATCTGACCCCTTCTTTTTTACTCACAAAGGGTCAGCTAGGTGGCTCAGTGGGCTTGCTTAAATTTAAAGCTGAGCTCAGACTTTCCTGTGTGACTGGGCAAATCAATTACCTTGGTTTGTCTCAGTTTCTTCATCTATAAAATGGGGATAATAATAGTACCTATCTCACAGCGTTGTTGTGAGGGATAAATGAGATGATAATTATAAAGTGCTTAGCGTAGTTACTGGAATACTGAGTGCCATGTAAATGTTAGCTATTATTAGTTATTATTATCTTCGTAGCAATAATCAGTGGCAAAGCCCTCAGCCATATCTGTTGTATTTTTCCAGTTCAAAGATCATTCATTATCTTGGGGAGGGAAAACAAGTATTGAATATTTTAGCCTTCTCATTGAATTAAGTCCCTTATCATCACTCCGTCTTCACCAAGTAGTCCTCCTTGTGTTTCTTCCATCCTTCTCTTGTCTCCAAATAGCTTTCAAAACATTTTTGTCATTTAATAGATATTTGCCAATCTCAGCTCATTTCAGGCTTTGGCATTTCAACCCTATGGTCGACCCATTATAACTCTTTGTTCTCCATTGCTTATCACTGTGTCTTATAGATGGTGACAGTTAATTTATCATTGGTTGAACTCAAGTGATTGGGCATATGACCTGTTTGCCACCAGTGCAGCCTCATCTAATATTAGAAGGAATTTTTTTCCAGGCATATACATAGACTTCCCTCAGTGGATGTCATGTGGGAATCAATAAAACAGAGTCTGGAGGAAAAAAACATGGAGAGAAGCAAGAACTCCAGGCAAGAGAAATAATTCCTATGAAACACATATTGACTTAGGAAACCACAAATTTATATCATCTGTGCTATATTTCTATTTGTTCTATTAAACATTTCCCAAGGATATACCCAGGAGTAGTTTAACATCTTTGGTATAGTAGGTGGAATAATAGATATGTCATGACCTTGGCAGCTAATTGTTAGCTCTATAAAATACAAAAGCACTGGGTATTAATCAGCGGTTTTCACAGGAAGAAATCCAAGTTATCAGTAGCCATAAGAAAAAAATACTACAACTAATAAATAGAGAAATGCAAACTATAACTATTCTGAAGTAACATCTGATGCTCATCAGATTGGCAAAGTTAACAAAGTTAAGTTGGGGATGTAGGAAAGCAGGTGTGTTACTGCACTGTTGGTAGAGCTGTGAGCTGATCCAGCCATTCTAGAAGGCAATCTTAAACTATGCCCCCAAAGCTATTAAATTATGTATATAGTTTGACCCAGAATATTACTATCGGCAAACTTCGGATATAGTGAGGGTTCTGTTCCAGATCACTGCAATTAAGAGAATCATACTAATTATTTGGTGCAAATAAAAGTTGTTGTACACTATATTGTAGTCTATAGAATTCAATAGGATTGGGTATAAAAATAGACATATCTTAATTTTAAAATATCATCTGAGCAATGTCATAATCTTTTTGCAGGTAGAGGGCCTGGCCATGATGTTGATGACTGATGACTGATTAGGATGGTAGTTGATGAAGGTTGGAGTAGCTGTGGCAACGTCTTAAAATAAGATAACAATAAAGTTTGTCACATTGATTTCCTCTTCCTTTTACTTGAACATTTAGAACACTTTGTAAGATTATTAACTGGCCTAATTTTGATATTGTTGTATCTCAGGAAATAAGGAGACCCAGGGAGAGTGAGAAAGAATGAGTGGGTTAGTGCAAGAGTCAGAACACTCATTTATGGATTAAGTTCACTATCTTATATGAGTGCTATTTGTGGCACCTCAAAACAATTACAGTAGTAACATCAAAGATCACAGATCACCATAATCACTATATAGATCACTGTAATAGACATAATAACAATGTAAAAGTTTGAAATATTGTAATAATTGCCAGAATATAACACAGAGCTACAATGTGAGCACATGCTATTGGAAAAATGGCACCAATAGAAATAGTGTTACCATAAACCTTTCATTTGTTTTTTAAAAAATCAGCAAAGAACAATAAAATGAGTTATGCCTGTATTAGGCCTTACCCCAAAGAGATCAAACAGAATAATAAGACTTATATATTAAAAATATTTATATAAGTTCTTTTTGTGGTTAAAAAAAGAAGTAGAAACAGAGGGGGAAACCTATCAATTGGGGAATCACTAAATATGTTAAATATAAATGTAATAGAGTACTATTGTGCTGTAAGAAATGATAAAAGGCACGATTTCAGAGAAACTTGAGATTTCTATGAATTGACATAGAATGAAGTAAGGAGAAACAGAACTGTATTGCAAAAATGTAAAGATAATAACTTTAAAAGACTTAGGAACTCCAATTTGAGAATGTAAGAAAACACAAAAGAAAGTACAACTAGGCACAAATAGATGTACCTTTCAGTTTATCCATTCAGATGGAGGTAATTTCTTTTTTTTCATATTTGACCACTTCCCTTTTATTCTTATATACCTATAAGAAAACATGCATATGGCAGATGGTTCATTTTCTTATATTTCCTTAAATTGAGAGAGAAGCCCCTTTTTTGGAATAATCAGTGGTTCTGGTTCATTGACAAATCTTTTTTTTCTTTTTTTATAATTTTTAGTACACAATGCTTTATGAATCATGTTGGGAGAGAAAAATCAGAGCAAAAGGGAAAAACCATGAGAGAGAGAAAATTTTCGTTTTTTTTTATTTTTAAAGATGGAGGTAATTTCTTATGGTCTCAGAAGTGAACTGCAGATAGATGTATATAAATCATCAGCTGCTGCTTAGGTCCCTTGCTGCTGCCGTGGGATGATCTTCACTTCTCTTTTTTCTTCTAGTTTTTCTTGAGTTCTTATCAGTATCAGCAAACTCTCACCATAGAGAAAATGGAAAAAAAAAAACTTATGGTCCCTTTCTCCCTCCTAACAGAGCTGATCTGGAATTAGTTTCTTCTCTTCCCAAAGTGGGAAAAGCTACAAATCTCAGGAGTTTTGTGACCAGCCAGCCCTTTGCCAGAGATTGTTACATAAGGAAAATGGGGGAAAAAAACCACCTGGGTTCAGTGTCATCTGCTCCAACCACACAACAAGGGGTTCCTGCTTTGTGGCAATGGTTCCTGGAACAGACAAGGTGGGAATGAGGTCTCTTAGCACTTGTGCCTCAGTGGCTACAAGTTGAGAATCTTTTTTTGGGGGGGGAGATGGTACAAAAAAAGCCAGGCCCAAGAAATGTATAGGTCAATCCACTTCAGTATCTTTGCCAAGAAAACCCCAAATGGAATGACCAAGAGTAAGACGTAAGTGAAAAATAATTAAACCATCACAAATAAACTGTCCAGGAATCAAGCAGTCAACATCATTGTGACATAATGGAGCCAAATAGTACCCAGGACAGGGCAAAAAATTTATAAGGACTTAACCATCTCAGATGAATTTCACACTTTACTAGGAAAATACCATCAACTCCAGAACAGATTTCTCACTGAGGGAGCAACAAGACCTTTTATACTTTTCATAGATGAATATCAAGAGCAGAACAAAGTTCTATGGAGCTGGACTTTGTCCTTTAGCAGCAGCATATCAAAGACCACTTAGTAGGCCATTAAATGCTCTGGCCAGTATTGGAACCTGGTCCCTACGCTGGCATTGGTTAAATGTAGTGGAGGGGATCTGGAGCTGAGCTCTTATCAATTTCTTTGTTCTACAATCAAGTACCCATTACCTTTTAATTCTCCTTCCTATAACTGACAGAAATGACTCCAAAAGAGAACCTTACAATGCAGAGCTCTCTCAAATTAACTCTAAAAAACATGAGAACCCAAGAACTTAGAGGGAGAAAAAAATATAGAGTATTTTTTTTTTTTGCTTTTTGCTGAGGCAGTTGAGGTTAAGTGACTTGCCCAGGGTCACACAGCTAGGGAATGTTAAGTGTCTGAGACCAGATTTGAACTCAGGTCCTCCTGACTTCAGGGCTGGTGTTCTATCCACTGCACCACCTAGCTGCCCCAATATAGAGTATTTTTTATGCAATAACAATTATAATGCAAAGACAAACATCTTTAAAAGTCTTTTAGAACTTTGATCAATGCAATAACCAACTTGTTTCCTCTCAAAATTCTAACAATATGATCCTTTTCAATGAAAAATTATTAGCAAATGTAAGGGTTATTGTTGAAGAATTACCCACACATATGTTATGCAAATAAAATAAAAATTAAAAAAAAAAGAAAAATTATTAGCAAGTTCCATTTTTCTTAATGGAAAAAATTTTTAAAGTTCCTGGGCTTAAAAGAATGTTTCACAGTGCTTTGAGATCACAAGATTTTATGTAAATGTGGAAAAAGTAGATGAACCTCAGTAAAGCAAGTTTAGAGCAAACATGTTTCTCCCCAATTAAATGCTAAGACCAAGGGCTTTTGTACCTTATCTCCAACAGAATGAAAATTAGTGATTCTATTTTAAAAGGGGCATCCACCATCTTAGAGACTTTCTGCCAATAGAAAGAATTCCAGTAAGATTAACCACAGAGAAATATATTTTTTCGCAAAACAAATCTTTAGTAATTTCTGTGACTCCAAGGCTTGCTTACTTCCCCCATTTATTTTCTGTCAGGGAATACCCCTGACCATCTGTGTTCTCTAAGCAAACCTAAAAATCTGTGTTTTAAAAAAGAAAAATTAAAAAAATCTTCACTTTAAGAAGATGAAGCTGTTACCATGCCATAGGCTTCCTTAGTTCACTAATAAATTTCTTTTCATTTCAGTTTGGGTATTTCCTTTTTGATCCCTAATTTTGCAAACATGATGGTAAGATTTTCCCTAGCTTTCAACGAACCGTAATTCCCATACCATAAGAGTGGGTATGAATGGAATTGGGATTGCCAAGTGCAATAAGAAACACTTTTTTTTTTCCAAAACCCCTGAAAGTGGAAGTTTGTCTTAATACAGAGTCAGAGAGGTTCGGAATATAAAAAGCTGTGTAAAATGAAACATGGTACTTACAAGAAGACAATAAAATAATCTAGTTTTATTGATGGGAGATCCAAAATCAAGGGCAAAAAGAACTATGCAAACAGGTCTCAGAGAACCCAGGTCGAATCAGGCACCTTTTATAGAGTTCTTACTTGGATGAAACACAAGGATCTATTGGGGAAGGGAGACGTGTCTAGACCTAAAGACCAGTACTAATTCATGCTATTGGGGGAAGAAAAAATTCCTGGAGAATTAATGGTTAGTTAATATTCAGACATCCTGCCATTGGGAAATGGGACTTTGGGCCATTACTGCTGATTTTACTGTGAAATGGTGACTAAGCTTCTTCCACCTTTTTCATTTAGTGGGCTGAAAGGTATTCTTCATAGAGCTGAAATGGTGAGTGGAAGTGAAGATTAGAAACAGGATGCAATGAGAGCTTTTTCTACCTGCCTGCAGGGAGCCTAAGGCCTAAGGGATGAGTCAGTGGGTCCCAAGGAAATTCAGTAGCTTGTCTCTGATGGATAGTTATTTTCCAACACCCCACTGAAAGTTATTTCCATCAATAACATTTTAATTTTGGGACTTGACAAGCCAAGACACATTGGCTGTCTGCTAGGTGTTCAATCTTCATGGACTAGAAAACTTAATTTGTAACTGGAACTTGAGCCATTTGGAACATCAGCAGCATCTTTCCCCCCTTCTTTTTAAAGAAAAATTTTATCCACAACCTTGGTTGTTCTTGTCCTCTACAATATTCTACTTTGATACCTCATACCTGTGTTCTCTAATGCTGTGCCCATCGAACCTAAATTCTGACAGGTTCTGCCATGCTAAAAAATCTTTGAGCATGATCTTGACTACACATCAAATCAGCTTCCCTAGTCCCGGCTTGACCCAATGTGGGGGAACCAAGCTGTAGAAGGATTGCCACTTGCCAATGAATTCTTTGGTTATGTTAACCCATGAAACAAATTAAAATGTAAATGAATTCTTGGTCCTGCATGGCCACCTTCCGTATCTATGATAACAGAAGCAAAATATCAAAAAACAGGACAAAGAATAGTAAGTTAGTTTTTAGACCATCTATAAACTTACATTTGGCCGTTGGTATTCTAAATGTAAAATTCTTATCCAGTCATCTATACATAGACATAATACTAGAGAAATGAAAAACTCTACAAGCAATTATTAAGCATTTACTGTCTCTCAGGAATTGTGCTAAGGATACAAGGAAAGTCCAAAAGCATGGGCTCTACATTTGAATGAGGAAACAACTATATTATATATTATCTATCTATCTATCTATCTATCTATCTATTATGCACATACATACATGCATATGCTAGGAACAGAATTATAACCAAATGAAAGAATGGCTCATCACTGTCCCTTGAAGAGGCAAAGAAAAGAATTAGAGGAAATGATTTTATTACATACCCAAATGCAGCAAGAAACATCATTGTATGGAATATTTAGTTATCTCCTAATGTAGTCCTCATGATAAGTAGTGGCAAAAAAGTGCACCATGAAAATAATGACAATTTTTATGTGCAGAAGACAAAGAAGTGGACAAATTCTATGAAGAACTCAATAGATCCTCCAAATTACATTAATATATATTTTGATGCTCAGGGATTGGGTAGCAATGATGAGAAATATATTGGAGAACACAGGTCAAAAATAAAGAGAGGCTAAAGACTTGTAAAAACTCATAAAAGCCTCACACCTCTACCTCCTACATATTAAATTGGAAATAATCATTAATAAAGCAACAGTTTAATAGCTGGTATTTACAAAGAACTTTAAGGCTGGCAAAGTGCTTCATATATTATAGTATTTAATTCAGTAAAAAGTGGTCATGACAAATATTGAATTACATCACACGCAAAAATGAAATTGATTAAATTTGAAAACAAAAAAGTTCCTTGTTGATATGGGAGTCATTCTTGAATTAGACATTTGTGTACAGTTAGACCACCAACTTGTTAGAACAAAGATCAAAACTAGTATAATGTTAGAAGAAAGAATAATAATGAGAAAAAGATGTACCACCAAATTAAAACAACTCCATTGTGATCTATTTAAATGTTATTGATAATGAAAAATAAGTGGTGGAAATTACAACAAACATTATCCTCTCCTCGGTTTTTTTCTTTGTGACTTCCTCAGTTCCCATGGGTTCTATATCCAGCTTGAGTTTCTCTTCTGATCTCCAGTCTTATGTCAACAATTGTCTGCTGGACATTTTAAACAGGATGTTCCCAAACAAGACCTAAAATTCAGTATTTCTACAACAAAGCTCATTTTCTTTTCACCAAAATGCTCCCTTCTGCCTTACTTGTTTATTCCTGTGGAGGGCATCACCATTCCATCACTCAGAGGTTGATTTTGGCTGGCTTGTAGTTTTTGAAGGGGAATATTGTAACTAGAGAGCCTTAAATGCAATCCTAAGGAGTTGTCATTTTCTCTTGCAAGCACTGGAGAGCCACTAACAGTTTTTGAGCATCTTAATGACATGGTCAGATCTATTTTTTAGGAGGCTAACCACCTAATTATATACCAAAGACCAATACAGTCATAAAGGTGATTGGTAAGGTTAAAAAAATACAGCACAGTGTCCTACAAGTATTAATCATGAGCAAACAATTGTTGAATGAGTGCATTGACTTTCCCCTCCCCTCATTCATTGTAAGGGAAAGAGCTGAAGAAACAGAGCCCAGAAATGGCCAGTTAATGGAGGGAAAGTTAGAGGAGTACCTATTCCAAACTGTGCCCTACACTGATGCAGAACCAGGAGGACCCAGTCCTGTCATGTGCACTGGAGAAAGTACATGGCTTGGAATCAGAAGATGTGAATTCATGATTTGCCCTTATGTAAATGGACAAACCATTTCTCTGAATCTATTTCCTCCCTGGATGTCTATGCTCCACAAATGTTGGGGAAAGTTGTATAAAATGCAAAGCCCTATTTGGATCTCCCAAGTCTTTTCCTGTTATATAATATGGCTGCCCCTTACTCCCAAGACTTTTACCTACTTCAGACTGTCACATGGACCACTGCTTCTTTCCAAATTGTTCCTGGTCTGGAAGAGTTGAAGCATTTCAAAAACTGACATATGTCCTTCCCTTTTGGGAAGGAGACCTCTCTGGATAGGAGCTACTTATTTCCCACATTATATCATAAGAGAAATCCAGGCAAACATTGGCAAAAACTTGTTCATATTCAGCTGTTGTAAGGTCTGAATAATCGTGACAGAGAAGAGCCAGAGTTGTTGATGCTTTCAGATTCAGCATATTGCAGAAAACCCTAAATGAGATGAGAATATCACTGGATCTTAGATTTAAAACTGAAAGAGATTTCATAAAACATTTAGTCCAGAAGTGTCTAACATGTAGCCCAGAGCCACGTTAAAATATAATTGGGAAATGTTTTATAAAACAAGTAAAAATTAAAATAGGACACGTGGTCACTACAGGGATCTTTATGTACAATTTAGTGGGCTATATTTCTATTTGAGGTTGACATCTCTGATGGAATCAAACCCCCTCATCTAACAGAACTGAAATTTTGCTGACTCCAATCCTAGTATTCTATCTACTGAGCCATCTAGCTGCCTTGTAGTTGAAAAAATGTGTTTTCTTGGCCATAGATGTTCCCTATATAAGGAACACTACCAGAGTCCTGTGTTCTTTCATTAGAACCCAGCTCATCAAATGTACAAAGTTGGGGAAAAGGGGCTGGGGGTGGGCAAGGGATGCTAAAAATGTAATGGAATATTATTACTGTACCATAAGAAACAATGAAGGCGCAAAATTCAGAGAAATATAGGAAGATTTACACAAAGAGATGCAGAATAAAATAAACAGAACCAGAGTGACATACATAATAATCACATAAATGAAGGAATGAAATAGAAATTAAATATTTTGTAGTTATCACTAAACTTGGCATTAGAGGATTGAGAAAATAAAATTCCCTTTGGATGGGAGATTTATGAGTAGAGAATATTGCACGCATTGTACCGTCAGCCAATCCAAGAACCTTCTAAGTAAATCTGCTCCTATGAGTCAAGTTTTGTTGAACTGTTTTTCTTTTCATTTTTTAATCTTGATTATAAGGAATGGTTTAGTATAAGGCAAGAGTAGGATATTGTAAAACTTTAAAAAAAAAGAAGAAGAGGAAAGTTACTAAGGAATAAGTGTAAGCCAAAGTCTTGCAAAAGTGAATACTGAAAATTATCTTTGTATGTATTTGATAAAATAAAAAGCTTTAAAGAGTAAAATAAAAATTAAGTTAAATTTTAAAAAGGATTAAGTGTAATCAAGGAAATGTTAAAAGAATCTATTTGAAATATACAATTATTTGTATGTTTCACATGACTGCACATATATAATCCAAATTAAATTGATTCTCTTCTCTATAAGGAGGAGAAGAGGGAGAGAATTTTGAACTCAAATTTTAAAAAAGAATAAAACCATTTTTATATGTAATTGGGAGAAAGGGATTTAAAAATTTTTTTAAATAAAATGGAAATAAAGAAATATATGAGGATTTGTTTAGAAAACCATGACCAAAGAGATTTTATAGCAAAGACATTAAGATAATAAATAGCTTTGTCAAAACAGCAGATTATGAGATAAACCCATAGAAATCATTGACTTTTCTAAACATCAAAATAAGAAAATGATGAAAAGAGATAGCATCTAAGCTGACCCTTGAGAGAAGAGAGAAATTTCAACAAGTGAAAACTGGGAGACAGAAAACAATAGGATATGATCTGCTGTCCAGATTGTGGATGGTCTTAAATACCAGCTAAAATATAAGCTGTAGGGAACTACAGAAGAGTTTTTGAGTTGTTGACATTCCTTGTGACTAAAATTTTAAAATGAAAAGAAAAACACAGTTCAGCAAAAGTTGGATCATAGAAGTAGATGGAAAGCTAGAAGGATCTTGGATTATCCAAGAGTACAATGCATGCAATATTCTCTGCCCTTAGTCTTTGTAAAGGAGAGGATTGTGTTTTTTCAAACCCTCAATGTGAAGATTAGTCATTATAAATACATAGCATGGTCACATTCATATATTATTAATCAGATTAATCTGGCAATTATATGTGGAATAGACTGGAGAGGGACAAGACTATGTTAAGGGACCATTTCAAAAGCCCAAAGAGAAGGTAATAGAGACCTAAGGGTGATAGTCATTTGAGTAAAGAATAAGAAATACTTATGAAATATATCCTCTCGGTAAGTGATGGCTTTTATTTTCAGGGTGAAGGAAAGGAAAGAGTTAAAGATAATGGAGGTCTTGAGATTGAGCTGGAAGAGTGACAGTGCCCTCCACAAAAATAGGGCCTATCTAAGAAGGAAGATGATGAGTGCAGGTTGGAATCTAGTGACTTTGAGGTGCTAGATCAATACTGGGGTGGGTTGTGACCAGCAGATAGTTGTGGTGACAAAGTTTATCTGGCTACCCTTGGCTCTCCTGTTTGCGGCAGAGGAGTCTTAGCTTTTCCTCAGTAGCCCCTTAGTAGCAATCTTCAGATGAATAAGTCTGACTAGCAGCCATCAATGCCTCCCCACCACCTACAGATAAAATACAAATATCCTTGCCCTTGGAAATCACAACCTTGCTTCACAGCCCATGAATGCTAGATTCATATATATATACAGATACATACATATGTATTATAAATATACAGATACATACATATATAGATAGATACATACATACACTAACTGGTACTCACTATCTGTGTGACCTTGAATAAATTAAGTTTCATCTCTTAGGGCTTCTGTTTGCACATCTATAAAATGAGGAGGCTGGTCTAGGTGAACTCTGAGAGACCAATTCTAAAGCCTTTATTGATTTTGTGATATGAGGATATTTTGAAAAATACAAAACTGTGAATGCAAGCTATAGCTTCCTCAAATTACATAAGTTAGAGTTTGATAGATTTAGTCCAACTTCCTTTTTCCAGAATAAGAAACTTAGACCCAGAGAGATTGTGATTTCCCCATGATCATACAAGTAGGAAGGGACTCTTTCAGGCTAAAATTTTCCCTGAAAATGATGTCTCTTCTCAGACTTCTCAAATCACTTCCAGTCTCTCTCACTCTCCTTCTTTCTCATATTTCTTAGTTATCTGTCCCCTTGTTTTATCCCTCTGTTCTAAGTTATTTTTTTGTCTTAATTAGAGTGCTTATTATGATAATCCTTATGATAATGGACCAGTCTTAAACTCTTTGGGTCTCAGTTTCTTCATCTGCAAAATATTTTTAGTATACACATCACAGGAGTTTTGTGACAATGTAATGAGATAATGTACAAGAAGCATTTTGTAAACCTTAAAGCAATATATAAATTTCAGTTACGGTTACTATCTTGTCATCTCTAATGCCCATGCTGATCAATTATACATATCAATATGATAAATATTGAAATCAATAGCCCACTGAGCTAGCTAACACAGTTACTTTTCTATGTTGATGGGCAGAGGTTCACGCTATTCTCTATATTATTTCTTCCCCCCAAAAAAGAACCTGGTCCTTCCTGTTCACCTATAGCAAAACACAAGTTAGGTATCAAACTATAAGTCTATAGTCATTTATCAGCAAGAAAAGACGGATTGTGGTTAGCTTGCCTGATGTCATACCTCTGATTTGTCATTCCACTAATTTTGCTGTGGTAGAAACAAAAAATTTGCCCGGGGTATAATGGACTGTGAATGCCCATAAAGTTTACAGGCCTTGGGAAAGGGCTACAGAAGCAATTACTATGCCCCTAATCATTCCTCTAAGCAAAATTGCATAAACATTTTTTTTTAAAATTATCTATCAAAAGCCAAAGCAGAAAATCTCTAGCTCCCCATACAACCTGTACCATGCAGGGTACCAAGAGACCTGCAGAGATGAAGAGGGTATTTTTTCTATGCAGAGTTGATTTAACTAGGCAATAAACAGAAGCTGCTTAAGGGAATACAGTCATCCCTCGTCCTCTTTATTGGGTGATAAATCTGTACTGGCCAACTTGCTGCTAAAATAGGATCATAGATTTAGACCCGGAAGGGGCTTTAGAGATCACCCACTCTCTTAATTCACCCAGGTCCATTTAGAGAGTCCCAGGCCAGGCTTGGGAGTAGTCTACTCTTCATTAAAGAATAATTCTCTGGAAGGCGGATGGGGAATTTCATTAGAGTTTTTAAATTAGTTTTTTTTTCTTCTCCCATCCTCCATCTCCCCCTCTACTTTCTCTGCCCCCAAGATTTATAACCAAATTTGCCTTTCTTTGAGGTATAGGAGCTAAGGCAGGAAGGAGCTTCTCCAGAGGCTTCTGAAAACTGAAAGCTATTCCAGAGTAGGGCGGCTAGCTGTGTGACTCCCCTTCCCTCCTACAGGTCCCCATCCAACTCTGTTGGGGGTATATTAATGAGCAACAGTGGTACCAGGAGTCCTGGCTCCAGCCCTTTCCATTGGATAGGGCCTGTTCCATGAAGGGAGGGCTATCTTCTCTCAATCCTCCACTGCCCTTTCCTGGAGCCACAAGCAAGACTCATGGAACTCTGGACCCACCAAGCTGCAACTGGGATAGCTTCTACCTTTTTCTGTCTAATTCTCCTCGGCCCTTTTCCTTCCTCCTCTCCCCTTCCAACTTGGCCATTTTCCACTTACTCTGCTCTCTTAAATTGAAGTAAAAGTCCCCAAATGTACATTTGAACGGCGTCTATTACAGCATCTAGGTACTGCAGCTGAAGGAGAAAAACCATCTCACTCAGCCAAACTGGGACAAATTTTATTAAAAACATTCCCTTTTATAGAGGGAAATGTCAGTGGGACAATAACCATATGCTCAGGACCAGGGGAAATTCTGCTCCAGACAACTCCCAGCTTTGTTCCTGCCTGAGTTCCCAGAGGTGACTCTCAGTAATTCAATTAATATTTAATTCATCCACTTGCCCAATTGCAGACCCACCTCTATGGGGGGTTTGTTTTGTTTTTAAATTGCTATTGTCTTCTCTTTCTCTGGTGGCCTGTGGAGCCAACTGCTTCTCCATCCCCTCATCTTCCCTCACCTCCACTTGTTAGGGCAATGTCCTGTCTGAGGCTAAATTTGAACTTAGATTCTTCTTGACTTTAGGCCCACTGCTACCTAGCCACCTTACATATGCACCTGTGTGAATACATAAAAATATATCAGCACTCCTTGTCATAGCAAAGAGCGAGAAATGAAGTGGGTACCCATTGTTTGAGAAATGTCTGAAGAAACTGTGGTACATTAATATGATTGAATATTATTGTGCCATGAGAAATGATGAATATGATAAAATTCAGAGAAAGTTGGTGGAGTCTTATCTGAACTGATGAGTGAAATAAGCAGAACCAGGGCAGTAATGCTCATTATAATGTTAAGGAAAATACTGAAAGACTTCAGAACTGATCATTGTGGTGATCAATTATGATATTAAGGGACTGGATGGTCAAGCATGACTCCTACTGAACTTTATGTTGCAAAAAATTAAAAGAATAATCATGCCCCTAAAGAAAAGACATGAAAATACAACATCACTTCACTCCTTGGCAAAAATGGGAAGTCCCAAGATCAATCCATATATTCTTAGGCTTTTTGATGTTTTGTTTGATTTTGCTAATTTTTACAACATTTATATTGTACAATTTGTACAGTATTTCCCTATTAGTCATGTTGTGAAAGAAAAATCATAACAAAAGGGCAAAATCATAAGAAGAAAATAAAGCAAACAAAGAAAAAAGGTGAAAATAGTATGCTTCGATCTGCATTCAGTCTCCACAGTTTTCTGTCTGGATGGCACTTTCTATCCCCAGGCTACTGCAATTGTCTTGGATCACTATTACTAAGAAAAGCCAAGTCTGTCATAGTAAATCATCACATAATCTTGTTGATGCTGTGTACAGTGTTTTCCTGGTTCTCCTCATTCATTTATTATCAGTTCATATAAGCCTTTTCAGGCCTTTCTGAAATTAGCTTGCTGATCATTTTTATAAAACAATAGTATTCTATTATATTCATTTACCATAACTTATTCAGCCAGTTCTCAATTGATGGGTGCCCACTCAATTCCCAATTCCTTGCCACCCCAAGAAAGTTGTTACAAACATTTTTGTACATGTGAGTCTTTTCCCCTCTTTTATGATCTCTTCACCCCGTAGTCAACACTCACCTTACAGGGTTGCCTTATAATCCTAATAAGCACAGTTCATTTGGGTCATCATCTCTGTGGCTAATGAGTGGCATGATTTTGCTGAAAGATTCCCTGGAGTATGAATCTGGAGACCTGGATTCCAAGCAAGTCTCTATCACAAATTATTGATCATGGAGCTTTGGGTAAATTATTTTAGCCCCTAAGCCTTATTTGTGCAATTAAGGTATTTGTTGATGTCAGAGGTATCATAAATTAGATAATTACTCTTTCATGTAGCCCCTAGACAGACACAGCTCAGCCAAAAGATGGGTTTTGCATCCGGGAAGATCTGGGGTCTAGTCTCATCTCATGCTGTGTGACCCTGGAAAGTCTCTGAACATCTCAGGGGCCCCAGACAACTGTCCTTTATATGGAAAGTTTCAGGGTAACTGGTGAACTGCATGGAGGAATTCTCTTTGCCAATAAAGTCACAGGCTCCATTAAAAAAAAAAAAAGCAGGGTTTTAACATTAACAGAACACTTTTCTTTTGGCATTGCTATTATGGGGTAGGTAGTAAAAAAGTTCTCTCAAAACTTTTGTGATCCTGTGCCCTTATCAATGTAAAAAAAAGTAATCCTTACCCCCAATATATGTGTATTTATTTATAAATTATATACAATTTACATCTATGATTCAATTAATGTTTGTATTATTGTAATATCATTTACATTATAAAACATAGCAAACAGTATAAAAATTTTAAAAGGAGATAGGTGAAATAGTATTTAAAAAACTTTTATTAAAGGTGTTTTTTTTTAAAAAAAGCTTTTTACTCTCACTAAACTATTAATAGATATGTAATTATTGGTAAGATAACATGCACAACTAATTACTAATAATTATTTACAAGTCTATTCTATCCTCCAAGACACACACAGAGGGTTTTTCCCCTTAAATCATGAAACATTCAAAACTGTTCTCAATAAAAATTTTATTCATTATATTTTTAAATTTTAAATTTTATTTATTAGTGGCACAAAATCTTTTTGTTCTCACTAAAATACAAATATATTTGAAAATATTAACATTTTAATCAGAACAAAATATTAATATGTAATGATTCTCTCACTTCATTCTGTATCAATTCATAAGTGTTTCCAGGTTTTTCTGATAGTATCCTGCTCATCATTTCTTAGAGCACAGTAGTATTCCATTACAATCATATACTATAACTTGTTCAGCCATTCCCCAATTGATGAACATCCTCTCAATTTCCAATTCTTTGCTACTACTAAAAAAAGATGCTATAAATATCTTTGTACATTATATTTCTTTTTCTTTTTAAAAAAAATTGCTTTGGGATACACACCTAGTAGTGGTGTTGCTGAGTCAAAGGATATGCACCAATGCCCTTTTGGTATAATACCAAATTGTCTCTAGAATGGTTGAATCTGTTCACAACTTCACTAACAGGGTATTAATGTCTTAGTATTCCTACATGCCTTCTAACATTTGTAAAGAGCTTACATTCTAATAGGAGAAAATAATGCATAAAGGGAAACTGAAAAGGAAGGAAGAAAAAGAAAGAAAGAGAAAGGGGACATGATTGACTTGAGCATCCTTAAAATGAAGTTTTTAGAAGGAACCAGCCAGAGGTTCACTTTTTTTCCCTTTTTAGGACCTATAATGTGTAGAGTCCCAAGTTGGGTAAGCCTAGTGGATAAAGAGATTCACTGAGCATTGTAAAAAAAAAAAGTCTTAGATGACTTAACTATAGTGAGTAAAAAAGGTAAAAAAAAATTTGTAAGGTTTTTCTTTTATTGAAGCACGCACAATACAATAAACTACTAAGTTCTAACAGCAGAAGTCATGTTTCTCTGGGTGTAGATATTCACCAAGAAAAAGACAGCTGTCTCCAATTCAAAGTGAACAGAAAGTTTTCAACATGAATTCATTTCTCTTTATGTGATTTGGCTTAATGAATGAATTATATATTCATGTTTGGATATTTTAATTATGTTTTTGCATGAGGAACTTTATTTCCCCCTTGGGGCTTAGCATGGTGCCTGACATAGTAAAAATATTTAAGAAATAAATGCTTGTTGACTTATTGAAGAACATAATGAAGGCAAGTCTGGCTGAAGAGCTGAGTTCAGGAAAGGCAGTGGTGTACATGAAAACTAGCAAAGTAGGAAGGGCCAGATTGTTTTGTTTTTTTTTTTTTTTACTTTTTTTTTTATTCTTTTTTTTTAATTTAAAGCTTTTTATTTGTATGACATGTATATGGGTAGTTTCCCAACATTGATCTTTACAGAGTTTTCCATTACAAATTTTACCCCCAGTCCCCTCCCCTCCCCTAGATGGCAGGAAGTCCACTACATATTAATAATGTTGAAATGCTTGAGAAGTTATGCAAGAAAAATCCTATCTACAAGAAAAAAAAAGAATCAGAGAAAGGCAACACAATGCAAGCAAATGTCAATAGAGATCATGAAAATGTTACGTTGTGGTCCATATTTCATATCCCTCTCTCTGGGTGTATATGGTTTTCTTCATTGAACAATTTAAACTGGTTTGAGACAATTCTTTGTTGCAGAGAGCCATGTCCATCAGAATTGATCATCATGTAATACTGTTGTTGCCGTGTATGATGATCTCCTGGTTCTGCTCGTTTCACTCAGCATCAGTTCATGCAAGTCCCTCCAGGCCTCTCTGAAATCATCCTGCTGGTCATTTCTTACAGAGCAATAATATTCCATAACATTCATATACCATAATTTATTCAGCCACTCTCCAATTGATGGGCATCCCTTCAGTTTCCAGTTTCTAGCCACTATAAAAAGGGCTGCCACAAACATTCTTGCACAGGTGGGTCGGAAGGGCCAGATTGTGAATGGTATTAAATATAAAACAATTTGATTCTAGAGCTTAAGTAGGCCAGTGATATGGACAACTTTAGGAAAATCATTATGACCTCTGAAATTTGACATTTTTTATAAAACTTGATTAAAAATAGTATTTCAAAGTATATAGTCATAGTTACCAGAAATTAACGATTCAGTTTTCTGTGCATGATCTGTTTGGACATCTCTATTTTCTTCCAGGATTGTTCTCATCCTTACGGTTCCCTGTTCACCTTCTCTTCCTTCTTAGCAAATGCCTGTTTGTGAAGATGGATTGAGGTGGGGCACCTAATTAGGAAACTACTGAAAGAGTCCAGGTAACAAATGGGGAAGGAAATGACAAATCACTCTAATACATCTGCCAAGAAAACCCCAAATGGGGTCATGAAGCGTTGGATGTGACTAAAAACCAACTGAAAAACAAATGAGACCTTATACAGCAATGGGAAGGGGCAGAGTAGGGGAGAGCTGGGAGATAATAGATGAAGGAAAGGTGAGCCTCTGATTGAGCAGAAAAGGGAATAAGCATTTATCAGTGACTGTACTTGCCAAGCACTGTGTAAGCACTTTTTACCAATTTTATCTCACAACAATCTATTGTCTTTTGAGGTTATTATTCCCAGTTTACAACTGGGGAAAATGAGGTGAACAGATTACATGACTTGCCCAGGATCCTAAGAAGTGTCTGAGCCTGAATTTGAACTCAGGTTTTCCTGATTCCAAGCCAGGCCCTTTACCTCCATCAGACAAGCCTGGCTATTATGGAGAGTATGGGATTCTTTTCATCTTTATACTCTCCAACTGGTTGATCAAACAGCCCTTGAGTTCATGCCATAGTCCCCACTACAGTAAAATGCCATTATCCCCATTTCACAGAGAAAGCGAGAGGGGATGAGGATGGGAATCAAGCCGGGCAGCCCAGGCCAAGTGAAGTGGGCTGAACTTCCGGCTGCTGCTCTCTCTAAAGGAAGGCACTGGGAGGATTTG